>CP053625.1:1200000-1638155 GCA_013177335.1 Apiotrichum mycotoxinovorans | reverse complement strand
CCCTCCCTGGGCAAGGAAGCCCCTTCCCCACCACCCCATCGCCTCTGCCCACGCGGGCGCCGCCCCAGGCCATGTCACCCAAGGCCTTCCGCCGTTCGGCAACATCATGACGTTCCCGGGCAGTCGAGAAGTCATCCACCCGGACTTCAATTTGATCCACCCCGAGATGCTCATCGTCGTTTGGAAGCCCAGCCTCCCCGACTTTGTCTGCCACTACCGCGAAGTGGGACCTCACATGCGCTACGGTCACAACAGCATCTACAAGACGCACCTGCACATCTTGGGCCACCTGTCTGCTGATCAGGGTCTGTACACATACATAGTGTACATTGCTAACAAGGTCACAAGCTGCAATTCACCTGGACCATGTTCCTTACAAGGAGTTTGACAAGGCCACTCTCGAGGACTGGACCTGCCCGTCGTCCAAGCATTACCAGCGTGAGTTCTGCCCATAAACGCCGCCCGCTGACGTACAGAGCTCCACCGCCCCAAGCTTTGACGACGTTGAAATTTTATAAAGTCTGGTTGAGAATTTATATCTGTTTCTTAGCTGTGTGCTTCTTACTTGTGCATGTTTGCCTTTCGTAAATAGGCCTAGTAGTAGGATGTATACATAGTTGAAGAGAGGTCACAATAGCAGCAATGGGACATGGCAGCACATCTACATACAAAGCAGAGAATGCTGCGCCCCAAGACATTGCATAAGAGTTACCTGCCTGACGGTAGAAAAGATTTCTCATGTCTAGGACACGCCCAACAGGGCAGTCTTCCTTCAATGCCTGCCTCAAATGGGGTCTTGACTTTGGTTGTCAATATACATACTGACATTAAAATAGTGACATTGATGTCTCCGTCACAGTACCTGTGACCACACCTGACCTCAGCTCATGTCTGGGCCAGTACAAAAATGGCAGAGATCTAGGCCGCTGTCCAGGGAAACAGAAGAAAGGGCGGTGCATGTGACGCTGGATATAGTATCTCTAATCCCTCGCAGGCGTCCAGCATCCAGGTTCATGTCCGGGTCTCAGGAATAATGTCAAGTTGGGTTCATGTCCAGGTCTCGAGAGCAACAACAAGTTGGGTTCATGTCCGGGTCTCCAGAATAATGGCACGACGCGCGCACACCCTATACAGCAGTTGAGTATGACTGTCTTGTCTTGGTCAATGAAATAAAGGTCACTCCTCCCACTGCCTGCTCATTGGGTATGTACGTATATCACAGATGACTGCATCGGTCTATGGATCTATGTACATGGATGGATGGATGCATGGCGCACAATGACAAGGCTACACACAATTTCAGAATGGATGTGTGGGTCGGGACTTGCTGGACGGGACATGACAGTTGATACTCGACAATATATATCTGTATTCCTCTCTCACATGGATTGCTCTTGTACAATCATGTCGTCGTTGTACAATCATGACAGTTGTGTGCAATGCTCAATGCAGGTCTTGACTGCCAAAACGGGAATGGAAATTGATGCTCAATGTTGTACATGGCCGGAGCGTGCGGGGTTGCAGCTGGCAGGGGCAAGGGCAGGGGCATGTCTGGGTGATCTCACATTTGTGTCTTTTTTTGTTGTTCCTTTTCTTATTTTCGTCTGTTTTTGGGGGATTTCAGATCGTGAGTGAGGGGCGGCACTCTTTTGCAGATGGATGGGTCATTGGCGGGGAGGGGCAGGCGGAGTCAACATCGGAAGTGATGTCAGAAAATCAGGGGGCCTGAATCTGAGAATCAGGCTTGGACGTCGTCGTCGGCGCCAAAGGTGGAGGCAATGTCAGCGTCCATCCAGTCCTTGTCGGACAGGCCAGCCGCCTCCACAATGTCCATGCCGACCGAATGACAGGGTCGAGTGAGACTGGTGCCATTGAGGAAGAGAGCAATGTAGTGCAAGGGCTCGTGGGTGTCACTCCAGGGCTGGGTTACCAACAGCGTGTTGACAATGCGCGTGAGGGGATCGACCTGGGTGGGATGGTCGTGATCGCCGTGTTGTTGTCGTTGATGTCAACTCCTCCGCTGTCATCATTGTCGCGGCATGCAACATCAAAGTCGCAGCAGAACTGGGTGAGCCTCTTGCATAGGGCTATGGGCACGACACGAGTGTCCAATTGGTTGTTGGACCCATCACCAAGGTCATGGTAGAGCTGGTCGGAATACACTGGGCCAAACATGGCATTGATCATGCCCTTGAGCTTCCGAATGATCTTCTTTGGTTCCTTGGTGAAGTTGATCGGCAGCGGTAAGAGTTGGGGGGCCGGGCAGGAGCTCAATCTCAATCTCGTCAGTGAACCAGGGGAGGATGCAAGACCCAGGGAAGCAATAGCACCGCTTTTGCAACAGTTCACCATCCAACTTGAACAAGCTGCCGAGGATGGCCATCAAGAGACGAGACGCAAAGCTGTTGGGGCCTTGGGCAGGGTCAGCACTTCTGGCATTCAGGGGAGGCAGACTCCCGTCCGGGTGGGGAGAATAAAGGGGTTGTCATGATCCAATACGGTCCCATTTCACCGCGTGTCGACCACACCTCCACCCATCTTTACCCCCGCTCCTTGTGTCTATAATTCTCCCACGACCACACCAACATCTCCAACTCTGAATCAAATTAGATCCCAATGTTACACTCCCTTTGTTACGTACAGCCACATGACCAGAGAAGACCCGCTTTCCCGACCACGTCGAAGCGCAGGTACCACACCGGTTATAATAGAGAAGTCCGTAGTCACTTTTGTACTTCTCTTGAAGCCATATTACTGTGTGTCTAGTCTGATATCTGGTCCGCTCGCACCATGGTTAGATAGCCCCGACTACCTCAGCGACGGGGCTAAGCCAGTAGCCCATCGCCGGGCCACTTGTCCACTCCAGTTTCCCCCAACACCAAGTCACACAGTCCACTGATCATTCCCCTCCGCCCTCAGAGCGCTTGTTGTCAGTCTCGCGCTGTCTCGGCTTCGCAGCAACCCCTGGCTCATCGTTCCATTGGTCTCAACCCTCGCCAGATGGACTTCTTCGGACAGAGACGTTGGCTTGTGGTGCAGTCTGCTCCGCTCACCTGCGCTCATGAGACCCAATCTCTACTATTGCATTTGGTCTCACTACCACAAGAATGACCAGTCCTCTCAAAAATGCATCCATGAGGGGAATGCGTATGGCTTGAGCCATGGCCACATGGCAACAGAGAGTTGCCTGGAGTGTGTGTACGAAAAGATGCCCCCCCACCTCCGGGCGCTGCATGACGTGTACAAGAACCACCTCAGATTTGACCCTGTCATCCAGTCTCGCAACAAGATGCACACTGCCGAGCAAGCACATGAGCTACTGGCTGCTCTGCCACCTTTCGCACCAGTGCATCCCAACAATGCCAGGGCCCCAGCTCCCACCGCGCACCCTGCCCCAGCTACTCATGTCACCGCCGCCGCACAGCCAGCACATGGCACACACCCCGCCCCCGCCGTCAATGATAAGGACAACAAGGACGACGAGAATGAGGACATGATGCAGGATAATGAGGATGAGGATATGATGCAGGATGACAGCCAGAATGGAGACGACAGTGAGGCTCAGAGTGTGGAGATGGAGAGAGAGGTCGATATGGAGATGGAGGTGGACACCCTCATGGAGGAGCAGTAAGGGAGATGGCCTATTTGATTGTCATGTACATAAACAGGCTGACAAGTGCAGCCCAGTTTACGGTACCTGAGAGCCGGACCTTCTTTCCAATAATGTCTTTTTTGGTTGAGAAAGAGGGCTCGACTCCTCCGACAAACAGGGGTTCTTCGCCAATGTGAGCCTTTGATCTGAACTTTGCCATATCTTCCATAGTGAAAGACAGCCACAGCGACTCCACACTAAATTTTACTTTAGGGGAGCGGCCAGGTTGGGGTGGTATGCTGATATCGAAGACGTGGTCTTGGTATGCAATGTATCCATTGTCCAGTGTGTCCGCAAGATGCTTGAGCGTGTCAGGCACAACCTGGATCCAGAGGTCTAGGCCAGGGCGGTCGGTTTCTCCAGAAATACGCGAATGAGATTATCAGCGTACTCCAGTTCTTTTGCATTCCAGTTCATTTGGTATATGGTCATAAATGTTACATCCCAAGGTTGCTCTGATGTTGTTCATGCTCCTTATCATGTTATTTCATCATTTTGAGTGTCCAAGTGATGCAACGCTAGTGGAAATAGAATTTTTATGCATTATGCACCAAGTCTTTGACCAGTATAACCCAATGGACTTACCCTTGACGGTCACACCAAACTCTTGTAGCATATCACAAGCAACCCTGATGTAGTAATTGTGGTGCAAGGGAACATAGAGGACGGGCGACACTACAATGAGGGGCAAAGCTTTCACTGCATCATAGAAAGGGTCAGTAAAGTAGAACTGTAGGGAGCGTGCGCGCGTGGTGGGCATGATCGGGCCAAGGAGATGCTGAACAATGTCACTGCTGCTCACAGGGGTGTCAGTTTCTTCTTCAGACAGGTGTTCAGATTCCTCATTGTTGTCCGAAGATTCTGGCGCCAGGGGGGGAGAAGACTTGTGTGGGGAAATTGCAGAATGAGTTTTGGGCATGGTTGCTTTTGGAGGGTTCACTTCGACCCCCTGCACTTTCCTACTTCTTGACCTAGAATGGCGGCATGTACAGGTACTACCTCCCATTAAGGTGAGTTTCTGAACCAGATTTTGCAATTAGATTGCGGTAGAAGAAATGTATTTAGCAGTGGGTCCTACTCTTTGTTAGAATTTTGGACGAGGCTCAATGCAAGTTGCAGGGACCCTTGTTTCTCTGAACTGTGGGTAATGCTTCTGTTTTTGCACAATCTCTCCTTTAAGCATTGCTTGTGAAAGGTGCCACAGCTCCACGGCAGAGCGCATGTCCAATCAAGAGGCCGCCCTCAGCGGATATGTTGGGGTTGCCCCACTCATGGTTGTTATTACCTCACTTTGTGAAGTGTGTTTGAGATTAATGTCTCTCATGCTGTGTTGTGTGAGTGTTGTGTTGTTTTTTTCATTAACTTGTTGTGGTGTGTCGTATGACCACCCCATGAGTGGCTCGACTGGAAGTACCAAGGCTAACAAGCAGCTAAAACATCAACCAAGTCTAATCTATGATCCTAATCCCATTAGGATCCAGGCTTGGCCGTCACACCAGAACGTGCAGTTTCTGTTGTATTTTTTTTTTTTTTTTTTTTTCTTTTGCTGTACGCAAGTGTTAACACGATAACCACTTGAAATGGACAATGTCATAGTTTGATGATCCGAGTCGTTGTGGATAGTTCATGACCGACAAACTGACCACTGGATGTGGTGATTCTCACTCTACAGCGCTTTGCAGTCCGACATTTTCCAGTTGCGATCCCTCTTGCCTCCTCAAGTGCAGTAGTGAAGGATGCAGATCAGGTGTCCTACCCCGCCGCGTCCGTGACACTTCACTTCCTCTCCGTAGACGGTCGCCCACTCCGGTGCTGCACTCCACAGCTAACCGTTCACCAAGTGTGCGTTATGCCATAAATGACCTCGTCGTTGCCTCCAGAGCACAACGTCAAGAAGAAGCATGTCGTGAATAGAGACTTGTCTGGTGCCTCGTATCGCGCCTCCTCATAACACAGATGAACACGGTAGCGACGACCACAGTTAGTATTGTTATACCGCGTATGCTCCGTTCCGTATCGTTTCTATAGATGCATTCCTAGCGACCAGTTGGATGGCCGCGGCCCAAAATATCCACTACACTCTACTTTTTCTTCGCCCTCTCCGCACCAGTTGGATGACCTGTATACAACTGCGAGCGCTCTGGCTCGCCGTTACCGTGCTTGTGTTGTGTTTTGTAAACCAGAAAAATCTAGATGTGGTAAAGTTCTAGTTTCGTTCTAGCGATGGGCGTGGCGACGTTGCGTCGCTCGGTCTTGATCGCCCTTGCTCTCTCTTAGTGGAGGAAGCGGAAGTCGAGGCGCTTGTTGCCCCTGTCCTTGGTCGTGCGGATGTACTCGTCCCGCTGCTCGGCGTTCCACGAGTCCCAGATACGGGCGCGCTGGCGGTTGCGGAAAATGTACCATCCCTTAGCGAAGAAGAAGATCACAAGGTTGGCGGCGACGATGCCCAGGAGCACGCGGTTGCCGCGGTGGTAGTACGGCTTGTCGTCCGGCTGGTAGATGTTGGACGCGACGAGCGAGGACGCCTGCACGAACATGTTGTACACTGACGACGCGACCGTGCGAGTGCGCACAGAGCCAGCGTTCATGCTGTTCAGGGAGACGAGAATGGGATGGGCGTACTGTCGGTCAGCGGACGTGCCAATAAGCTCATGTGTCGCGAAGACACAAGCCGACAACAATACTCACAGGGAAGCCAATGACCAACGTAAGAACGGCCCACTTTGTCCATTTGCTGGTCGTGTCGGGCAGGCAGACGACGACGATGATCATAATGAGGAGCCACCACGATCCCACCGAGGCCGTCATGACACGCTCCTTGCGCCTCTTGGTGGTGTACGCAAGGGTGAGATTACCGATAATAGTAAGAACCGAGCTGGGGATCGAGAGAAGGTTGGTCTGGAAGGTAGAGTAACCGAGCGAGCGAAGAGTCAGAGAGAAGTAGGCGCCGATAGTGCTGGGAGCAATAAATGTCGTAAAGCCGATAATGTAGAGCGGCCAAAGGTCGTAGTCAGTGAGCGAGTACCACAGATCCTTGAGAGAGAGACCTTCGCGGTTGTGCACTGCAACTGTCAGTTACCTCCACCAAGCTTTCCAAGGCTGGGACGTGAATCACTTACTCGAAGACTTGGTAGGGTCGTCACGCAGAACCCTGTTGACGATGATAATTTCCTCACGCTCCGTGAACCATCCCTTGCCCCGAAGACGACCCCAGAGGGACTGGTGGGTCTGCGTGGGACCGGGGGGCAGGTACAGGCACGCAAAGACGCCGATCAGAAAGGTAACGGCGCCCTCGAGAGCGAAGAGCCAGCGCCAGCCTTCCATGTGGGTGTGGTGGCGCATCTCGAGAATACCAGCGGCGAGGAGGGCACCGATAATGTTAGTGACGGTGAGCGAAACCCAGAAGAACGCAAGACGGATGGTGAGTTCGGCCGACGTGTAGTAGTAGGACAAGTACAGAATGGTGTCGGCGATGAAACCGCCCTCAATAAGACCGAGGAGAGCTCGAGTCACAAAGTATCCCGCACGACCGTGGAGGCCTGCCTGGGCCATGGCGACCACCGACCAGCTCATCATCTGGATAGGAATCCAAATGTCTGAACCGAGTTTCTTGGAGACTGAATCCAGTCAGCGCAACGCTGTACGCAATGCAAGGTCACTCACTCATCTGGGAAGGAAGCTCGGCGGCCAGGAAACAGACGTAGAAGATAGTCATGCCGATATTGTAGTCGCCAGTCGTGATGCCAATGTCGTCAAGGAAGTTGTCCGAGAGAGCATTGCTGATGTTGCCGCGATCGAGCTGGAGAGCTGCAAAACAGATGCACGCGACAAAGGCGACGCGGACATCGAGACGGCGAACGAGTTTCTTCTCCTCTTCGGGAGTCCACGTGGCACGGGGATCCCATCTGTGCTTCGACTCGTAAGAGTCGGGAGGCTCATACCACCTATCCGATAGTCAGCAACAGTCAGGGAAAGGAGCCATATCCGTCAGGGACATACTTTGCGTGAAGTTCGGTTTCAGAATCATTCGGGGTAACCGTGATCGAGCCGTAGTTCTTCTCCTCGTCAGAGAGCTTGGCGGTGGAGTTCTCGGACTCGGTACGAGGGAGAGTAGGGGGCGAGCTGGAACTCGCCTGGGCCGACATGTTGAATGTGTATGTGAGGGTGGGTGAAGGAGTGAACGCCGTGAGTGGATTACTTGATGGGTATTTTTTGACGAAGAGCAGGCGTCTTTTGTACGTTTCTCGACTGCACGTTTCGTGACATGCTTATCGACGTACGGCGGATAAATGTGCGGTCGCCCGTTGGCGGCTTGCGACATGAGCATTGCGGATGGTGCAGATTCTTCCCGCCTTGCCATTTTCGAGCGCCGACGTTGCACTCATGGCGACACGCTAGAAAAATTCTAGCGTTGGACCAAGGGCCAGGCCTCGAGATCTGATGGATCACACGTTCCAACGCCTAGAGCCTAGCGTGCACTAAGTCGTCAGCTCGTCAGTATGCATCAGCCACGTACTAATGAAGGCCCACCCGGTGTGTGATGGATCAGACGCAAGTGGTTGGTTGTAAATTGCCACTTGAATCCCTGGGTGAGGTTGTGCCAAGCCCGCCCGAAAAAAAAACGCCGAGATAAGAATCCGTGCCTGGATGGTGTCGCAATCGGTTTCGCCGATGACACCATTGGTCGTACCATTGTCTCTAGAGTGACGAACGGTTAGCACGATGCACAATGGCGAGCACGAACACACCAAAGCACGTAGGCGCTACGTCACTGAGCATGTGGATGTGGAGAATCTGGGTCCACGGGCCCCACGTCGATCAAGGATTCCAAGCTCCAGACCTGTACTGGCGCCCTTAGCCGGCCATCCCGCAGCCACGCGACGCGACAAAACACGCCATTCTAGATGTTAATGTTGAGGACTTGGGCTGGCGCCGTCAACATGAGTTTCATGATTTAATTGAACAGGCACGCGATCATATCGCTATCTCATTATTCCAGATTCTTGGGTCGATCTATCTCATTATTCCAGATTCCTCACATGGCAGACAATCGTCAGTCGGAGGTGGCCGAGGCTTGGTGAGACTATATCTCGAGCTTGGCATGTCAGTAGTATGGACGAAGCATCATCAGCCTATCTTTACTGCGTCATACACCACCTCCAGCTGTTCAATTCACGATGGCCCCTGTCGCGACTGCCACCACCACTGCTCCGTCGGTCGAGACGCTCAAGACCGCGGTCAACAACGTCTCGCTTGAAGACGTCGACCTCCGCGCGTACGCCTCGTTCGACTCGACGCCGTACATCGGCACTGAGTTCCGCGCCACTTCTGTCGACGGCAAGCCCGTGCTCGACATCCGGGACGTACTTGCCAGCGACGCCAAGCTCAAGGCCCTCGGCCGCCTCGTCTCTGAGCGCGGTGTCGTCTTCTTCCGAAACGCCGTGATCACCGCCGTAGAGCAGAAGACGCTCGTCAACGCCCTGGGCCGTCACGGTGGCAAGCCCGCCTCGTCCACCCTCCACATCCACCCCTGCACGCTCCCAGACAGCGAGTACGGCGACGAGATCTCTCTTATCTCGAACAAGGTCGTGTTCGACAAGGCGTTCAAGCGTCCTGATGGTGGCAAGCTCGAGAGGCCCTTCGGCAAAGTCCAGTGGCACTCGGACATTACTTTTGAGCCCGTGCCTTCCGATTACGCCTCCCTCCAGATCCGCAAGCTCCCTGAGGTCGGTGGCGATACGCTCTGGGCCTCCGCTTACGAGGCGTACGACCGCCTCTCGCCGGCGTACCAAAAGTTCCTCGAGGGCCTGACCGCCTTCCACAAGGGAACTGGTTTCCTCGAGCTCGCCAAGCGTGCCAACATCTCGCCGCTCCGTGAGCACCGTGGCTCGCCTGAAAATGTCGGCCAGGACCTCGAGACCGTCCACCCAGTTATCCGCACCAACCCCGTCACGGGCTGGAAGGGCCTCTTCGTCAACAGGGGCTTCACGAAGCGCATCGTCGAGCTCTCAAAGGTCGAGTCGGATGCAACCCTCGACTTCCTGTTCCAGCACATTGATGCAGTAAGTGGACTGAGCTTCCGCTGGCCTTCGGTTATCATGTCACGCTAACACGATCAGAACCACGAGCTCCAGGTTCGCTTCCGTTGGGAGGAGAACTCGCTCGCCATCTGGGATAACCGTAGCACCTTCCACGCAGCTACCTCGGACATTGATGGCGACTCTCTCCGTGAGGGCACCCGCTCTGTCTCCATCGGTGAGCGCCCCTACCTCGACCCAAACTCCACTGGCCGTCGCGAGGCCCTCGCCAAGGCCGCAGAGGCCAAGGCGTAAACGAACGTCAGCATAAGTCGTGATCGATGGGCAACGCAGTTAGGTCTCGCGTTCATTCGGTTGTAAACAAAGGAAGTAAAAATAGTCGAGGCAAATCAGAAAATATTAGTGACGACTGATTACCGTATTGCCTCATGGATGTATGACGACGAGCTGCAGTGAGAATGAGCGCACGTTTGATCCATGGTGGTGGACAGGATTGTGAGGGGTCAAAGGCCTGCATCCAGGCGCGTTTAGAGCATTGCAATGACACGGTACTCACTCTTGCATTTCGCTACAGTCGGACACAGCCGAGACCGCTCTTACCGCTCTTTGACAGCCATGTAAGCATGCAGACGGCAATGGACGCGCTGCGACCCATGAGCGTCGAGGTCGGTGGGTGGATGAATGTCGGTTGTCAGAAGGAATTCGGAGCTGAGAGGTCACCAATGGTGACACCATTTTTGTTGTACTTATGGCGAACACCAGGCGGGAAAACAGCCGTATACACTGGGAAACGGGATCAAATTTGAATGGCGACATGATGACGACAGTTGCATGCCGGACAAAGCCGCGGCTGTCTGGGTGATATCCGGGTGGGCGGCTACCAACTATCGTCGTCGGACAGAACGAGAAAACGATTAAGAAAGACACTGAACACTGGGCAGCATAGATGAGCAGAACACCGTATAGTGGTATACGCTGTGGGTGTACGCCGGCAGCCACCCCAGCATGTCGTCAAATGATGGCAGTCAATCAGGCCGTGACAGCCAGCACTCGCTTCATCACAGTGGACGGTTAACCGTTGGGTGTTCCTCCGTTGTTGTTTTTGCCCACTCGCCGATGACCTCGATGCCTTATTGAGACGATACTTAAAGGCCCTTTTCCCCACACGCAGAGACTTTGGGTGACGGCCATCACCCTGACGCTCATGCCGCCAGCTGACAGCGAAAATGCCTGGCGGCAGGTAATGGCACAACCCGACCAGCTAAAGTAACAGCTAACAGGCAACAGCTCCACCAGTTGAGGGTTTACAGTACATACACAGTTGATCAGGATAGAGCCGCGATGCCCTGCAGCCCTACCGTGTACACCGTCCCTGGTGAGGCCTGGGTTTCGTCGGCATAGGATGTCTTGTGGCCACCACCAAAAGAGGCTACAGGGCTACACCAAGCCCTGGGCTGCCTACATCCCCGTCGTCCAGATCCAGACATGCCCAAATGCGAACACTCGGCGGGCCGCGGTCGCTCGGGCAGTAGCAGGACTTCGGTCCGTTCGGCCACTTTGTCCAAGCTGCCGAGGTATCGCTCGCCGACGCGCCGGCCCGACTCCAGTTCATGCATACATGTAGCCTCACTCCAGGACCGGGAACGAAATTCAGAGCGCCAAGAATACGCAAGCATTGAAACATTGGCTGCCATTTGACTGGGGAATGTGCAGGAATGGGAGCCAGAGTAAGAGACGGAGACGAGCCATCATTACCCCCACTCTGCGGAGATGACTGACCGACTCGTTCGGTGCTTTCAAGGTCACTCGTCCACTGACTATCAGCTTGCTAGTGAAGTCAGTTGCTACCATTACGACTCTGCGTTGAAAAGACCAACCCTGTCACCTCATGCAGCTCATGAACACGACCTACAGGTTTCTGAACCCGATGGTAGGAACCGTCAAGGATGAGCGATACCAACGACGATAGGAAGGAGTGGCCACCAGCATCTTCTACATTGCGCGTTTCCCCTCAGAGTCAGGAAGGGCTTCTTGTCCAGTGTCTGGGGGTTGGGCCGTAATGGACAGTGAAGGGTAGGCTCTAAGCTCTCGTGAACGTGCTACTGATCGCCACATTCCCCGAGCGTCAAGCCTTCGACTTCTGGAGGAACAAGCCCCTCGGGGCTCGGAATCTCACAAGGGCCATGATGGAGTCCACGCAAAGTCTCAGTTTCGGACTGATCTTGTCGATGGAACTTACATTGAGCCGAGACTACATTGGTAAGAGCTGGACGAGTGTCACTGACACCCGCCCAACTGTCGCAAAGCCCACAAATACATATGTACAGTTACTGAGCCTCATATGCCAGAACACACCTGGCCAACGGGTGATATCTACACCGGCGTACTGCGCTCGCCGTCCCGAGCAGTCTCCTGTCGCGTTCATGTCGCCCATCGTAAGTCATCGAAGGTCGTTTGAGTCGACGCCACCGTCTTCGCTATCTTAGGCTCGCCCCACATAGGATCCACCCGCTGGACTTGCAGGTCAGAGATACGCACGCGTTATTGTCTTCACAAGGCACTTTCAAGCGGCCACCGAGATGCAGTCATCGGTGTCGTCGAGGTCTTCGGCCTCAATTGGAGCGGGGCATGGCCGGTCGACGCCGGAAAAGTCGGGGATCAGATTGACAAGCTCTGTGTCGCCTTCGAGGTGGAAATGAATCCTCTCAGCGTCCTCCTCGGACACCTCGGGGTAGACGGTGGCCAAACGACGGATGCAGGTGGGGAGATCACCGTCCACGTCTGCGTTGTAACCTGTGTGCATCCACTTCGGATCAGCCTTTTCGCTGCCGATGACGAATGCGTGGTGACCGCGGCGAATGGCCGACACGAGCACAAAGAGCAGCGATTTTAGACGGTTGACGCCGCCATCGGTCGCGTGGTCGGTCTGTTCGTGCCAGTTCTCTCGGCGCCACGGACGGAAGTCGATAATGACGGACCTGTCGCCTACGTGGGTAGAGATGATAGGCTTCCCCCAGTCACTGCCGTCAATGAGGTAGACAGGTATACCACGGGTGGCGGCCTGACTGTTGAGCCTCCACTGGACCGGATTCGCGCAGTGGTTGTGGACAAAGTAGCAGAATTTGGCCTGCCGAGGGACATAGGACAGCAGTTTTCCCGATTCACCTGGGACGTAACGGAACGCCTTGAGCTTGCTGGATGGGATCATTTCACAGATGGGCTTAATGACGTCCTTGAGGGCGGTGCGACTCATGGTGCCAATGAAGTCGATTGTGACCGATTTATCTGGAGCGATACGAGTGATCATGTTGACAATTCCGGCGGCCTGGCGATAGTTGCAGAAGGGAAGTCTGGGATGAACGCTGCGCTGCCACCGGATAAGCCTGCCGTTGCGGGTGGCGAGGGCGACAAGGTATCCACTTGAAGTGTAAATCTTGAGAAGCGGTTCACGCTCAGAGCTCTGAGGGCATGTCCACCACTCGAGAGCAAAGGTGAACCGAAGGTGCGATAGCATCGCGCCGACGACGGCTTTGTAGTGACTGTTGGTCTGGCGGAATGCCATGAGGGTCGAGAGGGACGAGCGGTCCAGAATAGCCTCGATGATCGCGGGGTGCTGGTTGGAATCAATCATGCCGGGCCGTGCAGTGATTTCAGTCCTTGAGGGCGACGCTGAAGTCAAGACAGCAGGTCCATTGACGCCGGGCACGCTCCGATGGCGGGGTCGCTGAGGAGATGACGATACATTTCTCTGTATTTTCTGCTTGAGTGTGGAGAAAACGTGTGTCGAGGAGGCGTCCGAGTCCGAGTCGCATGCCAAAGGATCATCGTCCGAGTCGGTGTCCAGCTCGAGGCCGGGGAGCTCAACTGAGACGTGATTTCCGACTGGGTCACGGCGTCCGTATGGGGCAAAGCGCCTGCCCCGTGGCAGGTTAAGAGTATCGCGCGACGATGTTGCTTTGGGCATTGCTGTATCTTGTCAGCTACAAGTGGGTCGCACAGGTGCCCCTTATACGCGCTGCTGATAGCACAGAGCTAGAGCCCGTCAGGAGTGCGAAGAGAAGGAAGGAATGTCTTCCGTCAGTCGGTTGTCTGTCCTTGCTGTTGTCCTAAAGAGAAGTGTCGTGCGTGCCGCGGTTGGGTCCAGTCTGGTGGCAATTGCGAGCTGTAGGGCCGGTCCTTCCTGCAAGTTTGTGCTCGATTGTGGAATGGAGGTAGGAAAGAGTACTTGTTGTGGGTAGTAAAAGGAAAGAGAAAGACGGAAGGAAGGCGGGCTGAAGAGAGAATTTGTGTCCAACCAGAACGCGTCACAGCGGCTGCTTAATGCTCTTTAGGAATGAGAATGGGATGAAGGGATCTGGCAGCTATGACAGATCGGACGGGGGGAATGAATGATGGTGAGAAGTAGAATGAAGAAAGACAAACAAAGGATGATGAGGTGGTAGTGAAATGGTGGGCAATGATGAGGATGAGGAGAATGATAAATATGCTGTCTTCACTCTCTCGTGTGTGTGTGTGTGTATGTGTGTGTGTATGTGTGTGTATGTTCTGTGTTTCCGTGCGTTTGTTTTTGTTTTGCGTGCATTGGTGGCGCGCCGTGTGAGATTGTCATACTGTACTGTATTATTCCCTCTTGTCCCCCCTGTCTTGTTTGCTTTGACCTCGCCGTTGGCTTTTTGGTGTTCGCATCGTTCAGCTACCCTCGTTGTCGTTGTGGGCGCCATCACGCTCAGTGAGACCCGTGACCGCATGACCGTCATGGAGTGCACAATACATGCATGCATGCATGCGTACATGCATGTGTCTCACTGTTCATGGTTCACTCAAGACTCGAACATGGAAAATGTCAATGACCCAAAATGACACCTCATTCAGGTTTTGCTGTGTATCTGGAACACGGAGTGCAGATCGAGTGATCGAGTGATCGAGACCGCGCGCCACAACTGATAAGCAACACGCGACGCGAATTGGCAGGCATGTGGCATTCGGCATCTGCCACCCGGGGGAAGGGCAATTCCCAAGCTCTTTACCATGCACGAGACAACATGCTTAAGAGCTGCTCGGTGTTCCAAGACCTACAGCCAGTCGCCCATGTGGCCCAGGATGGCATCATTCGGACATCTCTCCATCTCCCTTCTGTGTCATGCTGCATACCGTATAATGCTGCGTTGAAGAGAACGACGATGCCGATGGCGCCTCCTTAACATTGACATTCAAGAGGACAGCGGGTCGGGTTTCAGGTGCCCCTGGTGAACGACGGCATTGACCTCGTGGCAGAGAAATCCCAACGGACAATTGAGAACGGCATGGGCACCCTTCCAGCTTGAGACCTCAAGCATACATACGTGCGATGTGTACCACGGCATGTCGTAAGCGTGATGTCAAAGCGAGCCGCGATTGGAGTGGCCGTGGTCAGTATCCACGGGTATAGTAAGCAGCGTAGGGTGAGCATCAGTTCAACTTAGACCTGGGTATCCCAGACTCTGATATTCAGAACACGGCCGCAGTCGGCAGGACACCCGCGGCTACCATCACTGCCGCACCCATGCACCTGATAGACAGTGAGAATGCTCAGCCAGTCAGTGGATAGCGCCGAGATGCGTTCGATAGACAGCCGTCTCGCTCCTTGTGCTGGAGGGAGCGCTCAACGAAGAGCGCCTCCTGCCCCACTGGCCCACGTCCTTGGAGAGCATGTGGGCCAGACGATGTTGGCATGAGGTTGAAGGGTGCAGAAGATGACTTAGTGCGGCTGTGAACATGACACGCGGTGAGACAAGATACAGGGCAGCTAGGGCAGACTGACGAATCTGTGCACCAGAAAAGACGCAAAGGCCAGACAGACAGAGTTCGAGATATTCCTCCAAAAGTCCTAACGAGGGCGGCTACGCACGACGGGCCATCAAGTTCTCGATGTGGTCGCGCTTTCCCTCCTCCCATTCGTACCATGTGATGCTCGACATCCACGTGTCGCGTGACGGGCAGTCGGCATTGCGCACACCTGGGCGACCCTCTGAGATGTCAGTATGACGCCAACGCAAATCTTGCACATATGCACTCACCGTGCGAGCCCGGGTTGCCAGGGGGTAGGACGACCATGGAGCGGAGGACGCCCTCGAAGGTGAATCCGAGCCGCTGCGCGGCGGCGGCGCTCTTTGCGTTGAGCGCGTTCGCCTTCCACTGGCACCGGCGCAGGCCGAGGCCGCCCTGCTCGGGCGAGTCGAGAATGTACTTGATCGTCAGGCCCGCCGCGTGCGTGAGCACGTGTGTGCGCTGCATTGTCAGCTGGGCTGGCCAACTTGGACCAGCTGCGAGACTTGCCTGGAAGGGAGTGAGAATGACAATCCACCCAATCTCGCTGGCCATGTTCTCATAACTCGACTCGAGGTAGGTGATCGTACCTGCGAACACATAGTCCTCGACCGGTGCGTCGAGGCGGTCGAGCGGGGCGCTGTAGATCGCAAACCGGCAGGTAGTCTCGAATCAGCTTTACATCTTCCGAAGGAGACATACAGGGCTGGCGCGCGACGTGTTCTCCTGCCATTGACACACGTCGTCGAGCGTGGTGAACGGCGCCTTGAGGCCAATGTACTTTAGCAGCTCGGGGTTGGCGATCGTGCCGTCGAGGAGCGCCTGGGCGTGCAGTGCAGGCTGCGGGCGTGAGCTTTTCAACAGCAAAAACATGGAAGCGCACGACAAATGGCCGCAACTCGACGCGGTCTGAGCGCAACGTCTTAACGGGGAACATAAAGTTGAGGTCATACTCGTCCGGCGGGGTTGTGAGGTACACGTTTGGAATGACGGTTGGCGTCGGCCGGACGTAGTTGTTCACAGGCATCGTGGAGCAGTCAGTCGTCGTGTGTGTAGAGGGAGGAGGAATAGTCAGGAGGGATTAGTATATATGTAGTGGGAAGAGAGGGATGCGGTGTCAAAAGCGTGCAAAGTAAAGGTCATAAGCTATGCTGCGACTTTGTTGACTCGAAAAAGGTGGGCGGGCTCGTAGTTCCAAGATGCTAGCCGTGATCCGCGACCTTGGAGCCCCTTGATAAAGAAGGGCCCTCCACTTTCCCACATTCCAGGAGGGGCGAAAGATTGTAAGCCAAAGCCCTGGCCTGCCTGCATGCATGCATGCATGCACGCACAGGCGTGGAGCGTGTGGAGGTTATCCCAGCCACCTCCACCCACGCATTCACTCGTCGCGACGCTTAGAGGAGGTTGGCTCCTCGGCAAAGTCTCGGACATAGATAGTACTTACCTCGGCAGCAGTCCCAAGCCGCTCGGCAGATCAGCAGATTAGCAGCCTCCCATGAAAAAAAAAAATCGGCTCTGGATTTCTGGATGCGATGCGGGCATCCATAAATCTCCATACCAGTAAATCCTTGAGTGTCACATGTAAAACACGTGGTATTCGCGTGCACACCATGCACACCATACACATCATGCAGCATGCAGGACTGATCGACTGAGTTTGTTATGTGATGTCATGGATCTAGTGCGGCCTCCACTGGCCACAATCCACTCTGGCTCTAACTTTCCAGCACTTCTTTAGTTCTGTGGCACCTCGATCACTCATGTGACACACCATTGATCACTCACTATGGTGGAGGACTATTTAACTCTGGCAGTCAAAGTTTGTTTGTCGTCTCTCATGTTCTTGCAATGGGCATGTGACATTAGTGACGAGACTTCGGTAGGTGCATTAGTACAGTGCATACCAGTGCCTCGAGACAAGATCGAGCGGGGCCTGCCGGCGGGTACTACGAACACCGTACCCATCATATGACCTGCTACGCTGTCCCATTGCCATGAACCCGACCCCACTTTGCCACTCCCCATCTTGCCATTGCTCCATCGACAATCAACTGATATCTACACTCTGACACAATGAACAAGGGTGAGCCCCTCCTCTCTAGTCTCCTCTGGTCTCATTCGATCCCAAACTGACCCAAGACCGCACCGACGAGATTGCCGACGCGACCGCGGCCGCGGCAGCCTCGCGCCCCCGCCGCCTGTCCAACCTCGGCATCGACTTCCTCGACGACCCCGACCAGCGGCCCCAGATCGAGAGCGAGAGGTACTACCCCCACCACGCCGAGAGCTACCAGGGCGACAAGGAGCACCGCAGCGCCGATCTCGAGGAACGCTACAGGAAGTGAGGGGCCGACGACGGTCGGGCTCCACTGCCCAGCGGGCTGCGGACACCCGCCTGCAATGGCGACGTAATATCGACGGGATTGGCAAGACTGCGCGTCAATCGCATCGGTTTGATGGAGCGCTGAACGCATCGCGAAGAGACGGCGAGAAGGCGGTATTGGGATTGGATTTGGCAGGCAGAATCAGAAGCAAAGTAGTAAGGTATGCACACGAGCGTGAGAGACAATGAGGTATCGTCGTGTGATGTGCTGTGCCGGCGTGTGTTGAGCAGCAAACGAAGCAAATCGTGTCCGCCAACACAACTGGGTAAAGGCAGTGACTATGGGCGACCCAGTCGTTGGAGTCGGATCTATCGCTGCAGTTGTGGGTACGGCCCGCAAACAACAGTTGCGTGGAGAGGGCTGTCTGTCAGGAAGGGCAACTGCGCTAGGCTGGTGGCATCGACGGCTGCCTAGCTTGTTTAGTCCTCCGCATTACCAGAAAAAGTTGTCCTCAAGATGGCGTTGTACCCAGCACCCAAGAGAACTACGCCGCTGCAGAGGTATCGCATGCCCTTGAGCGAGTCCACAATGATAGGTAAGGGAGAACGCCTGACATTCTCGCCCTTCGTCCAAGCTCGGCGAGGATCCCAGCACTGCCGCGTCCATCCTCCTCGGCCGTTCCCAAGCCCACTTGCTCACATCGGCGTGACCTGAGCATCATTCACTGCCGAGGCTCCGAGATAATCTCCTTCCTGTCATATCAACTGGCACGACATTGCGTGTCAATCAGGGGACTCGTGGATCAGCTATGTGTACCTTATCTGCAATAACGTGCAAGGCTGTCCTTCAAGAGTGACCACCTGTGACGTTCTGAACCGCAGGTGCCCTCGGAGCAACGCCATTTCAGGCCATGCAATTTGCCAGACCCGAATGATCCAGCGTCTCCCCCATCCTCCAATGTCACTGAAAACTAGTTCCCTGCTGCTGTTTGGACGGAACAGCCTATGGGAGGGTGGACGATATACGGCTGAGGAAACTGTAGGGGAAGGAATTGTCCTGGTCTCGGCGAGCTACTGGTCTTGAGTCATCAGTGTAAGTAAGGTGGTAGCCGACACAAACGTCTACTGTGAGTCGCGCAATGGCACAAGGGACAATGTATCCATGACAGTGTATACAGTCTTTTACGAAGATGTCCGACCGGTGAGGGGGACGGAGTTAGGGGAGGCGACAGTAGTGGGGCCGGTTGTATGTGCGGTGAATGGCGGGAGAAAGAGGATCCGCAACAGAGACAGATGCATGATCTCGACGAGGATGACAGATGACCACGGAGAGAGGAGGCGGCGGGTGGGACATGGCGAGGGTCGGTATTCTCGGAATTAGGTCTGCTCGCCACGGACAGCCAGGTTATAGTCGCGCTGGGCGTTCTTGCTGGCGGCAGTGGCGGCAATGACGTGGCGCGAGCACTCCGAGTAGTGGTTCTCGGCGCTTGTAAGGTGCGTGTCGACATGGTTGAGCTTGTCGGCCAGCTCGTCCCGTTCACGGCGTGCCTTTTCGAGGCGTTCCTGCAGGTCGGCAATCTCATTCTCCTTGTCCACGACGTCGGCCTCAGCCACGGCACGCTGGGTTCGGCGGTCCTGCAGAGCGACGTGCGCTAAGTGCAGCTCGTTGCGCGCCTTGAGCTCGTTCTTATCGGCAGCGGTACGCGCCGCGAGAAGCTTTTCAATGTTGGCATTGTCGAGCTCGGCGACGGGGTACCCGAGCACCGAGGAGGCACGCGACTGGGACATGGAGAGGCGGTTGACCGGCGAGCGGGTCGAGTACTGCGACGAGTTGAGATGCGGCTGCGGCTCGGGAAAGTCGATGGGGTTAATATTCTTGTTGCCGTTCCCTGCAGTGCCGTTCTTCTGGACAACGGTTCCGGAGCGGAGACGTTTGGCACCCTCGTCCTTGACGCTGAGGCGGTGTGAGCTACGGGTGGCGACAATGGAGTCGGGTACAATAAAGGAAGGGGCACAAGGCTATTGGTGGTGTTGGGGCCAATGACGCCTTCCCTCCCACCCATCCTTTTCCTCAACTCACGGTTCCATGTTCTTGCGCTTGGAGAGGGGGGCAGTAGGCGAAAGGGGCGGCTCGCCGAGGAGTGTCTTCTTGCTCTCGAGGTCGAGTTCGGCAGACACGGCGGCAGAGGCTGAGGCGGACTCTTCGCCGTCACCGATACCGTTGAAGAGAGAGGTGGAAGGGTTGGGGGTGACGGAGCGGTCAGTACGCTTGCGCGTCTTGTCTTTCGGCGTGGTTGACAGCATGTCCCACAATCCCATTACCGAGAGAGTAAACGCAAATGGGGGCGGGGACGACGGCGGTCAGTGATTATGGGTAAAAAATGGGTATGGGTAAATGCGGGTGGTTGGGTGGGTAGTGTGAGTGATGCAAAAAATGGATTGAAGGGTGACGACGACGACCCGGTGAGGAGGAGAGGGGGGAGGCGGGCGTCGAGTGTGAGCAGGTCAATGAACCAGTGGGAACAAGGGCAGGACGGGGGCGTTGGAGGAAGGAGGAAGGAGAAGGGGATGAACCGTGAGAAGGATCCGTGAATGGAGGGTCGTCGGTGTTGAATAAAATGGGGAAGGGAAAGACAAGAAAGAGACGGAGCGAGACAGCGAGGGACAGAGAAAAGGCAGTTTGTGTCTTCGTGATGCGTGGGGAATTGCGAGATGCATTGGATGAGCTCGAATGAGAACGACTGAGACGACGACCAAGCAACAGGTAGGGAGGGCACGAAGTCCATTCACCTAGCATGCAGAGAAAAGGAATCCAGGCGTCGCTGGCATCAACCTGTCTGGCCTGTCTGTTGGGACTCTTTAATCCTGCTTCCTGCCCACTGTTTGACCTAAAGTGGGGTCCTGTGTGTAAGGCGTTCAGACCTCCACCTGCCCCGTCCCCCCCCCCCCGGTCTCTCCTTTCTTGGAAACCGACTCCTCCACACTCCAGGTCTCTGGATTCAACAGCCAACAGGCCAACAGGATTGTGGTGACGGTGGCGTTGCTCAGGGGCAGAGGGATCAAGGGGGGGCGAACAATAAGGGAAACGGTGGAGGGTCGTAGGGGGTCTTAAGAGGGCGTGTGCGAAACAGTTGGTGTGTCGCGTGTCATCTAGGGCTTGTCTCGGAATACTTGCCGCATATACCGCATCTTGAAGACTTGACTGGCCACAACGATACTGTGACACAGATTCGAACCTGCGTCAGACATGCACGACTCACGACTCACAAGACGATGACGCTGGTGAGTAGCACGATGAGATCATCGCCGATGGCTGACCACCAGCTATTTGGCCTTTGCTTCATCGGCCCGTCGGTGGACCACGGTAGCCAGGATGGTCTGTCAAGCACTATTGACGTCAGGTGTGCATGAAGGACAATGGTGATTGACAGTGACGCAGGGATGCTGTCACTGCAGACACACTCGTGTGGGTCGGCCTGGGTGTGGGTGTGCCGAGTGGGGTGGACATCGTACAACTATTTCACAGACGTTGTAAACCCAGAGTCGGACAGATTAGAGGCGAAAATGAATGTGGCGATCGGATGGGGGGGTGTGGCGGACGACATTGGATCACAGGACGAATTGCGAACATAGATGTCCCACATGCGGCGACTACGACGATCGTTTATCAGGCTGCCACCCCTCCTCCCCCCCTGGCTCGGGAGTAGACCTTGTACGGCGCGCTCGGCGCCATCACGACCAAACCACGGTCCGGAACACAGCAAAGAGACATGGGCCCCAGAATACATGCACTAGACTGGGGACATTGGTGAGGCTAAAGTGAACTACAGTACTGCATTATTAGTCTTTCAAACCAGCGGAGGCATGAGGTGTTTAAATGTCACGCAACCCGTTGCAAAGGCAGTCGTCGATCGTCTTGGAATAGTGGCTGGCGCGACAGTACGAACCGTGGGGTCTATGGAAATTGACTGATGTGTGCAGCTTTCAACTCCGACCTTGCCAAGGTCTGTAGACACAGAGGTACAGAACGAGGCTGTACCATCGCCACGGGCCCACGTTCCATTGGCCAACAGATGTTAGCTGGTAAGCGCATACCTCAGTATGGGTGACCGGCAAGGTGATTGAGCAAAGCAGGGCGGTCAGTCTTTTGAAAGTGTGAGCGACTGTCTCTTAATGGCGCACAGCCCACACCAATCACAAGGGTTGGCCATGCTTCGTGCTAGGTAGAGCTATATTCACTGTCGGTCGTGGTGTGAGAAGAGTGGTTCACGGGTCGGCAGGAGGACTGAGGCCTTGGAATGCGGAGGCGGCCTACGCCTCTGTTCGGAGAGTGATTGAGCAACAGCACTTTTCAGTAACAGAATAGAGGTCAATGTCTTTGAGCGTGTGAGTGACTGGCTCGTGAGGCAGCAAAAAGGGCAATTCAATCCGTGATTTCGGGTCGCGAAAGGGGCATTGTCCGTGGTTGAAAAGAACGTCATCCCAACCGTGCCAAAGAGATACTATGTCAGGAACTGGGGGTGAGCTATTGGGCAGAGAACGACGAGCCGGCAGTATGCAGCTGGATAATGATTGTCGAAGAGACTTTGGTGAACTTACTAAAAACATAAACAGAGCAATAACGGAGAAGAGTGGGTGTGGGAGCTGCTGGTCGAAGACCCAGGGTGATAATGATCGCAAAGAGCAAACCCATTGCGTTCATGCTCCAATTGCAGCGGGGTCTTGAGTGCCAAGGACTGCCTGGATCTGGGCTGGAGGATTCCAGTGCGGTAGGGCTAGTCGTGCTCGTGTTTGTGATGAAGGGTTTGTGAGATGATTATGGTGGGGGGGTGAAGTCCTGGAGTGTCAGGTTGTCGACGAACTTCCACTTGTGCAGTGGGTATCTTCAGTAATGATCCCACGTCGAAGTGCTCCAGCTTGACTTGAGAGTCTACGTATTTACATGACCAGTTTGCGGAATAGATGACACATACTGTTCCTCACCTGTCCTGGTTAACACACCTAAGATCTCACGGTCCCGCAGGACATACACTATAGTAGTATTCGTCTCCTCTCGTCGCGGCGCAAGTTGTCGTTTATGAACAGCACGACCTAAACGTCCTGATTCCTCGTTATGTTACATACCCAACCGCACCACTAATGGCCGTGAGGCTTCTTGGTCTTAGTGCTTGCCGGTGCCGACGCCGACGACGAGCTCGCGGATCCTTTGAGGTCTTTGGCGGAGACGACATTGGACGCAATAAACCCGGCGGGGAAGTGCTTGTCGAGCACGACCTGGGTGTAGTTACGGGGCACGCACATGCCGCCGCCCGAGGGCCCAATGTGCGGGCAGTGCACCGAGGGGCGGAAGGGGACCATGGGGACGTGGAGGTTGCGGCACGCAATGTTGTTCTCGCCCATGCGGTAGAACTGGCCGACGGGGAGGGTGCGGATAAAAGCGGCGCACGCGTCGTACGACTCGTACTGCGTGTTCGTGCCGTTGCAGTACTTCATGGCGGTCCGGCAGATGACCGGGATCATAAACTCGGTGAAGATTGTCGACGGGTCCGTGGTGGTGAGATTTGCGTACGCGCGCATCTGCGGGAGGAGCATCGGCGCCAGCGTCTCTGTCGCCCACGCCCAGCGGCGGAAGGCGACGTCGTACTGCTTCACCTGGCCCTTCTCGTTGAAGAGGAACCACAGGTCGATCTGCACCGGCAGGTGGTACTTGAGCGTGGGGTAGTAGACTGTGTGTTAGTGCATTCAGGCAACGAGACAGTGTGACGCGTCACTGCTCACAGTCAAACTTGGCCGATGCAAAGACATAGTTGTCCCTAGCCATGAGAGAGGTAATCTGTAGGTTAGCAGGTGATACATCCCATTGCGCCAATCCACCAAAGAAACCAACCTCATAGGCCTGGGGAATCCCGAGAAGACTCGGCCGGTTGCTGTCGCCCTCGACGCTCACAAAGAGGCCAAAGAGGTACTCGGTACCGAGCTCGCGACCGTCAAAGCTGGGAAAAAGATGTCAGCTTGTGCCACAGGGAAAACAATATTCAGAGTCGGCTGCCACGGATCGACCGATGTGGAGGTACCGATTCAGGTTCCTCCACTCAAACCTGTGAATTGTGAAGGTGTGCACCCGGTTTTTGGGTACCAGAAGTCGGGGTCCGAGCTATGCATGGTCCAAAGGCGCTTGAAGAAACTTACTTCGTCGAGACTGCTGTCAGCTAAACAACTCTTATCTCAGAATCCTCAGAGCTTGCTCGTCACCGAAAGTAGCGACTGTCATTGTCTGCTCATACGGCAATGGTTCGAAGCCTGAGAAGTGTACAGTCCACCGCCTCCACGAACGTTGTCCTCAACCTCGCTCGTCATGAACCTCAAGACCTAATGCACTGCTACTCACCATCAATGGTACCGGTGACGTCCTCGGCAAACAGGGTCGAGTTGATCGACGCAGCGACCTTGGCGTTGTTGGGCGATAGGAACTGGTCGACAAAGTTTGTGAATGCCTGGATAGCCTTCTTCTCGCTGAGCGCCGCCGCCGAGTGGACGGCGAGCGCGAGCCCCAGCAAGAACGTCGGGAGGAGGCGCATTGTGCCGTGACTGTTTGAATGTCTAGCTATCTAGTTTTCAAGTTGGCGGCGAGTTTGCTCTGGTGATGAGAACTAGATGGAAGAGGGGAGTGAGAACACACTTCTCTGTGTCCTTATGTATGCATCCGGACAACGAAAAAGAAATGCCGCAGTGTCAAACAATAGAGCCGTGCCTATGGAATCTCTGATTTCTGGGAGATTACAGAAGTGTGAGCATGCACACACACTTGGCACCGCGTCAAAATGACGAGATGAGGGGGTGAGGAGCAGTGGCGTGGGACGAGCATTCAAGGGCTGCAATGGGAGGGTGGCGGCGGGGAGGAGGATAGACATGAAGCATAATCTGTAGGCCGCAGGTCACACACGTTGGACATGCCGTACATGATCGTACCGTACAGCCGTACACTCAGGTCGTAGCGTATCGTTTTGGTTCGTGATTCGTGACAGCTCTCAGGGATCTCGGAGCGGCGCAACAAGCTTAGTCTTAGTGAACTAGTGAACATTACTGTGCCATGTGCCTGCCCATTGTCCCGCAGATATCCATATGCAGCAGAAACACCAGATACGGGGCTCTCGGGTCAGGACATGCAGGAAATCGGCAGCGCTACAGTACTTGTCGACATCCGCGGCGGAGCGTCCCCCTAGGACGACCCCGTTCTTAAACTCTCCTACCGCGGATGTGCCTCCCGGAGCCGATGCAGTCTGATGCAAAGTGCAGAGTGTGTACGTGTGGGTGAGCAGTGCAAGTGCGGTGAGAGCGGTGACCTGATCATCCGTGATGAGTGTCTTGGTGTGCTTGACGAGACTGCGACGTGACGGTCATGATGCGCAGTGTCCATCTCCACTTCTGCATAGCTTCTGGCTGTTCGCGGCTGTTCCAATGGAAAACAATACACGGCCGCGGGAACGCGGCTCCGAAGAGCAGCAGCGCATACCTTCTGTATTTACATAGTTTTGGTTCGGTTCCTTGTGTGCCTCTCTCTGGGACGCTCGACAACCAAACCGCGCCACGCGACCCGCGACTGCGCGTCTTGGTCGTACTGGTCGTGTCGGACCACCGCGTGCTGTCCCATACACGTTTCTAACCCCTGTATCATACATCGTCCAGTAGCCGCAGAGATTAGATCGCGGAATGAAACTAAGCCTTACCAAATGCCAAACCTTGTAGTGCATTTGGGTGCATGGATGCAGGGGACAGAGATTGAACACACTGTATCTGTGGACCAATAACATCTTCATACACATATGGGACACCGACACGGGCACAGGTTCCGCTGTTGGGTCTGCTGTCCCATGTTCCACTAATCGGGTGGCAGCTTCGCGTGAAGTAACGTGGATGCCCGGAGGATTTACGGTTCCTGCAGGACTTTCAGACCTCGGGCCGATCCCGCGCTGCCCATGCTTTAGCGGGTCACGCCGTTGTTCCTTTGAGTTGTTGGGCTTTGCACACTGGACGAGTGACTCGAGCGACAGTATTTGAAGGCGGCGACTGCCAGATAGGCGGTCAGACGAGGGGAGGGTGTCTATGGTTGGGTCATCCACTCCACTGACGCAGTTTTCAGAGTATGTACACGAGGCGCGCTGCAGTCTGCCCGCCCATTGTTGTCTGCATGGCTGCTATTCCATTTGCGCCACCGTCTAGCCGAGGACATCGGCGTGATTCAGTTGCTTCGTAGCCACAGGCATCAGCGGATGAACACCTCAGACACCATGGCGTCATATTCACGCTCCAGATATCCAGATTGCCGTTCCAGCGACGAGGACGGGGACGTCAGGATGGGCAGGCATGGAAACAGGAAATCAATCCAAGACGTGACAGTGACAGTGGAACAGCAAACATCCTCAAAGGCAAACACGAACATTACGGAACTGATAAAAGTAGGGTGCGGAATGGAGGAACAGGAGCATCTGCAAAGAACCACGTTGGGCACGCCGTACCTATTTTCCTTCGTTTTGGAGCACGACAGACTCCCAAAAACATGGCCCGCGACGCCGAGACGCGGATTTCAGATCCGAGATTCGCAGCTCGCAGACCCCAGATGCAGATGGCACAGTTGCGGATATTGCGGATACACTCCCCGCGGAGCGCCAAGTCTGCAACAGGACCCAGATTTGCTTTTGCCTTTTGGGTTCGTCATGTTTCCTCGTCTCGCTTTCTGGATCCGTCTAGGTGATTGGGAAAGAAGAAAAGTGTCCGGTAGTCTGGGTACTGTTTTTGGTTACTTATGTAGTCTCCGAGCAGGAGATGACGGCTCACTCAGCCATCAGTCGTCACTTTGAGCGTCTTTGTTTGGTTTTCTTCCTTCCTGATGATGCCTTGATGCCTTGATGCCTTGATAAGTAGCCGATGGGGATACATCTAGCAGCGACGAGAGGCCAAAGTCAGGTTTTGGACTGTCCTCCCAGTCAGTCAGTTAGTCAATGCTTGTCCTGGTGAAAACAGGCACGTCATCCGTCATCCGCAGATCGCGACGATCCCATCTACAGTCGTAAGCCAAACCATCAAACGAGACCTCCTCGCCATCCACCATGCATTCCCAATTTCCCAACGGGCCAACAGCAAGAAAAAAGGGGTTGCCCAAGACGAATCTCAGACACGTGCTCGCACGCTGAGTCGAACAGCGGTCAGCTCGGTATTGGAGTACGCTCCACAACGAACGGTGATAACCACCTACACTATACGAGCCCGTACTTTGAGCGACTCCGGCGAGGATACCCTCGACCTGTCAGCTGTGATCACGAGCTCTTCGTAGATTAGTGTACTGAGGTCATGATAGCGGCATTGCGGACTCAAGATACATCGAGTTGAGTCGAGGGTCCTTTCCGCGGTTAATGGTGGCGACAGACGGCCATAGGCGCCCCGGCGAGTCAAGATCAGAGTGGTCGTCATGACAGCGACCAAGCATTTAGGGGCCGCATCTTTGACGTGCTTGCAGCAGCGCAACTCGTCTCCATAATACAGGTACTACCCACGATGATATCTTCCCTCACATTGTATCGAAGCCCGTAGACGCTTGCAGACGGCTCGTAGACCTCGTAGACCTCGCAGACCTCGTAGATGACTGTCGGACCAAGTCATAACCCTCCCCCCTCATGCTCCCCGTACCATGATCAACAGAACGAATACAGGCTCCCCATCACGGAATCTTCTTGTCATCGCGCACCTTCCACTTGAGCAGCTCGAGCGTGGCGCGCGCGTCTTCGAGCGAGCTGTGGCCCGCCACGGTCGTCCCGGCCTGGATAAAGTATCCCAGCTTCTCTTTGACTCTGGGTGGTGTCAGCTAGGTTGATGCGCACAAGGCAGCTTACAGGTCACGAAGCGCGCGGCGGAAGGGGCGTCCCTTGTCGTGGGGGAAGAGCTTGACAGGTCAGCCTACATAATCTTGTGACCTCGCCAACATACCACTGCGGTGTCGATGACGCGACTGTGGAGAAGCCGGAGGGCGCGGAGATCGTTCTCGAGTCTGCAGTGAGCGACTCGGTGTCCCCATTGACGACATACCCGTGGCCAACGACATAGGTTTCAGGACCAATAAACGAGCACACGGCCGCGCGTACCTGGGGCAGGTCCATGACTGCATTGTCGAGGTCCTCCTTTGTGATACCCGAGAAGCGGCTGTTCAGGTCCCTAGTCGTCAGCTTGACCCCGCAAGGTAGTAAAAAGCTAACAAAATAGGAGCGGTCTGGCGGACAAACTCATCCAGAAGAGGCTCGCCGTCCTCGCCAACGATGGATACACGCGCCAGAGACGAGCCTGCTGTCGTGTCTGTTGTCAGTTGTGACCAGGTATCAGCCCCTGAACTTACAGATCATCTCGCAGTCAATAGCAACGACGTCCACGACCGTCTTGGCCGGCTTGCCCTGGATGACATTCTCGGTCGTCATGTACGAATGCACCTCGGCGAGCTTCTTGTCGTCGTCCTTGTCCGAGATGACGTGCACGCCCTCGGAGCACCCGGCGGATCCGCGCTCGTTCTTGCAGCACGTGTATATCCACACACGGCGGCCCTCGACGCGTTCTGGGACCTTGCGTCCGTGGTGGTACGCGCAGAGCATCGGTGGGTCGTCGGCAGACACGAGAAAGTCGACCTTGCAGCGCTCGCATGTGCGCTCCGTGCCCTCTGCAGTCTTGCCGGATGCCTTGGGCGTAGAGGACTGGATATCGGGGTCATTGAGGTCGGGGTACCCCCACTCGGTCATGTCTTTCAGCGGTATGCACAGCTCTGCAAGGTTCTCGTGGGTGAGTGCGCTCTCCTGGTTGTCACACGTCAGCAGGTTGGCCGCAAGCTAGTACGCTGGTGTGCGCACCTTTGCAATGGCCTCAGCTTCCTGCGCGGCGCGGCACTCCCTCAGCGTGCCGATCGACGAGTGCGGGATGCGATCAGGAACAGGGCGTCGCGAAATGGACACGGCGGCCTGGTGGATCGCCAGCTTGTACGCCTTGAGGTTATTCGTCGACGCCGACGTGTCAGCCTCCTGCGCGAGCGCCGACTCGTGCGCAAGCGTCGGGCTGTCCTTGAGGATCTTGGCGTACTGCTGCGTCAGCTCCAGCCGGAAGCGGCAAGCTGGCTCACGAGTTTCTGGTACTGTGTAAACAGCGTCCGCACTGCATATCGTCAGCTCCGTCTACACACCAAGCTCAAGCTCGGCTCGGTGCTCACGGGCCTTCTGCCTGTCAAACACGGGCTGCGGAGTGGTCTTCCCAACACGCAGCATGGGAGGGTTGTCGGTGTTGATGATCTTCTCGACGCGCGCGGGCGCCGACGACGACGAGGAAGGCGTCGGGTCAGGCCGGGCGCGCTTGGCCGCCCGCGAGTCCGAGGGGGCAGACGATGCTCCCGGCCGACTGCTGCCTGATGCACCGGAGGCAGTGTATCGGGATGACGACCAGCCGCTCATTCCCAAAAAGTAAATGATGAATGAAGAGTGAGAGATAAGAATTTGAGGAGATGAGGAGATGAAGAAATGAGGGAAACGAGGACGAGTCCATCCCCCACTCCGGATTTTGCTGATGACAGAAGTTTCGTGGTGGCAAAGTGACGCAACCATGCTGAATCAACAGGATCACGTGATTGAAACAGGGAGCGGATAAACCTCGGATGTTGAGTCTGAGACTGAGCGTACCGTGCAACTTCCGTCAAGTAACCTGTTGCGTGTGTGTTATTCCTTTGGATTTCCACAAGTCCTCTCGCTCTCTCACTCTCTCTGTCTTCTCATTTAAGATACACACATGCAACCCACCGTGCCACCGAGAATTCTCCTTCTAGCTCAAAGCGAGTTGCGCGTTTCTCTCGGAGGCCGAGCGAGACCACGTCGTTTACCGGGGACAAGAAATGGGACAAGGCGATGCGGCCAGTCGGGCGGCTTTGGCAATAGTTCTCCAGGTGACACTCCATAAGCACTCGCCTCGGGCCACGAGGCCGACGTACGGCTGGTGGCTATGCGCTGCGCATTTCTGCGTTCACCCACGTCTCCCACTGGTCCGTCTTGCCGAGGCCGCAGTATTGCCGTGATTGCAGCTGTGCCAGCGCCTCGCCGAAAGCCGTTTGCGCGTCCGGTCACCTATCCGCGCGATCTCATACCCATCATGTCTTCTGTGACATGTACAGTACAGTATCTTAAATCTGCATAGTTGTGCTCCTCCCCAGTACAGTGCTACACTGCCGCCGTAGTCTATCTATTAATCGTATTCGCCCGAGCATACAGTATTGGACCCACCGCCTTCGATGCGGTTGGTTCTGGTTCGAACGGCGACGGTGCTCACAGCAGGGTTGATCATAGTTTCGATTGCAACCGGTTCCAGATCGGCGTCTTCTGCCGAACAACATGCAGGCAGAGCGTGTGACATGTGAAGGTGGATGAAGAAATCCCATGACAGTCAGACTTGAAATGCAATTGAAGAGCTGCGCATTGTGTTGAGAAAAGAGTTTATCATCGCAAGCCCTGTCCCCCTTTTGTGAGATGCTTTTGTGATATCGTGATGATGAGCCCAACACGCAGCCTAGATGCAGTACGAGCTGCCTACAATTTCTCACCTACACCATCCGTGAACCGCCTAATCTGTGCATCAAATGGAAAATCTAACTCTACTGTCTGTAGTTAACGTCAGTGACGCTTTTGTCCTTATCACGCCTCAGTCCCCATCCCTTGCCCCCCTCACGTCATATCCAAGCCCCTGAATGCCTCCGGACGCAAATCAGCCCTGGGCTGCATGATCAGTGGCCATCGCCGACGGAGAGATGGTTCGTTGAGACGACGTCATTGGCTTTTTGTGACAACATGGGCTACTGTACATTTGTGCATAACTGTGCACTCCTAAGGACATTCCCAAACACTGCGCCCGCGCTCTGGGCGCAGATGGCATTCTAGTCGAAGACAATGGGGCGTGCGTGTACGACTGCCCCAACCGTCCTCTCAGTCGCTGCAGGAAGTCCACAGTAGTAGTAGTAGTAGTAGTAATGGTGGCGTACATGCCAAAATGAGCTTGCATCAGCGCTAGATTTAGGTCTATGATTCACGCATGACCGACCACAGGGCCGCTCAAGAGTGATTGCGTTCCTCTTTTAAGCTCGCGCCAGATAAGCCTCAACGCCGCCGCGTGCCATCTCGCTGGCGGTGAAAGGAGTGGTGGTGTTGATGTCGGGCGCATATGTAAAAGTGTACATGCCGAGGACCGAGACCATGATCGCAATGCCGTAGCCAAGGCCGCCGAGGAATTGCATGAGGGTGAGCTGGCCGTTCTTGTAGGTATGACGGATATAAGCGAGGCCGAGGGGGATGAACAAGAGCACGGTAGTGGCGAGGCCCGGGTTGTAGTAGGTGTGCATTTTCTTGTTGATGTTGACGCCGTGAATGATAATCTGCCCAAAGCCCAAGAAGATGGGACCCAGGCCGAACCAAACGTGGTCGGGGAAGAAGATGGCCGGAAAGCTCAGGCAGTAGGTCGTAAACGTGTTGGTGATCAGCGCACTGTGCGCGTTCAAAGGGTATCCGTCCGGACGCGGGCTGGCGTGCACGCCAATGTTCATTGCGGCCGGGAAACCGCCGGGAAAGCGGTACTCTTCAAACTGATGAAGCAGGAGTGCGAGGAAGCTGGCAACGAGCCATTTCTGAGTCGTGCTGAGGCGCAGATGGTTCTTGTTGGCCCAGTAGGCGGTACCGGCAAATGCAACCATGCCCAGATCGTACCAGTGATGGCGGAGGAAGTCGATCATGGCTGGCCTGTTTGCTCAAGGTTCCAGGCTCGTGTGATTGTGCAAACACAGGTGGGACGGTGGAGAAGAACGGCCCTTTATAAGGTAACGAGTTCTCGATACATTCAGGCATGGCCGAGGGGATGCTGCGGGATTGACCGAGGGGGTGGCTGAAGGGAAGAAATGGCCGAGGGGGGGGGGCTGGTCGAGGAAAATTGCCCGAGGGTGGCGGAGGGGCGTGAGGGGAACATCTGTGCAATGCACGGAGCTCGTGAGATTAAGAAATGAGGGAACCAGAGGACCTCCAGAGGAATCCAGACGATTTAGAGGATCCAAGGCATTTGCTGAATTGCAGAACGTGAGAAGTTGGGTGCTAAAGTCAAAAACGCCACATCCTGAATCAACATGAGATCACATGACCCACGGTTGGTGTTGGATAAACTGCGGATAAATGGATCTGGTACCACTTGCGTCACAAATTGCATGTCCACGCTACGAGTCCTCGATCCTCGAACTACAGTATCTCTTCTCGCTGAAACTAGCGACACCTGACCACCGAAGAGCCTATCCGCCTCTGAAAGCTAGTTGCGCCTTTCTCTCAACCACGTTGGCCGTCGGAGGTCCCGCATCGCAGCTCGGCGAAAGTCAGACAGGGTTCATGACCTTCGTTGAAGCTCTGTACGCGGTGACCTGCCCGTTTCCTCAGTCGACTGCGTCGGATCCCAGACTCTGATAGTGGCCTTTATCTGATAACGTAGTTTGCTGTCTTAGCCCTTTGAACTGATCATTGTCTCGCGCTCTCCTGTCGCAAGCGCGATTACACTGCACAAGCCAGCCATGTAAATCTTCGTGACAGCGGCGATTGTTCCCATCAAGGACGTCGCCGGGAGGGGGCGGGGAAGCTCAATCCCGGGTGCAGAGATCATACATAGAGGAGTAACTCACAGGTATGGATGGCGGCAACATCCAAAACATCCGTTTGGGTATCTCTGGTCTTTGGAAGGGAGTGTCTAAGTCCATAGCTGTAGAGCCGAGAAGATGTCAGTGGGGTCTCGTGTGAAGAGTATGTGAGCTCGTCAGTGTGTTCTTCTCCTGCTTGGATTCTGCAGGCCGCACGCCGATATACAGGAGAAGCAAGGCAATAAAACAAAATCCTCATGACCCAGCTACGAATCGAAGCGATTGGATGCGGTCATTGTCGTATCCAGCTGTGACAGTGGAATCGCGTACTCTCGCACTCTGAGAGTGACGATCTATCGTTACAGTCCAACACAAAGTGATTTCTTTCTGCACATCAGCACGCGGGGCCGTTAGTTCAGCGGTTATCATTATCGGATGGATGATGTTCATGCTAATTTCCGTCTAACCATGACCAAATGGGTACACATGACCTTCGGGGGGGGGCTGACATCCGATCATGGCAAGTCCCTTTCGAGATGCAACATTTCTTCATTTTCACAGCTGACGCCCAGCTGTTCTTTTATACTGTACGTCCTTTTTGTTGTGCCAAGAGTCAACAGACTGCTTTCTTCACAGATAGAGACTAGGGGAAAAGATGAACTAGCGATATGTAGCTACTGCACGTTGCTGCCCATGTCCATGATATGCCGGGCCTGAACTCGGCCTTGACCTGGACCTGGACATGTACCTCGACCTTGACCTTGATCTTGGCCTCTTGGCTTGATCTTGAAATCTTGGCTTGACGTCAAGAGACTGCAGCACGTCAGCGGCCCGGACCCCCAGTGCACGATGAGGACTCCTGAACAGCCACAAGGCCACAGAAACTCAGCACGGCTCTGCCCAATCCATTCTCTTAGCCCAGACAAGAAGAAGCACCACACACACACCATCCAGCAAAGACATACACACAAGGAGACAATATACTACAATACATGGCGGGGGATCCCTACAAAAGGCACTGTTTACTTGTGCGTCACTGGCGGCCCCGTCTCCGAGTGCGGGCTGGGCGTCGCCGAGTCTGTTCCTGTTGATGCTCCTGCTTCTGCTCCTGCTCCTGCTCCTGCTCCTGCTCCCGAGCCCGAGCTAAATCCTGATCCTGACCCGGATCCTGATCCTGATCCAGATCCAGATCCAGATCCAGTCGCAGACGGCACAAGGCGCCGTGTCGAGTCTGTCGGGGACCGTGTCACAGAGTCAGTAGGCGACACGGGCGGGCTGTGACCCTGGAGTACCTCTGCTCCGGCCGGAGGCGCCATTCCGTCCGTCCAGTGCCGCTCGGCCCACTGCCGCTCAGCGAGCACCGTAGGGCCCGAAGCGAGCAGTGGGCCCGCCGTCGAGTCGAGTACCGTCCCCGTGGCCGTGTACTCGTCCGCCCAGGCCGGGTTGTACCGCGGCGGGACCGTCTCGGTAGGCAGGCGGCCTGCGTCCTCTTCCTCCGTGACGGGCACCGCAGGGTCGGGCATGCGTGTCGGCTGCGACGGGCCGGCGCCGGCGCCAAACGTGTCGAGGTCGCCGAGGCGCGGCAGGGATGTTGTGAGCGGGGACGTCTTGAGCGGCGACGTGCGCAGGGAGCTGGGGCCGACTGTGGTGGTGTTTGTTGCATTTACATTGGTGTTGATGGCCGACACGAAGCGGGACGAGGGGGACGAGGTGAGTGTCGAGTTGGGGCTCAGGCTCGAGACTAGCGACCCGGTCATGAGGGACAACTTCAGCGGCGGTAGGGTGGGCGGATCGTTCGGGTCGGCGCTGACTGGCGTGGCGGTCATGGAGCGCGGGAGATGGGTGGATGCCATTGCTGTGGACCCTTCGTGCGCCTCGCGTGCCTCGCGCATTTTACGCTCCAAGAGTTCGGCAGTGGAGATATCCGCTGTGGGCGACTTGCGATGGGGCGGGGGCAGCGGCGTGATGGCGCTCCCGACGGCGCCTGCCGACGGGTGCGACTCGTCGACCTCAAACATGGACAGAGAGTCGGCATCCCCGGCGTTGAGGGTTTGCCCGACAGCGCGGCGACGGACACCACTGCCCTGCGTGCTCTCCAGCTTTTCATTAAGCGCGGCCGCCTGCTGCGCCTGCCGTCTCCTGCGCCTGCGCCGGATGCAGAACCACAGCAGACCACCCAGAATCAGGAGAAAGCCGACACCCCCACCCACTGCTCCACCAATAATCTTGCCGACGTCCGACTGGGCCACCGGGTACGGTGTTGGGATGTAATCGTAGTCGGTGTATCCGCTGTGATGTGTTAGCAATGCGCTACGCATCACAGTTAGTTACTCACCCAACGGCAAGGTAGAAGATGATCTGGTAGACGTCAAAGTTTGTGGTGTCGCCGGACGGATCACCGAGATGATCAATGTTGATGACACTCTGTGTCCGCGGGTCCAGTGCACCAGTGTACAGCGCCGCGTTTCCACGCGTCCAGTTGGACTGCGAAGTGTACGTCCGGCTCTGGTCGTCATAGTCGAAATCCGCCGTGCCGATCTGGAACGGGCCATAGTCGGACCCGAGCGTGCCATACACTGTAAAGAGCGATGTGTTGGCCGGCGCCCTGAATGACAGCCTGGCGTTTTCGGACGACGTAAACGCGCAAGCATACGAGTCTGTTGAGCAGTCATACTCCTGGGTCTGGTTGGTCGCGTTCCAAGTGTATCCACAGATACCGTTCGACGCAGACCACTCGCCAATGGCGTTGATATCAGTCGAGATTCCGTCTGTCCCGTCGATCGTTGCCAAGCTCATTTTCGTCGCGCGCGAGCTGGCCGGGTGTCAGAGACAAGAACAGAAGATAAACCTGGATGGGGAAAGCTCACCTGTATCCGCCGAGCGGCGCGCTCACGGTCAACTGCTCCAGGGTAAACGAGCCCCCGATGAGGGTCATGGTGATGTTGTAATTTGACGGAAGCGCGCTGTTTCCAAGGAGCGCCAGCTCGTCCGTTCCGTTGACGGTGCCGTCTCCGTAAAAGTCGTGCTCGATGGTGGCAGAGGACATGTACAAATTGACGGCCTGTACGCGCAGTATCCCGTCTAGTGTGCCCTTGATGTATATGGCGGAACCGACAAACCAGAACGACATGCTGGCGTTGGCAGTGGACGTGTTTTGCAGTGGCGAGCCGACTCCAAGCGAGCCGTTCTGCCAGTACGGCGACAGGGGCGGCGGCGAGCCAGTGTACCAGAGGAGCCAGTCGGATGTGCCGTCTCCTGTCGCATTGCTCGAGTACTTGAGCATGGGCGACATGGCAGGCACCGTGTAGTTGATGACTGTTCGCGGGGCAATGTACCAGTCGTAGACGTCCGGGGTGGGGAGGCGCGGGGTCGACGTGCTGTCGCTGAGCGGCATGCTGGAGGCCGCAGGTGGCGACTCAGCGGTCAACGGCGCAGCAGATACGGTCGTCGCAAGCGTGATATTGTAGTAGGACCCGTCGGTCGCATAGGGATCGGCCTCCTGTGGTCCACCATTCAGATTGAACGGGTCAGACGAGGATGTCGACGATTTTGACCGCGGCGAAGATGTCTGCGACGCGAAACTGGCGGTCGTCGCTACCGGCGAGACACCACCCGTGAGCGTGCCAGTGAAGACTGTCGTCGCAGGGGGTATAGAATCATCCGTGGTAGTGTCATCCTGCGCAGCAGCTAGGGACGGGAAGAAGATGAACAAGGTTGCAAGTAGGACGAGGGCCATCGTCGTTGCGCGAGACGCGCCGCCCACCTCCAACCCTGCGCACCCTCCCCCGCGACCTCGCATGCTCCGAGCCCGCATGCCGCGGTGTGCACGGGATGGGATAGGGAGGTGGGAGTGGGTGGGTTGCCCGTGTGGAGGATGCCCGGGGGAGGCGGCGCGCGCGCGTGAGCAAGCGAGGAGCAAAGTCGGCGAGTGGGTAGGTGATAGGTGAGTGAGTGAGAGAGCGAGCGCGAGCGAGAAGATGTGTCGTTTCTGAGTCGAGCGAGTGGGTACGGGGGTCGAGACGCCTCTAGGTTCTGGATTCTAGAACCTGCTCAGGTAGTGTTGATGTCGGCGATATAGATAGGAGTAAAAGCGATAAAAATGAAAAGCAATGCAAAGACAAGAAGAGGAGACAAGACAAGAGAATGGAAAAAAGAAAAAAAAAAAAAAAAACGACACAAAACGTCGATCACAGAGAACGAAAAAGAGGACAGAAGAAGAGAGGCAGATTGAAGTCGAAAGGCATGGAATGGGTGGGTGAGTGGGTGCCTGCGGCGGAGTGGGGCAGCCGGAGTGGGGCAGCCGGGGACGGAACCGGGCGGATCAATGTAGGCGGAGGAGAGGGATGGCGAGCATGAGCATGGGGATCACGCGGAAGACAAAGAGGGAGATGGAGGGACGAGTGAACGTGAGTGAGTGCCGCGCATGTGAGCGAGCAAGCAAAACATATTCATTGCCAAAGTTTCTTGCAAAAAGTCATCTCGTCTGCTTGCTGGCTTGTCTTCTGGGACTGGCATTTTCTCTCTCTCTCTCTTGCTCACATGCCTCGACGCACCCATCCATCCATCCATCCATCCATCCATCCATCCATCCATCCATCCATCCACCCATCCATCCATCCATCCATCCATCCATCCATCGCAGTATTGTATGCAGGGCCTAGCCACCCAGCATGGTGTCCTCTGTACTGTACTAGTACCTGCTCACATTGCATGCGTATGTACACATAACACACCCATACACCATACACAAAGGGAAAATGTACAATCGGGCACACTACGCCTCCCTCCCTCTCCCCTGTTTCCCATCGAAAAAAAGGGACACATACACACACACACACCAAAATGGCATGTGCAGAGCTGCAGAGAGAGTTGGGACATTGGGAGAGAGAGACAAAGCCAGCGACCTCGGCTCGGCGCCGAAGAAAGACACCCAAAAGGGCCAAGGAGATGGGGGTGTTGGGGGGGTGTGGACTGCCCTTTTTATCCCCCAAAACGAGCTAGCGCCAAGGGTAGCAAAAGCGAGCACAAGAGTGCCAAGTGAGAATATGTCAGTGCGTCAGACTACATAAAGGGCCAGTCCCTGGGGCTTATGTTCCTAAGTTTTGGATGGCATATTACATAAAATCACAAAGAGACATTATATGGACGGCATTCAGAAAAAAAGTCACTCTCAAATCACTCCTATCACTGGACTAGAGACAGGAAGGAGAGACATATTAATACAGACAGCAGCAGCACAGGCGAGTGAGAGAGCGCCTAAACGAGAAGGCCAGGGATAAAAGAACAACGAAGGCCCCCAAGAACCGAAAGATCTCATCATATGCATCATGGTTCTTCCAGATTCTTGGCGGTGGACTGACATGTGCACATTTCTCGTCAGTTGGTCAGCTATACTGTAGCCAGAGTCCCTTTCTCTTTTCCTTCTTCTTCTTCCTGTTGGCGTGCACTTGAAATCTCTGCACTGGTGTGTTTCGACTTAGCGTCTCGAGCGTACCCGTATGCCCGCCCTTTGGCACCACATGGAGACAGTGCCGCCCGTACGCGCCCGTCCCCGCCCCGTCGATCAAGCCGAGAAGGCTACCGAGATGGGAACCAGTCAAGGGTTTCCCGGGGGCGGCAGGTGTGCAGGGTTGTCATGCAGAAAAAAAGAACAACCCAGGCCCATAAGGGCCGTGGCGCCGTGGCGGGGTGGGTGGATGGTGGATGTCGTGGAAGATTCACGACTTAATTGAGCAAAGGGTCGGCGGCTCGTGTCGTGTGTCCACGGTACCACGGTAGTACTGTTGCGGTACAGTAGGTCCACGCGGGAGCGAAGTCCCTCGGTGGCGGCGGCCGTCACTCGGAGCCGGGAACCAGCGAGGGATCGAGGGAGCGAGAATGCAGAGCGGCCCTTTCTGCTCCATGCATGCATTCCATTCATCACCGCACAGGTACACTCATGAGGGCCAATAAAAGGCAGGGGGACAGCGGAAAGTATCCCCACATGTGGGCCGCCCCTTCGTTCAACATGCAACCGTTTCGATATGGAGCTGCAATCTGGGTGGATGGGAGGCCAGGGCGCTGGGGTGAGGTATCTTAGGGACCAATAAGATTCCAAAGGCACGCACGCAGACGCACTCTCTCGGTGGTCGTTTCGAAGCAGAATACGTCATTCGGACACGCCGACTGTCGACTATCGGGGTATTGGAGTCCGGAGGCTCGTGGCATCTCCGAAAACAGGGGCCGGGAAGGGCTGGCGGCTCCCGGTGTCAGTTGGGTGGAATGACTCGACTTACCTTGAGTATTCTTTCTCATGAATCATGGAATCTGTGTTGCTGATATATCTGTGTGCAAGTATTTGACTGCGGCCAACATTCCCGTCGATATAGTGCAGTCCACACATACTGTACATGTACACATCTCGACGATCTGGGCTCCCTCAAATGTATACTGCACACACAGGCACACGCGCAGTGATTCTTACAGCATTACACGGCTGCCATGCTCGTAACTCGCAACTCGTCTCTCGTCACACCGCAGCAGCCAGCCCGCGCAGCCGGCAGCCCCGAAGCCAAAAACCCGAAGACGGACCGCGGGACGTTTTGCACCGCCACCCCCACTCAAGGCACGCATGCACGCACATCTTGGCCACATGGCGATTACGATAACGATTACAACAGATTCCGGCGCAGATCACCACAGACCCCGAGGTCCGAGCTGCGGGCTGCGGCCAAGACGCTTGTCCGCAGCCAACAAGGTTTCCCCGCTGGTGGCCGATGACGACGTATGTACTGTAATCGAAGTAGAGGACATCTCTGCGAGAAAACTGTATAATATAATACAGTACGGTAAGCTACAGCGTGCTCAATGATCCCGCCCAACGAGCAATACCGTGCCTCTCCCGATGCGACTGCGCAGCGTGCCGTCAACTGTCTAGTTTGTCCCTCTTGATGCTTTGGGAACGTCTACTCGTTCGTTGTTATTGATCTGTACTCGATCTATGATCTCTGAATAGCTCGCGTGGGAGACTATGCCCTGCCGCGGTAATCGTGATGGCATACTGTACATATAACACCGTCAGATATTTCGCGCAGAGGTGATGACGCGCCACCTGTCACACACAGACAAAGCGGACAGAAATCACCACAACTCAACATCAAATCCAAGCACTGCACAACAACACAAACACACTAACAAGGATACTCAAACGGTGGATCACACGCTCGGAGATGCGGGTCTTGTCGCTGTGAGCCCGCAGGTGAACACGAATGCCGCGCAGTCATGGGAGAAACGTGGTCCCGCACTTGGTTATGTTTACTCGTCCTCGGTCGTGAGAGAGGACATTTCTCCCATCGAGTCTCCCGTCTCGCAGTTCAGACTCAAGGCCGCAGTAGACACGCGACTTCGACAACACTTCCCTTCCCGACTCAGATCAGTTCTTGCGTGCGAGCGAGGACCACAGACTGCAATGTCAAAAAGGCATTTTCTGCCTTCATTAGGGGATCGCACACCAGTCGTGTCCTATTCTGCGACCTAGTCGGCGTCCACCTCTGCAAGGCGGAGCACCGCGCACGCAGCACCGCAAGTCCAAGTTCATCATTGTCGTTACCTATACTACATACTACACAATGTGTACTGACCGATAGTACTGAATACAGCTACAAGTCTACAAGTAACCGTCCGAGTCGGAATCGATGCTGAACAAATTCATATGGCGCCTGTTGGGCTCTGCGACCGAGGGGAAGCGTTTGAGGTACTCGTCGCCGCGACGGTACATGTGGACATAGTCGTTGGGCATCTTGATGCCGTTGTTGGCGCAGTAGTCTGCCAGGAGCGTGGGGAAGAAGTCTATGATATGCGGGGGTTTGCTGCCGTTGATGCTGACCAGCCTGGGGTCGAGCCACGCGAGGTCCACCTCGTCGATGCCAGCAATGTCGAGTCTGTGGCAGCCATGCCGGATCGCGTCGGCGCAGTACTTGAAGATGTTGTGCAGCCTGGACTTGAAGTGCCTCGAGACAGGCCTGTGGCCTTCGGGGAGGCGCCAGTGCGTAAAGTCGAGAACGAGCGACTGGAGGGCGTACGGCATTGCCATGAGGGACATTGTGTTTTCGGACCCGTCGATGCGGTACAAGACGTTGGAAATCAGGCGGTCGCAGTCGATCGAGACGCAGTCCGACTTGGAGTTGTCAATCAGCACAAGGTCGCCGCTGCCGTATATCCTCGCGGCCTGGCGGCCCGTGGTGCGATCAGGCATGTGGATCTGGTGCGTGACGCGGTCGCCGAGGACGGCGAAAATGTCGCGGAAGAGATGGGGGTGGCTGTTGGGAGTGGGAGCGGTGATGGCGCCAATGACAGTGACCGTGACGACGGCGCAGTTGAGCCGAATGTACTTGACCAGGCCGGCAGCGACAGGTGCCACGACGTGGCCGTCCCCGTCGGGGCAGTTGCTGGCGCACGAATCGTGATGGACCGAGAAAAGGGGCGACCCAGCCTGCGTCCGCATGTGCAGCTGGTCGCCAGACTCGGAGATGACGAGGCTCTGGAACGTGCGCCGGACATCGTCGCGGAACTGTCTACTGGTGGACGCAAAGGCCATGAGGTCGCGGAGGGAAAGGTGTCCCAGGACGCGTTCTAAGGCCTTGGGGTGGTGGCGGAGACTCTCCAGCTTGACGGTGCGTTCGCAGGACTCGGCGTCGCGGACGGGCCTCCCGCGGAAGCGGCCGGAGTAGAACCACGAGCGCGTCGGCTGGGCAGTGGACGGGCCGTCGTTGGCGTCGGTCGCCCTCCTCTTTCCCTTGCGCTTCGACCGTTCCTCTCGCTTCTCTGCCGCTGCGGCGGCGACGGCAGCGGCGGCCGCCCTCTCCCTGCGCTCGGCCTCATCGCGCGCTCTGCGCTGGGCTTCTTCCTTGGTCTTCTGCCGCGCCTCTTCCCTCGCCTTGCGCTCAGCTGCCTCCCTCTCCTTTTGCTCGGCCTCCTGCCTGGCCCGAAGCTCAGCGTCCTCCCTCTCGCGCCGCTCCGCCTCGTCCCGCTCCTGACGCTCCCGTTCTTCCTTTTCTCTGCGCTCTTTTCGCTCCTTCCTCAGCCTCTCCTTGCGCTCCGTCTTCTCCCTTTCGACTTTCTCCGCCTCAGCCCGCTCCCGCTCCACGCGCTCTCGCGCCTCCCTCTCGCGCTCTTCTCGCTCCTGGCGCTCTTTTTCCTCTCGCTCGCGGCGTTGCTGCTCCTCCCTCTCCTTTCTCTCCCTCTCTTCTCTCTCCTGCCTTTCGCGCTCCTCACGCTCCTTCCTTTCCCTCTCCTCACGCTCCCTCCTTTCTCGCTCCTCGCGTTCCCTCCTTTCCCTCTCCTCCCTCTCCTCCCTCTCCTTCGCCTCCCTCTCCTTCGCCTCCCTCTCCCGCTCCGCGCGCTCCCTCTCCTCCCTCTCCCTCCGCCGAGCCGTCTCCGCGTGGTCCGGCACCTCTCTGGCCCGTAGCACCTCCGTCTCCCTCCGCCACGCCTCGAGCTTGTGGTGGAGGCGCTCCTCCTCCTCGTGCTCCAGCCGCGTCTGCAGATCCAGCGCGCGCGCCTCACGCTCGGCCTCGCGCTGGAAGAGGAGCGCAGCCCGCTCGGCCTCGGCCGCGGCCTCGCGCTCCGCCTGCAGTCGCTCCGTCATCCGCTGCGACGGGCTGTTGTCGGCGAGCTCCTGCTGGGCCAGCTTCTTGCCCTTGCGCGTGCTCCTCCTCGTCGCCGGGGTAGGGGACTGCGTGGGTATCTTGCTGGCGGACATGGACGGAGTCCAGGACGAGATGCGTACCGGCGGCGCGGGGGGCGATGCTGCCGGCATGGGCGGCACGGACGTCACGGGCGACACGGGCGCCGAGGGCGAGTACGTGTGCCGGGCAGACGAGGACGGCGGTGATGGCGCGGGCGGAGGGGGCCAGTTTGCTGGCGAGTACGCAGGCGACGCGTACGGTCGCGGGGGTGAGACGCTCTCGACCTTGATGGCCGTCCCGCCCGGCGTGACGATCGGCTTCCCGGGGCTCTCCTGGTTCGAGTTCACCTGCCGGGGGGGCGTGGCGGGCGGGGAGGAGCGCCACGGGGGGCTGAGGAACAGCGGCGTGGTGCACCGCGCCGTATTGGGGGCCGGGGTCGGAGCCCGGATACGAGTCGGGGCGGGGGTTGGGGTCCGCATCCGCGTCCGCGTCGGGGTGGGGGTCGGGGGCGGAGTAGCCTTGCTCTCGTCGTCATCCAGTTCATCGCGCTCAGACGGCAGCTCCACCGGTGGCGGGGAACGCTGGGACGCTGCGTCGTTGCCGACCGTCCAGCGCGAGCGCGTCGCGGGGGTCGTGCTGGCCCCCGCGCCAGCGGACGCTGCCTCGTCGTCCCCTTGGCGGTGGTGTGTTGCCGCGGGCTCGAACTGGTCGTGAGTTGGGAGGAAGCCGCCGGCGATACGAGGCACCGCTGCTGTACCGCCACGACCCCCGCGACCCCCGCGGCCCCTCCCGCCCCTGGCGCCATGCGTAGCTGCGCCACGGGCAGCTGCGCCTCCGCGTCCCGATACTGCTCCGCCGCGGGGTGCCGCTTCTCCTCGGGGTGCCGCTTCTCCTCGGGGTGCCGCTCCTCCTCGGGATGCTGCGTCGCCACGGACAGTGCCACGGGTACTGCCACGGGCACCACGGGCCCCGCGCGCACCTCTCGCTCCGCCACGGCCGTAGAACGCCTCAGGGGGCACAGCCGTAGAGGGCCCCGCGTCCCCAGTACCCTGCCCCGCTCCGCTGTCATCGTGGGCATCGGCATCGTCGTCGTCGGTCTCGGGCGGTACGGAGTCCGGGACGCGGTCCGGATGCGGGGTTTTGCGTGCTGGCCGGCCCCGCGTGCCCCGCGCGCTGCTACAGCTGCCGCGAGCGCGCTTTAACCGCTGCTGGCGTAGGGGGGTGCCCGGCTCGTCGTCGTCGCTCTCGGGGCGCATGTGTTTTGTCCCTGCCGCTGGCGTGACCGAGTCCGAGGTCGGCGGCGTGGGGGGCGCCGAGGGTCGGCGTGCGGGGGCGGGGGCGGAGGGCGTTGGGGACGACGATGGGGGTGCGTTGGCGTTGGCGTTGGCGTTGGCGTTGGCGTTGGCGTTGCCACTGGCTTGGGCTTGGGCTTTGGCTGCGGAGCCGCGGGCGGGCGTGCTGCGAAGCGTCCTGCGAGGCAAGCTGCGAGGCGTGCCGCGGTCCCCGGCTGTGTCTCGAGGTCCAGAAGTGCCCGACGGCCCGGCATCCCCGGCGGTCGAGACGCGCGCCTGGCTCAGCCGGCGGTGCAGAATAAGCTGGTACTCCTCTTGCGAGAGCGTGAGTGCCATGTCGCCCGCGGCGGCGGGGAGGGCCGGCTGGCAGACTGGGTGACTCATCGGGGGACGTGAGCTGTGGGAATGGGGAGGGGCAGAGGGGAGTGGGGAGTGGGGAGGGAGGAAGGGAGTAGAGGGTGGGGGTAGTGACGACGTGAGTAGCTACACGAACGTCTGTTCTGTCCTGTGTTTTCGGTATGGTGTGGTGGTCTCGAGACTCTGAACAATGTGTAAATGAGAAAGAGAGAGTGAGAGTGCGAGAATGAAAGCCAAGGACGGCAGACAAGTCCCCATTTGTACCCCCTATCCCCATCCCCACCAGTCGTTCTCGACCACGATCCCAATATGCGGCTTTCGCTCGCTCGTTTGCTCGCTTGCCCGCTTGTAGCTTGCGGTTTGGCCAGACACCCCGGGGATCAAGGATCTTGAACAAATCATCTTGCTTCTCGCTGGAATTGCTGGACGCATCTCATGGACTCATGGGCTCATGGCAAGGTCTCACGCGCGCGGTTCAGGCGACTGACTTTTTTTTTCAGGCGATGTTTGTTCAGGCGACTGGGCTTTTTTTTTTTTTCAGGCGACTGAATTTTTTCTTTCTTTTTTCTCAGGCGACTGTCCTTGTTCACCAATCAGTATTGAATACCCACCGCGACTATTTTGTATTCCTGCTTCTTACTCCTGGCGTGTCCACAAATCAACTTTCATTGATTGCGGTACGCGACTGTTTTCGTGTCCTACGCGACTCTTTCGCCTGCCCTACGCGACTGTTTTCTATCCCTGCGCGACTTTTCCCCCCGTCCTACGCGACTGCTCTTTTCTTTCATGACCTGAGGCGTACGCGAGATGGCTGGAAGGCCCCTACGGCCCTGCACCCCCCCGGCGAGCGGGTACGCACGCACATTGGCCCCCGCCTGCGCCGGACCGCGCGCCGTGTCGTCGCGTTGTCGTGGGGCGACGGGGTTGGCTGGCGCGCGCGTTCGAGTCCTGAGCAAGGTATGTGGAATGGTGACTGGGGGTGTGGCGCGGCCCTGGGCAGGTGCTGAGCTGTGGGCTGTGGGGTGTGGGCTGAATCGAACGGTGGAGTGTGGCGAAAGGTACAGTACTGTACGCTCGTTGGCGGAATCTTGTTGGAGGGATGCTGATGGGGCCATGTCGTTGGGTAACCGTACGAGCGGGCTGAGTGGGGTAAGGCGGCGGTGGGGCCATGGGGCCGGGGTCACCGAATGGAGGGAGGGGGCGTGCCGACAATGCATTGCAGTGCGTGTGGATTCCCCGATTCGAGATGGCGTGCTCCACTTCTGCTTTTGTTTCTGCTTGTCGTTGGCAGAGTAACCGCCAGGCCGGTGATGGCCATGGCCTGCAGTCGGCATCGGTACGGGCACATAATGCCGAGGCGGCGACGTGCACTGGTCGCAACTAACAATCGTATTCATAAACTGGGAATGGTATGGATTACTGTGCTGCTTTCACTTCGCTCCTCCTAGCTCCTCGGTGCTGGCAGTCGATTGCGGGACGGGGCTAACGCTAATGGTAGATAATATCGGGACATGGAATATTGCTGCGACGGGCTGGACAAAGCTGAGACCGCCGAAATGGTACTGGTACTAGGACTGGACTCTTCCTCCTCGACTCCTCGACTCGTTTCTCCCGTGCACCCTCGACACCCCTCTTACGACCTGGGGCCAACCTCCGCAGGACTAGGACCATCGAGGCCGCGCTTGATATCGTCGGCAATCTTCTCCGCAAACGCGTAGACGGTCGCCTGCGGGTGTCCGGGGGGCAGGAGCGCAAACGCCGACGTGTCGACGACGCGCAGGCCCGAGACGTCGTACACGCGCGCCTGGGCGTCGACGACGGCGGCCGCGTCGTCGGCGCGCCCCATGCGGCACGTGCACGCGGCGTGCCACACTGTCATGGCGTTCTTCTTGATGAACGAAAGGATCTCGGCGTCGGTGCGCACGCTGGGGCCGGGGTAGTACTCTGTCGCGACGGTGGGCGTGGTGTCGTCCTTGTGCTTGTCCGTGGTGCCCATGGATCCTTCGCGCTTGTGCTCTACCTTGTCCTCGACCTCCATCTCCTTCTCGGAGGTATCCTTCTTGCTCTCCTTCTCCGTCTCCATGACCTTCCCCTTCTCCTTTCCCCTCTTGGCGTCCTCGACCCCGGGCTGGACGAGAACAGGGCCCATCGCCTGCGTGGCAAACATCTCGCGCGCGCGCCTGAATCCCGCAATAGCGACGGCCTGGTCCGCCTCATGCGTGAGCCAGCGGGGGTCGATGACGGGCGGGTCCGCCGCGTCGGCCGAGGCGATCGTCACAGAGCCAGTCGACAGCGGCGCATTGAGGGCGACGATAATAGACGCGTACTCGTGCCCGTCGCGCGGCTGCACGCTCGGCACACTCGACGCGTCCCCCATGTACACCCCGAACGGCATGTACTCGAGCTCGGGGCGGGTGGGCGCAAACTCGGCGTCGAGCTGTGCGGCGATACGCGGTGGGATCAGGTCGCGCGGCGTGCGTTCCCACCCGAGCAGCTCGCCGCCGGGCGGGAGCGTCAGCACGCCGCGCAGCGACACGGCGTACGTCCAAAAGAGCGCGGCGAGTAGCTTGAGAGGGCGCACGACGTACGCCGTGAGCGTCGGGACGGAGACGCGGTGCGCGAGCGCAAAGAGCACGTGGTCCTTGAGGTTTTGGCCGACGCCAGGGCGGTCCGCGACGACAGCAATACCGTGCTGCTGGAGCGTCGCGCGCGGCCCGACGCCCGAAACCATGAGCAGCTGCGGCGACTGGAATGCGCCCGCGGATAGAATCACCTCGTTGCGCGCACGGACGGTCCCCTTGCTAGTCTGCACGCCGATCGCGCGCTTGGTGTCGGAAAAGAGAATCCTCTTGGCGAGCGTGTGCGCCAGCACGGTGAGGTTCTTGCGGCCCTGCGCGCGCGCCTCGTCGAGGAACGCCGTCTGCGAGCTGACGCGCAGCTGTGTCGCCGGGTGCACCGTCGTCGTCGACCACGCCGAGCCGAGCAGCGAGCCAGAGTTCAAGTCGGGCGTGGGCGCGATGCCCACCTCGGCCATGGCGGCCTTGGCCACCGCAGAAAAGCGCGAGGCGTGCAGCGGGTACGACACGTCCAGGGGCCCGCCGCCGTCGACAAACGCCCCGGGCCGGAAATCTACCATTGTGTCGCTTTCGGCGGTGCGGTGTGCTGCGGGAGGAGTGAAGCGCACACTCTTCTGGTAGTACGGCAGCATCGAGTCCCACAACCACGAGCCGTCGTCGACGCGCTCAGCCCACTGGTCCATCGTGCCCGCGTCCGGGCGCTGGTACACCATAAAGTTGCGTCCAGAGCTGTGTGCGGCCATTAGTCCTCACCCCACCGCGCACCTAAACCCATCACTCATGCACTCACCTTCCGCCGAGACACTTGCCACGCGCATAGTGCACGCCGTCGCGCCCGTCCTGCGGGGTCGTCACGAATCCCCAATCGACGGAACACGTGTCCGCTGGGTCGGCGCCGACAAACATGGCAGCGCACGACGGGAACGCCATCAGCGAGCGGCTCTGGTACTTGCCGCCGGCCTCGATGACCGCCACCGAGATATCAGGGCGCTCGGACAGGCGAGCCGCCAGCGCCAGGCCCGCCGTGCCGCCGCCGACCACCACATAGTCGTACGTCCCGCTCACGTCCACGGGGCGGCGGGTGCGCTTGAAGTAGACAACAGCCGCGGGGATCAGGAGAGAGGCGGTTAGGAGGGCAATGTGGGGGATCATTGTGGTCTGATCAGAGTGAGGGTAAGAAAGGGAGTTAGTGGACAAGATGATAAACCCAAGCATGAGGTTAAAAGGGTTGAGACAAACGGGAGTGGGAACGATGCCAGGCGTGGTCATGAGAGCTAGTGATGAGGGGATGAACGCTCCTCCATCCCTGTTCTCCATTCGATGCGACAACGCCCCGCCAAGACCACACAGTGTCGTCAAGGTTTGCTGTCGTCCGAATCATCCGCGGAATGTGGTGATAATCACGATCATCCGCGGCACGAGATGTGACGGCAATCATCCGCGATAAGCCGGCGTCCACCGAATGCTGTGCAGTGTGAACAGCATCAATCACCTCCAAGGTCGGGACGACGTACGCCAGGTGTGGAGTTGGCATGCAATCCTTAGCTGCCACTGACGCAGACGTTCGTCCGGTTGGACACTGTCGTTAGCATCGCCAGCTCCACTTTCCTGTCACGTGCAGACAGTGCTGAAAAGAACCTGTGCATATGACTAGTCTCCACCTTTGATATCTAGAATCATGCTTACAACAAACGCCAACTTGTATCAATCTATGCGTCGCCCTTGAGGACATAGCGTTCGAGCTGCGCGTGACACACAATCGACCACCAGAATGCGCGCCAGTGGAGGATCGATCCCTGCCGTGTTAGTGTCGTCCTTTGACCTTCTAGGTACCCACCTTTTCACGGCGCATGCTCACGAGCGTCTGGCCCGACGCAGCATGTGTATCGCTCGGCTTCAGGAAGAATGTACCAGTGACAGTCTTTTGGCCCGCAGGTTTGCGCACACGGATGGCGGTCTTCGACTTGTTCGCCTGCACATTGCCCTCCTCGAGGGTGGCATTGAGAAATTCAAACATGAGCGTGAACGCATCATCAGGGCTGAGCTTGAGCCAGAAACGTGTGGTCACCGTGTCAACATCACCGCCCTGCGTCAGATTGCCGGTACCACGCATGAACTGCGACTCTTGCGGGTTCCACTGAGTGTTCCATTGGCTCTCTCCAAAGACACGCTGTGAACGCCTGAGGATGAGCTGCGAACTTTGAAGCTTCCAACTCACGATGCGGCATATGCCTGGGCATTGGGGTCACTGAATGTCGGGTCCGCAACGTTCATCATACCCGTTGAGCGCAGACCCTGCGTCAGCGCATCAGGAATCTGTTCGCGGGAAAGTTGGGACGGCCTGGGCGTCAGTGGCAACCTGGCGCGGAAACTCACGTCATGCACCACGAGTGGCTTTTGATTCCGTCAATCGTGATGCGCTTCTTGGGATCAACCTCGAGGAGACGAAGCATGAGATCTGGCATAAGTATGACACTGCACGTAGAGGACTCACTTTGGATCTGCCCACGGATCTTGGTCCATGGGTGGTATTCCCAGATGTTTCCCTCCACGTAGGTTCGAAACTCGACGCTGTATTCGGGGACAGGTTCGTCCCATGGGGTATCTGCCAGTCAGCGAGCTGGGGAGATCGAGGTTGGGTAAAGCTCACTTCCTACGAGCATGGTGAACAGCACGACGCCCATGCCCCAGATATCCACCGGTTCCGCCGCATATCCGCCAGGCGAGCCGAGCTGGTGTGTAAGATTGGGGCAAAATTGTGGAACCCACCTCTGGAGCAACATATGGCAGGCTTCCACAGCGACCGCTCAAGAGCCGCTCCTTGCCCTTATATTTGTACACTGCACAGAGACCAAAGTCGGTAATCTTCAAGTTTCCATTCGCGGCCAGGAGGAGGTTCTCGGGTTTGATGTCCCTGTGGGCAATGCCTTTCGAGTGCATGAACTCCTGATAGGTCAGTCAATTGAGATGAGGAGGAACCTACTACTCCGGAAACGAGCTGAGCAAAGTAGAACTTTGCGAGATCCTCGGGGATGCCGACGTCGGGAGCTGTGGCTGTAAGTAACGGCGGGATGGAAGTGAGGAAGCGGATAGCTGACGACTGTGACCGCTGGCACGCACCAATCTTGTCGAACAAGTCACCGCCGACAGCAAGCTCCAAAAGCATGTACAAGCCGGGCACGATTCCCTCCTTCTCGCGCGACTGGTCAACAAGCTCGTGGTGAATAAACTCGAGGATGTACTGGTTCCGTAACGACTTGTGCACCTGCACCTCCTTCTGCAGCTCCTTGATATTAGGCACCCCGTAGCCTAGAGACGCGGGGACGAAGAGGTTGACTACCTTGCACGCAGCGACGCGGCCTTGCTCGTCATTGATGGCACGGAAGACCCTGTTTGTTAGCGTACTGGAGAACAGTAACCAACAAGTATAAGTATGGGAATAAACTAGATGGTGGCAGACTCTAAAGGGAACAGAATGTCTTCCCCAACGAGTACGAGGGTACTGCACGAGCAGAACTTGGCTCGCAGCTCACCACCGATAGTAGCCGAGGTTCACAAGCTCCCCATCATCATCGAACACCAAAAACCAACGCTACTCACTTTGAGAATCCTCCACCACCAATCTCCTCGCCAACACGATACCCCGCAATGCGAGGGTAGACGAGGCCGTTAGCTGCTGGATTGAGGTCCATCTCGCGCGCGTTGGGGGCAAGGGAAGAGCGACCAAGGACGGTGAAGGCGTGGAAAAAGGAGAATGAGAGGAGCTGAAAGATGCGTGCCGGAGAAGTGGATTATGAATAGAGATCTTTTACTGTGGATGAATGAGAAATGCTTTGATATATGTTGAAAAGGGGTTGTCGAGTGGTTGTCTTGGTTGATTTATATATATATGAACATCATGAGAGTCGCTCAAACCTCAAACAGCACTGAACAGTTGTTTTTGTTTGGTCGTTTTGGACGCGTCTCCGGATGTTGAGGTGTGATTGACGCGTTTCTGAAGCCCTTGACACGTGACTTAATTACGTAACGTTTCACCCACTTAACCCCCCCAAGTCTAAAGGAACTTTGAACCATAAAAAGGTTGAGTGGCACAAAGAACAATGGTGAAAGGCAGTTGGGGGCCTTGTGTCGTGCCATCATTGCATGCTTCTTGTGCCTCCTTTGCTTTGTCCATCCCCTCATCCTTATCCTCAGTTCTCTGATCGTCTAGTGTGATCTGTTCCATGCTCGTTTCCTTCCTGTCAACTCTCTTTCTCTAATTGACACTGACCGCCTTGCCTCGAAGCACGTACGTAGCCACCATGCCCACCCACTCCCCCGAGTCGTCGGACTCGGAAGTAACTATCACGACTGCCCCTCGCGCCACTGCTCGGTCCAAAGGCAAACAGCGGAGGGCTCCTCCACGTCTCCCAAGCAACATTATGGACAAGATCCTCCAGCATGTCTCGTTCGACACACTTCTGGCGTTCCGCGCAACCAACAGGGCTTTCCGTTCCAACATCGACAAGAGCCTCAGACACCTCATCATCACCGAGCGCGTTGGTCCGCTGCCGTTCTGCCAGATGACCGTCAATGTCTACACAGCTGACGGGTATCACGTTCTCACGTCACCGTCCCACATGTGCATGGGAGACCTGCGGCTCCCGAACCATTGCCATCGCCCCGACGAGATCAACAACGAAGCTTGCCGCGTTGCGAGGTACCTTTACTGGGCCAACAGCACCAGGACGCGATGGGTCCCTAATGAGAACTTCAGTCGTCCTCCCGAGCCCAAGCTCGTAATCGACATTGTAGGCGGCATCTAGCCCAGCTGCGGCGGCAGGCTGCACTTTCTCGCAGATTTCATCTACTCGGTCTGGTACATCAAGGAGATCCGCCATGTTCCCGATTTCGACCAGTGCTTTCCATCCACCGTGTTTGTTTCTTGGGGCCACGACACTGTGGTCGTGAACGATTGGCTAGCGCCCACGCGCGCGGTCCACCTCTCCACCGCTGGCCCTGCGGGGAATGTGGTCTATCGCCTAAGCAACTACGAGGCGGCCCTCCGCACAAAAACCCCTTTGGTCAACACTGTCGTCTCTGCAAACCTTCCTATCGTTTACGACTTTACCCAGAGCAAGATTCCCGATGACGCGAGACGCCTCCCTTATTACTACGGCATCAAGGACGGCCCCAGCAGCTCCCACCCTGTTTCGGACTCGGTCTCCGCCTCGGGCCCCAGAGCGCTCAGCCCCATTTCGTTGCTACACTCTGAGTCCTCCGAGCACGCGGTCCACACCGAATCTAAGCTCAATGCTTCCCCCGTTCAGCATCTGGCCCACCACGCATCCCTCAGCTGCAAAGCCGGAGCCCCGTCCGTCGTTATTAGGGGTTGTCCCACCCAGTCGTGGCTGGACCCAGAGGTAGACGTGGCTGAAGAAAACATGTGCGACACCAAGGTCCCGATCATTCAGCGCATTAACAACATGTTCTACGAGTGCGTCCTCACGGAATGTGAGCGCCAGGGAGCCCCCCTTCCCCGCATACCCATCTGTGCCACGGGCCACCTCGCAGAGGACAGTATCCCGGCCTACTCCTCCTCCGCTCCACTGCCGCGTACCATCGCACCCACAAGACGCTCGACAAGTTGGCCCCCACGGTCCCCATGATCGTTGCTACCAAGTCGACAGGTGTGGAGTGGTAACTTGGCTCTTCGCGTCCACTGCAGCAACTTCTCGTTATCATTCATCTCTGCTTCCTATCTGTGACCTGTTCTCTTTGTTCCTAATTTTCGCTTTCCCCTCGATTATCCTAAAATCTGAAAATATGTGGGTCTACTTCACAATCACTTGCATTCATTCCCATCCCTTCTCAATCCCCGTCCCAGTGTGTGCGTGCGCTGCCTGTCCATGTAGTACGATATTGAATTTTCAATGATAGTCGTTCCAAATTTTCCTCTCCGGGATACCAAAACGGTGGCTGCTACCTACTATCTACCACGGATTCGTCGTCAGTACCCTGATGGTTGCTGGAGACTCTGGGTAGAAAACTGGGGTGCTCCTAGTGGCATGTTTAGGCCACGCGGCAGAGTTTGTTCATGAGGCAATCACCCTCCCGGAGGGGGAGGGATGGGGGGAGGGGGAAACACAAGAATCACTGATAAATGCACACAATGTCTTTTGGACCGTGAGGGACAGTGGGGCTGACGGGGCCATGTGAGCGTCAAGGACCGCCAGAGCGGAGCAGAGCACATGCCGCACCGCAGACCCTCCGTTGGGCAAACAGCGGCAGCACAGTCTGCCAGCAGGCTCTGAGTGTCTTATCTAGTCAGCTGTGAATGCTTAATATGGGGGGAAAGAGACCATCCAGTTGCAGAAGTGGGGGGACATCACTAACGTCAACTCACCCACTCACAATGTCAAGGAAGGAAGAGACGTAAACGTACACGTACAAACGCTTGTATGTTGTGCGGCATGTTTCATGTGGCACATGGACAGTGGCATGGTGGCACAATATGAAATGAAGACGACACGACCACGGCCTCACCTCTCCCTCCTCAGCCATCTCGGTCGCCTTTTGTACTGCCTGCACCCCGCTCCTCAAGAAAATCTGGAGTCTGCTTGCGCGGGGGGATCTCGTAAGCCCCAAAACATGCATGCTTCCGGCAGCTTGAGCAGTTAAAGAAACTTTACAGGGAGCAGCCTCGAGCGCTCGAGCCAGCCGGCGCGCCACGTGGCCCAGATCATCACCAACATCGTCTTCGCTAGTATATCGGTTAGTATAATGGCCTCTCAAGAGAGAGTAGCCTCCCAACAGGAAGAGTGACACCGCGATAGAGCAGGGTTCGACTCCCTGGCGGAGAAGGCGTGAGCGAGCAGTAGGTCGCTTGTCCACCTTTTTGTGATCTCTGGGACGGACAAGCGCATGGCGAACTGGCAAAGCGGGCAGCTACGAGGTCGACGCGAGAAGCAGGAACCTGGTGCGCAGGTGCGCCGTGATCATGATGTGGGTTACGAAGGGGCGGGAGGGAGTCGATGATGATCTGCTGGCGGCGACGAATGACTTGGGAAATGGTGTGATAAGAGCATACAGTAATCGATGCGGCTGGAAGCTGTTAACACGGATACGGGTGCGACAGGTGTGAGTGCCTAGCTGCTGATGTTGTAGTTCGCCAAAGCAGCTGGCCAGGCATGGTATTGGCGTTGCGAGCCAATAACTCTCCCATATACATTCCAAGGAGTTCGTTCGAGTAACGACAGAGTAGCGACAGTGCCACGCACCATTCCACGCAGCTCTTGGCCTGTCCTTTGAACTGATAATGAGCCACACACAAACTCACCGACTCCCACCCCAGACAGGCAGGTGTCACTTGGACTCGCGGGTACTATGCGTCACATGTGTGTTAGTTTTCGTAGTAGTTATCGCAGTGCATAGTCCTACAATCATACGCCAGTCACAAAGGTACGCGCCCCGCGTGTGTCTCTATCATCCACATCTTCAATCCTAAAACTGCATAATCTCAATACCGCCGTGCCGTCCAACACGGCGGTGTCCCTCGCGCACGATGATGATCCTCTCCGAGTCAATGAGCGGCACCGGCGCGGGGCCGCCACCGCGCAGGGGGCGCGAGACCTTGATGTACGGCAGTTGCTTGCCGGTGGTGATGGGGGTACGCAGGCGGAGCTCGGCCGGGAGGACTGTTTCGTCGAGCACGAGCTCGATACCGTCCACGTCGCCCTGGACCGCCTCGTCGATCGCCGCCTGGTCCTCGTGCGACACGCTCGCGGGCAGCCGGTGCATGCGTGCGAGACGCTCCTTGCGCACGCGCATCGGGTCAAAGTCGTACATGACCAGATGGGGGCGGATGCGCAGGCCTGGCCCCAGCTCGTCGCCTGGTGCGAGGACAGTGCTAACGACCTTGTCCTCGACTGTCACGAAGCGGTTCTGGTACACGTAGCAGACCCAGTCTACGGTGTCAGTGCCAACAGATCTAGAAAAGTAACAACAGTGTGAAGGAAGGCTACATCAACAGTTTTCCCCACTTCAGCTGTACTCACTCGGCTGCTCGAGATCGGGGCCGATGAGCCGGGAATATGGCGCAATCTTGTCCCAGGTAATCACAGGTACTGGACGGCTCCACTTCTCTTTGAGGAGCGGCGACGTTGGCGCAGGCATGTACCGAAGGAGCGTCGTCTTGAGCATGAAGAGCACGTAATGTGGCGGGTCGCCATTCGGTGCGATTTCCGGGGAATGAATATCAAAGATGGCAACGCCGGACGTCGGCTCGGGCATGAACGGCGAAGGGTTATTGAGGGGATACGTGGGGAACGACTGGCGGGGGGGAGGATCTGTCCGCACACTCATCCGAACAGGCATGATGCCGCGCGCAAGGTTGAAGCTGAAGCTTGGCAGGTCGATTGTGGCCACATGCGTCGCCTCGTAAGGCTCGTCAGGGGTTTCACCCTCCGGGAATGCATAGAGTTCCAGGTGATGAGTAAAGTCGAGATCGTCCTCGGTGATCGTGTCGCCGCCGCGGTCCATATTCAACAGCGTGCGCATCGTCGGAATAACGAACGACGACGGCGAGAGGAGGACAAAGGACGAAAACGACGTACGGGCGTCGTTGGAAGTTAGAGTCTGCATTGTCAGTACGTCATGTAGAACGATGAGAAAGGAAGAGGTGCCCCGCGAACGTGAGCTATGATATCCTGTGGGTTGTGTGGATGGAAAACAAGAGGGCTGGTGAGGATTGCGCGCGCACGGGACTAGAGCCAGCGAAAGGTACAGAGGCGCGCATGTGGAACGCGCAGAGGAGGCGTAGTATGCGCGAGGAGAAGGGAGTGGAGATCTCGGCAGGATTTAAACCCCTGGGCAAAATGACCCATAATCGAGATCTTGCAAGTCTCCACAACACCAAGGCGGAGCGAGAATGTCGTCCATGACGGTCCTCGTCCTCGTTGTGCCACTCTGCGAGAAAACGAGAATCCTAATGGTGCTTGGTTATAACACTTACCACGACTTGCTTTCCCTTGCGCCAGTCCCAACCAGCGAGCTGGTCAGGCGTCGTCTGTCCGGTATGCATGAGGACAAAGAGGTTGTCGTCGCAGATCTGGAAGTCGAGCGAGAGGCTGTGGCGGGCGAGCGCGTGAGGCCACTGGAGCATGTGCAGCGTCGCCTCGGGGTGCGGCTCAAAGGTTGTGAGCGAGAACAGGTGCAGGTACGCAATGTACACGGGTACTGGGGTCGCATGACGAGCGCTGCGGTTCGGTTAGCTGAAGCGTTTATGGGCAGAAAGTAAAACGTACCGGACCGAAACGAGCACAAGGAGGTCCTGGCCCGGGTCGACCGCCATTTCCATGACGTTGAAGTCAAAGGAATGCTGGCGGCGCACGCCCATGAGGTTGGGGTCGGTGTTGTTGATGCGAGCCGCGCCGATCGCGCCGTCGCCTGAGCCATGGTTCGAGTTTGAACCCGTGTCGGAGCCTGACTCCATATCGGTGCCCATGGCAGAGTGCCACTCGAGTTCTTCGTCGTCCAAGTCCTCGTCGTCGTCATCGCCCTCCTCTGCATCGTCAAACTCGCTATCCAGCCCATCGTCGTCCTCGTCAATGAGCATCAAGTCGAAGTCGCCCTCCTCGTCGTCCGAGTCGCTCCAGTCTGCGGGCACATCCGTCTCGAGGTGCCCGTTGCCGGTGTGGGTAGGCTGGGTCGGAGGAGCGCTCGCGGGGGTGGCCGCAGTCGGCGCCGTTGGCCTGCTCGCGCCATCATGCAGCGCCTCGTCCACCACGGCATTATCCTCATCCTCCACGTCCTCCCAGTCATCCATCGTCCGGAGATCATACACTGCCATCTCGCGGCTGCGCGTGTGGTTATCGGCCACGGAGCGCAGGAGCACGCCCTCAAGGTACTCGTACAGCCTGCCCTCGCCTTCCGCGAGCTGCATGCTCGTCGTCTCCTTGGGCTGCAGGTTCTGGAAGCGCGTCAGGCGCTCGCGCAGCGTCGCGAGCATCGTCGCGCTCGTCAAGGGCACCTGGTGCGGCTGGCCGGGGCGCACGGCGATGGCTTCGGGGTTAAGCCGCATCGACGAGGCGAGGAGCGTCTGGCGAAGGTTGATCTGCGTCGACGTCGTCATGAACTCGTTGATGGTCTTGTTGAGCTGTTCCTCGAAGGGTATGTTCCAGCACGCGAAGCGGTTATCAGATAAGGCGTCGGCACAGGTGGAGGTGGACAACTGCGTCAGCTCAGGTTCTCGATCGATGGATGGATCGTGGACATCTTCAGCTCGGACGGCCGCTCGGACCAACCACCAGCAGGCCAAGAGCGTGCGGCACGTCACAAACCGGCACGCCACAAATCACATATGTCTTGAAAACAAAGACAAAGCTGTGAGACAGGTGCCGCGGTCGTGTGGTCACAGACAGACAGTGCGCCACGGCACACTGTCCCATAACTCGTCGACAGCCCCGGGCTTAGTCTCTCGCTTGCACGTTCTGGCCCACACTCGTCATTCCCCTTCTTGACACACTACACCATTCCCACCAACCCTCTCACCGCACACCACCCGGGCTCCACATCCCTCCGGGGGCTCTCGCCATCGCACAGCTCCACGACACACCAAACAAGGGGACTCACCCGAAAGCACCGCGTCATATCATGCAGATCAAGCCGCAGGAGCACCTGCTCCAGCACCTCCTCGGGCAGCTCGGCGAACGCGCAGCGCCCGCTCGGGATGGGCGTGTCGTACGGCATCGCGAGGCGGAATGTACGCGACGATGGCGTCGGGGAGCGCGACTGCGAGAGCGAGGGCGACTTGAGGAGCGGGGGCGTGTCGAGGTCCATCTTTTACCAACACCTGTTGAGCTTGATGCAATGCCAACTCTTTTAGCAGTTGTGTGAACTCGCAGTGTCAAGTCGAGCGATGGTATAATTTGGTGCTAGAACTTCGGCGAGCGGCGAGGAGGGGTTTTCGATTGCTCCAAACCTATTAAGGTTAGTTGACATCACACCCAGGCAGCCACGCCAGCCGGCGCCAGCCAACGTCGGAGATGAGGGTGAGATGGTGGTGAGGGCGGGAGTATAATTTATTAGTTCCATGATCACGTGGACGCAGGATATGGCATATATGGCATATCATGACAAGGGGTTGGGTGTGATGTAGCGGTTGTAGTGGCATGTACACAACTTGGGGGTTGCATATGCATATCTAGCATGTGTTAACAAGTGTCTATGAAAGGGTGAGCACATTGAATACAGCAGCTACAAGATACAAGATATTGGTCACAACAAGTGGCCCATTACGCGCAATAAGATCACCACTGAAGATCAGCTCAAGCAACGGTGCTGGCAACTCACATAGGTCTCGTCGCGATACTCCACAATGCCCGATTGGCCCCTCTCCCTCCGCTTGTTCTTCTCCGCCGCCCATTTATCAAACCAGTTGCGCATCTTGAGGCGGCTGGCTGTCAGCTGGGACGCATCATCAAAGCTCACCTCTTCTCATTGTGCACATTCACCGTGGCTATCATCTTTGCCGGTCCAGGCACAGATAGCGCAAAGCATGTCAGCTCGAAAAAGCTCGAGTGTTCAGAGTATGGCACACCTGGTGTCAGCTATGATCGCGCAACCACTCCAGCCTACCAAACATCATAAACTGCCGCGAGCTCCCACGGATGGGTTTCAAGCTGATGTCGCTGAAACCCCGGGCCTGGTCACGCTTGATGACAAAGTTGACATCCGGAAGCGTGTTGGCACCAGCTGGCGGCCTGTATGTCCATCCTGTCGGTCGGAAGGCGAGAATGCGCGCAAAATGTGGTTTCAGTGTATCGAGGTACGGCTGCAAATGGTCGAGAGAGATGTGGTTGAGGGGTACAATGTGCACTTGGCACTGGGGTGAGCTTGGGCAAGCTTGGGGTGGACAGCTCACCTTTGTCGGGTCGGTATCGAGCATTTCGTGCAGCTCCTGGTCGGCCTGACACAGGAGGATGTCGCGCTTCCGTGGATTGCAGTAGATCTTGGAACCGAGGGCCCGGGCGACCGCTGTCATGAGCTTTAGACCGTCGGGGTGGGTTCAACTCACCTTTTACAATCCTCTCCTTGCCGATGGAGTACGTCCCAATGAGAACGAGCGTTCTCCCTTTCGGTTTGGACTCCTCTGAAGTGTCTCCAGACTCCTTCTTGACGAGCCAACCCTCCATCATCGCGGCAGAGCGCTCTTGTACAGCGAATGCAGCCTCTGCGGGGTGAATGACAGGTTTGATATCTGGCTTGATGTCGGACTGGACGTTGGAACTAATGTCAGGCTTGATATCGGGTTTGATATCAGGTTTGACATCAGGCGGGACTCCGAAGTCCGAGTCAGCCGGCTTGAGATCCAGGCACGTCTCGACGGCATCATAGGGCAAAGAGTCGAGATCAGACTTAATGTCTTCCTCCACTTGCGCCTCGTCCGCGCCGTCAAGATCAGTCATGCCCACATCGGGATCGATATTATCCTCGTCAGGAGGGACGACGTCCTCTTCATCTTTGACGCCTTCCGTTTCTGTTGGCAACTCGTCACCTAGCGCGGCACGTTTTGCAAGTGCCGCACACGCTTCAATCACAAGCGGCTGCGGCGGAAAGCAGTACTGCGGGTTGAGATACGTCGTGTCGAGATAAACCACGTCGATCGGACCTCGCGCTACGGCGGGATGGAGGACGTGTTTCGGACATCTGGTGTGAGTTTCATGGGAGCGTTGCCAACTCACGCTCGGAAATCGCCGCAGTGGAGATATCGGAATACCTTGTTGCTGCCTACGTACGGACTGCGAAAGGTCGAGTCACCAGCATCGACGGTCTGTGGACCCTCGAATAAGAAAAGGGAGGAACCCGGGCCTGTAGGGTTAAGATGAGGACAACGACAGGTAACCCACAATGATTGGCCTCAATAAGTGTCACCGTCACCCCACCCGTGTCCGGCACGACGGTGGGAACGTTGTCTGGCATTCCGTGCTGTCATGAGCTTGCAGCTCTGGAGGACTAGCTCACCACCCACTGGGGGTCGACACCCAGCATATGAATAACGAGGTTGGCCGTCGTGTGCGAGCAGTAGATCGGACCATGCTTCCAGGACTTTGAGAGGTTGGTGTAATGGTCCGAGTGCGCGTGTCTGAGTTTGTCAGCTTCGTAGGAAGCTCAACAACTGACGTGAGAAAGTAGGCCGTGACCTTTGGAATCGCGCCGTAGCAGAACGCGTCAACGGAGATCGGCATGCCCGTCAGAATCTGTCGTCAGCTTCCTCTACGAAGGGTTGGAAACGGACCTTGTAGAACGGAGCTTTGCGTGGACCGCTGCGCCGCCCGTCGCGCCGCTCCTCGCTCTCCGTCTCCTTCCACACTTCCTTCTCTTTGTGGCTGCTCATGAGGACCGAGAACGCGTTGGGTTTTGAGGACGCGGGAGCGGGTGCGGGTGGCGAGGGGGAAGGCAGCCGGTGCGAGATGGAGGTTATGGGTTTTGGTTTTGGAGTGCTGTCCTTCCGCGTCGGGACCGTATTACTGGAACGACGAGCACCAGTGTCAAGACATGCGTTTACGTGTGCCTCGGCTTCCTGATGGTTAGCAACGAATTAAGGACAGCAGGAACGTACGGAGGAGATGGACGGCAAAGGAGAGCTACACAGAGGACAGAGGGGCTGTTCTGGAGTACCGAAGGTGTCTTCCTCCTCAGTGTCTCCTTCCTTATCTTGGCGGCCCGGCCTGTCATCATCAACATCATCAAGCACCACAATCCCATCGGATCCATCCGAGTCCGAGCCAGCATCCACGGTATCCCTTGCGTCTCTGCCTGGCCTTCGCGGCCGGTCGGCCACCCGCGTCCGCTTGACCTCCCGCTCATCATCGCTGATTACGACAGGATCATGCTCGGACCCTCGTTCCCCAGCATTACTCCGCTTCAGTGCGCCGTTCTGTGGTCGTGGATCGTCTCGACTCTGCGCGCTCGATCCCGCCGGCGTTGGGGTGGAGCCCCCGCGGCCCCCCGTGAAGAAGTTGAGAAGGCTGAATGACCCAGATGGATTTGGCTTCGTCGTCGGTTTTGGTTTGGCTTTCGTCTTCGCCATCGCCTTGGGTGGCATGGCGAGTGGTATTAAGTGGGGTGGTGTCGTCAAGAAGAATGGTCAAATTCTGAAGAAGGATGTGTTCAAACGCGTCAGCCATAGTCTTCACACTGCCCAGACGTCATGAATGTTGGAGGGCAGAGTGGAGGTTAGTCAACCATGCCAGGGTCGTGTCACGTGATGAATGTTGTCACAGATCGCAAAAAACAATACCTCCCAAGCTGCAGCAATACACTCAAGCCAACACCAAGCACTACCAAAGTCGCAACCGTGTTCAATCAACTATTCTTCATAATAAAACATTCTACAGACGAAAAGCGGTTTTATGATTGACATTCTAATGAAATAACAGCTCTAACAGACTTCCCATAGGCAAGATATCAACTTTAGGGGCTGGGGTCCACAAACTATAACAGGCCTCGCGCTCGAGATACGGTGCGAACCGAGTCCACATCCACATTTTCGAGCACTTCGCTGTGTGCTCTACTACTCCTGCTCCTTCTCGGCGATACGCCGACGCGTCTTATCGTGCTCGATCTCGAGGCTCTCGGGGTGCCGGTAGAAGCCGGCGTATGCGGCGCCATTGACGACAAAGACGGCAATGGTGAACCAGAACACGCGGCGGTCGAGCTCCCAGCTGACTATGGACGTGCCGTTCAGTGCGGCCTGCACGGCGAGGAAGATGCTGCCGCCAATCTGCGCCATGACCTGCTGCCATGCACCTGCGACGCCGGCCATCTCGGGCGGGCAGTGCGCGACGAGGTTGACGGAGGCGGCCATGACGCACAGGAAGGCCCCGGTGCCGCCGACCACTGCTCAGGTTAGGATCTATGTTTATGCGTGCAGGGGTTGTTGAGGTACTTACGGAAGCCAGGGAAGCAGAAGCGCCAGTAGTCCTTGCCGACGCCGCCGTTCGAGAGGGCCATGAGCACCTCAGAGATGATGATCACTAAGAGTTAACAACCTGTCCTGTTACCGAGGCTGCGCAAACTAACAGACGCAGCCAGCGCTGATGGTCACGCGCGGCATCTCGATTACGGCCGAGATACGCTGTGCGATGACACCGACAAAGATTCCCACAACGCCCTGGGGGAGGAGCGCGACGGCGCAGTGGATCGGCGACCAGCCGTGAATCTGCTGCCAGTAGAGGATGAAGATGAGCTGGGAGCAGGCGTAGAATCCGAACGGGAGCATCATGATGAGACTCGAAGTGACGAGATTGGGGACGCGCCACAGGGTGCCGGGTAGTGCAGCTAGGCTAGGAGGGATGAACCACTCCCAGAGGAAGAAGACGGGGAAGAGAACAAGAGAGAGGACGAACGGGACGATAAATGATACAGAGCTCCACCCGTCAATCGGTCCCTGTGTCGTGCCAAGGACAAAGCACACGAGCGACCCGCCGAGAATCGTCACGCCGACCAGGTCCATCTGCTTCCACCGCGAGACGTCCGTCTTGGGCAGGTGCCAACTCAGTGAACTCGATGGCAAAAAGACAACTGTGAGCACAGCACCGGCAAAGCAGATGATTGCCATGATGCGGAAGAACCACATGTACGAGGCGTACATTGCCAAGCCACTGATGACAAGGCCGAACGAGTTGCCCAGAAGGCCCGCCAGGGCGACGAGAGCGAGCTTCTTCCTCTGCACGGCGGGGTCTGGAAACATGTGGACTGCGAGGCGGAAGGCGGAAGGCACGTCTGATTGTCAACTTGAGATCCAAGGAAATATCATCCCGAGACAGCCTAGGATACAACTTTCTGGACTCTGAATTCAAACACTTACTCATTGCGCCACCCAATCCAGCAAGACCACGGAGGATCAAGAACGCATATTTGTTCGAAGTCACAAACGAGTTGGCGAGACTGAAGCCGCCGAGGATAACGAGGCCAGAGATGAAGACGAGCTGAGCAGGGAAGAGATCCGACACTCGGCCAGCAAAAAGCAGGAACGCCGCAAATGTGATGCCGTACGAGGTGATGATCTGACATTAGTCAACGTGAACGCGAGCCGGGAACCTGAGATGATGTTTGGACCGGGAAGGACGAAAATAGCAGTTGTGGCGCGATGAGCATCATCGTTCCTCCCAGAAGGGCAGATGCAGCTCCGCAACTCTGCAGACAATTATCACAGACTCCGTCACTCCCAGACCGTTCCGCGAGCGGTCCAGTGGTGTGACCTGGTACTTACCCAGACAATCTGCGAGGAGTGCAGACCAATGTCTTTGGAAATCTCGACGACGGCGATACCGACGCCGGACACGTTGCCTGCAATTAGATTTCCACAATACCTCTCCATAACACTCACAAATATCAGCAAAGCGCGCGGCGGAGAAGATGGCGAGTAGCAAGTGCTTGCGTGCCGGGGACAGATCGTCCAGCATGCGGAGGGGCGACGCCTCGTGTGCGTCCTGCCACAGCTGGCCAGGCTTGCTAATCTCGCTGCTGCCGTCGTCGCTGCCCTTCTTTGACATGCTGACAGCAATCGACTTTTCGCTGTCGGTGCGTGGTGTGCGCGCCGTGGCGGTCGGCATGTCGTCGTTCCACTCTTCGTCGGCCGCAGCGGCGTTGGCCTTCTTGGTGTTGATCACGAACATGGTCGCTGACAAGCTCCCTGTCTATGATACGGAGGAGAATACACAACGACACGAGCAAAAAGTACAAGGTCAAAGGTATAAGAGCGAGATATGAGCTGGGACCAGCAGGCAACACGGGGGATAGAGACAAGGGAACGGGGAGACTGTTCCAACTTATCTTTAATAATTTGCTGGCCCGTGTGGCACAAGGCTGGCGTTTTCATGGCTATGCCCATCTGCGTCCCATCTAACGGGGTCCTGAGGCACCGAAGCAGAAATTCGGTACAGGAAGAAAGAGACTCGGTTACACCTTGTCTCAAACATGTCGCGACATACCACAGGCGTAGCAACGTGGATCGCGCGGATATGAGTATCCCACCCCCAAGCAAAACCAAACTTTCCGACGCTCCTGCAGTGCAGCCGTTCTCGGCTGGTATGGTTACGTGATCGCAAAACAGTCTCGGCTAGGCAGGCCGCACGCCTGAACCATCAAATGCAATATTGTGACATGTGAACAAGATTACGGTTATCGACGTGCACCTGCAAAGGAGGTTTGGGATGTTTTGAAGGGTCGGAAGTTTGATGGCGTCGATCCCGCTGCACGCTGCCCTGCACCCTCAAATTACGGCAACCTTCATCCTATTTTCTGTTTCCAGCCACGCTATTTGTCGTTTACATTGCGCACGGCGCAGTGTCTTCTGCAGATCTGGGTCAGTATTCGGTGGCGCTATAATGTCACAGCTTGACACCGCGCTTTGGTGAGAGCTGTACCATAGTGCACAGCTTTGCAAAACAGCGGTTCCACTCAGCGCGTCTTTTTCTGGGTTTGTTGTATTAGGTGCCTCGCGATACTGTACCATTGACACTCGCGAGGTAGCTCAATCTCTCTGCAGAGGTTCCACAAACATGGCGAGCGAACACGGACCTGGGCCGGCCTGGAGGAACGAAGAAAGGACAAAGAAACAGTGAGACACGACCATAAAATTGGTGTGGCAGCGGAGAAACTATAACTCAAGGGTTCTACGCAGGGCTTATCTCGCCGATCTCAACTCTATGTCGTCCCGACATTCCCACAACTCCGCCCCAGTTTCAACCCAAACATTATGGAGGCGTTTGGGCCAAAGTGTAAAAGCCACCGACCCCGTTAGTTCCTGCCCGCTATGCTTGCAGGGAGGACCCGGCGTCGTGCTTCTGGACACATGCTCACGGCATGTATCCGATTCACCGAGAGAGTCCATTGGTTCTTGGTGTGATTGGTATCTACTGTAGCTACAACACGCGAAGTCAGGGCCCGGCGTGTAACTTGTCGACTGCCGCGCCGGCGGGCGTAGTTTATGTAAACGCGGGATCCTGCAAGCTGGTACGTCCCACAGAAAGCATGGTGCCTGTACAGATCATCAGTGCGTTCACAAATGGGTCTTCACGGGCTTTGACATGCTTGCGATGGATTGGGTCGCCCTCAAACTGATCCAGCTGCTGATTGGCCTGTCGTAAGCTCGTAAGCATCGCATGCGGAGACAACCAGACGTTTCGAGAAATCGCAACAGCCACGCGGACCCACACTGTTGTTAGGTGCCTGTACGCGGTTTCCGTCAGATCCTCAAACCTTCATTCTGCCAGATCGCAAGCTTCCGCTGGCTTGGTCAACATCCGCATCCCATGGCGAATCTTCTCGCGTGAACACGTGCATGAGCGTGAGCAACACTGTCCATGCACTGTACATGCCAGCCGGTCACAGCACCATAGCCTCCATACCGCGGATAGCCAAAGAGGCGCAGAGATCAGAGAACCAAACGTTCTCGCTTCCGCATACCTCCCGCCTGGGGCTTAACCGGATCTCGCGGTTTGTCATGTGGCGGTGTTGCAGAACTGCAATCTCTGCCATCCAGTGCACAGAAGATGTGATACCGGTGAATGCCTTGCAGAGTTCGTGTAGAAAGTCTCCGAGCTGAAATGCACTGCAATGCTTGTCGACAAGGGTATGCATACTATGTAATGTCAGAAAGTGGATGTGAACGAGAACCCAACGCTCAAAAAGGACACTGTATGAAGCGTAAAAAGTGGTTGGTTTAGGGGGTGGCCGGCCCTCTGGGTCCGCGTGTCTGGTAGACCCTGCCGCCAGTTCCCATGTTATCCCCCAGTGCCCACTGTTAATCCCCCGAGTCCCTCTTATTGCTTATCAGAATCGCAGGTTCGCTTCACAGCCCCCTCTATTGGAATCCCAACGTCGCACCTCGGCACAGGGTCCATCGCCTTGGCCGTGGTGGTGTCTAGTTTTTGTCCAGGAATGCTGAATGTGTCCAGCTCTTCCTAGATATGTTTCGAGTAGTCTCTTTGCTGCTGCTGCCGCAGCTACGCGGAGACCCAACGGGGGGCCCGAAACTGAGTAAATCCCCCTCGACGCTCCCTAGGCGATCCATCAGAGTCCGCTCGAACTCTGGTCGGAAACTTGCGAGCGCTAACCAGACGCGTTCGCCCTTATAGCCTACTAATCCTTGGAATCGAACAACATCCCTCCACCTTATGAGGTCTTCAGTATGTGTCGTGGGTTTTCGGCAAGGCCTTCGCCGCCTGGAGAGCGGACCGTTGGGTATTTGGACTACAAGTTGGTATGTACATGAGGCGCTCGTGTCCCTCATACGTGTGTGGGGCCCGCTCCCCATCGCGGGGGTGGCGGTTGTTACAGTGGAACCTGACTTGGAGTCGACACGATTCTCCTGGCTTGCGCAGGTCCGAGCAAGGTGCCTTGGAAAGCGTCGAGCATGTTGTGCCACTGTCGCAATCAGCAGGACTGTTGGCATTTATCTTATCTCCGGGTCAAGTTGTGTCAGAGCGAGCAGACGATATGGTCGATATTCAGCATCGGCGTCGAACAACAACTCAGTGTAGCCACTGTCAACGCTCGAGTTGTTACCTGCCCCACATAGCACGCGGTCATATCTTCAGAGGATTGAGGGCTGCCGTCGTCAGTTGGAGGGGTTGTACCTCGCTCGTTGGGGGTTGCAGATGTCAGGAGAAGCTCGTGTGCTGAACAGAGCCCATCCTCTGCCATATTGTTATCCAATGTCACCCCGCCCCGCTCTGGAAAGCTGTGCTTGCGTGCCACAATGGAACAAACTTCATGTGGCCATAAGCATCAGTCTCACTCGGAGCCTGTTAGCAATGTGCAACTTCCAACATGTGATTCATGTATGATTTTCCACATGCCTACAGTAAACAAGCGTCGAACGCAGCCGCTGGGCAGCCGCTGGTCCTTCAACGGGAGAGCTTGCAAACTGTACTGTGCGGCAATGAGGCCACCGCCGCTCCAAGTCTGGGAATAGACACCTACGTACTTTAAGGCCAACACAGAACAGGACAAACGCCACTATCTGCAAGAAGAGCGGGGCGAAAAAGCCCCTCTCGGACAGCAGGCCTCCTCTCAATAGCCCAGCTGGTACGGCGTCGGACTGTAACTGTTCCCAGAGATATCTACAGGTCCTCTGCTCGAATCAGGGTTGAGAGAGCGGCGTGCAGCAAGCGAGCGAGAGATCGCTTGCCAGGGTGCTCATGTTTTATGGAGAGTAGGTCGGGCGAGAGACGATGAGATGCCATGGAGGCATTGTGCAGCGTGGAGCGTCTCGTGTGGCAATGACACCACATGCCACAAAACCCACATTCCGTGGGCAAATCCCGGTTTCAGTTGCCAGAGCGTTGAGCGTTCCAGTTGGCCAAGCGTTGAGCGTTCACATTACATAGTCCCTGTAGTCCATGGCCACAACTCCGTAGTCCACAGTCCATAGTCTATATCTCCCCTATGCCTCCATGACTAAGTAAACGCAGCGAGAACGGCAACAACGCCAACGACTCCAACCGCGAGCCCGAGCGCCGCGGGCGAGGCACCGCTGTGTGGCGCGACGGAGGGGGACGGGGTCGACGGGGTCGACGACGGGGTAGGCGCGGGGAACGGGGACCCAGCAGCGGTGACTAGGGACGCGGACGTGGGCGGCGGAGGCGGCGCAGCGGACGTGCTCGTGGTGCTGGGCTTTGCGGTCGGCGTCGCCGTCGAGTTCACGGCCCGCGGGAGGGGCGTGCACATGTCTATGCCATGGGTGAATGTCGCGGGGGCGAAGGACGCGGAGTGAATTCTCGTTGCGTTGATTGCTGCCGAGGTCTCGATTGTGAGCCAAAGGAGGACCAGGACCGCGAAGAGAAACCGCTGGAGCGAAGGGGCCATTGTGTGTCTGAGGATGATGGTTCTGTGGGTGGTTCCGGCTTGCCGTGTCGCAAGGTGGTACGCGGAGGGTGGTGGGCCGGCCTGGCTGAAGTGATGGCGAAGAGGGGCTTTATAGCGTGCTTGCCTTTGCGTGGTGCTGCACACCCTGGCAAGTCGTCATTTCAGCATCCTACATCCCGTGGGACATCTCAGTTCTCAGGTGTCAAATTCAAAAGTACTCAGTTCTAAAGAGTGGTCGTTCACAGTTGACGGCCCACAGTTCTTAGCCGTGGGTATGGTCTTCCTGGTCCTCTCCGCCGGACTTGTAATTCACACGGCCCGAGAGGACTCACAGCGAGGCAGATGAAGAGCGCGCGATGACGTCGGACACGGACCACGGATCTTGACCCGTGTGGACGCTTCGTCGGGCATCTCACGACTCGCCGCGGGTGCCTCGTGCCAAGCTGCACAGCGATGCCCAGCTGAGGCCCAATCAACATTCTCGGCATGGGCGCTCATCGTCATCGACAGCGCGGGCACGAGCGCGACGCGGAGATCTAAAACATGGTGGGAACACAGGGAGAGCATACAGCAAGCTGTGCAGCCACTGCAGGCGAGTTGGGACCGGGGGCGCAGTGGTGGTACTGTATAACGGTCACGAAAAAAAGTCAAGAGATGCCCCACGATAAGGCGAAGTCCCCCTCCCTGTGCTCTGTTCTCGCTAGTCGTGTCCTTGGGATTCTTCGTTGAGGTGCCCGAAGGTGGGAAACGGCATGGTCGCCTGTAGCGGTTCCGTTCAGTTTGTGCTCAAGTGTCATAGTTCTTGGCTAGTGACGGAATTGATGGTGATGATATCTGGATCTTGTGCGAATGCTACTGTAGATTGCCCGCCTGACGGCCCTTATCGCTTCCCTGGAGAATGCAGATTGCATGTGCGCATCAGGTGCATGGAGGCAAAGTACAGTACACCGTAAGTATCTCAGCATCACACCACTGTACGACACGTCCATTGAGATCGCGACGAGCGCTTGGCATGAGCATGGTCGCCATGCCTTGACATCACATTCCGGGTCGATTGGGTCACGTCGATTCCTCCATTTGCAGTGTCACGGACAAGAAGATTAATAGGAGATATCAGATATTCTGATTCTTCATGATGTGCTGAGATCAAATCACAATGTACGGAGATGCAGCTATGGCAATATCTCTGCGCCCAGACACCAGACTCTATCCATATCCAGAACTCAGACCTAGTGGGGGTCGTGCCACACGCCACACAGCTCGATCGCGATTCATGTGCCTCCGTCCCCGCCATGCGCCAGTAATAACCCATTACTCATGACTGCCAACACATCTAGATGTGCGCCTATTTCCTTTGTCTATCTTTATATTAACTTGACTGGCGACGTATCGTGCTCCTGTCATGAGGCAACAGGCGGTAAGACCGAGAACAGAATGGCGCAAGGTCATTGGTGGCATGGACAGATACAGTAGTGCTTGCACCACCAGATACATCCCATTGTATCTCTGCTAGTTCTGTACATATATTCTCTAACGTCTTTGCCACGGCCTCACTGTCTTCACCCTTTGGCAGCCAGGGTGACGGCCAAAAAAGAAAGTCGCTATCGACCACAGGCGAACCAGACGGAGCCGTAAGATGAGAGTTGTGGTAATTTGCACACAGCGTCACATCCCCAACTCGCCAGCTTGGCGCCTGAAAACATAGGGCATCCCCTCCGCTCCGTGCAACGCTATACCACTGCATCCCTAGTCCACTCGACGCCAGGGCGGTCAAAGTCCACGTCTCACTCACGAGCTCTAGCCTCCGTCGGAAATGTGGCGGATCCGGGGACGGACTCGGGCCCCGGGGGGGGGGGGGCACGGACGACATATCTTCACGGTGTGGCGCTTTCGGTTTCGGTTTCAGTTTCCTTTTCGTCTTCGACGTCCCCTCTTCGGGTCCGGTATACACAACACCCATGAGGACAGGACAAGGTGTAGTGTTGGCCACAGATGGTGAGCGTATGATCACCTGTCGGGACACACCCTGGGGGTGCCCTCAGATGCCCAGTTTCAGCAAAATCAGGAGTCAAGGCTACAGTTGTACACATTTGTGGGAGGAACAATGAGTGCCGCTTTGTGTTCATTTGGTTTTAGACTCCGAAGGAGCCAGGGGGGGTGAGAGGCGGATCCGGGCCCCCGTCCGAGTCCGAGATTGAGGTCGGGACGGGACGCACTCCGAGGCCGGCCTCGTGTTCGAGGTCCAGATACAGTGATTCCTCGCCACCGCGCTGTGGAGAGGTGTATCCACTCGTAGCGTATGTGTACCGATGGCGGGTGGCAAATGCACAATGAGACGCACAACTGACGAGCGTCACAAGTGACAAGTGGCAAAGAGAATGTTCTAAACTGCTCCCACCGCGGTTACGACACGTGTCTGTGCTCCTTGGTGCATGGCTTGACACTCACGCCTGACCGTTGTGCACTGATGTGAAACACTTGCCAGATACACATAAAAGCGACACACAGAGAGTTCAACCAAGCCGTACAGACACACGGACACACATGTCCTGGCGTACCGGGTCCAGTGATGACGCGCAACCCACTGAGCTCGGATGACGGCGTGCAAGCAAGCAAGCTAGCGTCCAGACGTCCAAAGAGCACGCTTCCTCTCGTCTGAGGGTCATGACGGTATTGCTGGGTGTCTGCGTCTGTGGGCCTGTGTGTCGGCCTCTTGAATGAGTCGCTCTAAGCATTGCGTAGCCCCCCGCCAACCCCAGGTTTACCATATTCATCCCTCTGCCATTCAAACAATAAGACCCAAACATCTCTACATCCGTTTAGTTGAGCTTGCTGACGAGGTCGTACTGCCGTCAGCTGTTGATCATCACACTCTGTACCCACAAGCGCAGGCGCGACCTGCTTCCTCGTCGACTTGTGGTTGCCCTGGTCAAACGCAGCGGCGACGCGCGTGCTCGTCTCGAGCCACTTTGCGCTCTCGGCCGCGAGGTCGCCCTTGGTTCCCGACTTGCCCTCGGCCCAGGGCGCGAGAGCGAACGTCTCGGTCTCGGCCGCGAGGCCCGCGGCGAGGTGGTTGAGAATGCTCTTGGCGGTGGCCACATCCGGGATAGATGCTCCAGAGCGGACAACAAGGACCAGCTCGCGCTTGGATTTGTTTTTGGTCTCCGACTTGAACGACGTGAGGACGCCTTCAATGTCGATGCCGCGCTCGGCCATAAAGGCGTCCACGTGGGCCATGTAGCTCTGCCATCCGTCGGTTTCGGCCGTAAGCTGTTTCTTGAGAGCCATGGGGACCGTGGACAGCCCGACGTGCAGCTCGGGGTACGCCTTGCTCGCGGTCGTCCACACGTACTGCTTGTAGTCGCGCTGCAGGAGGTCGGCGGTCGACATGCCCGAGACGTCAAACTTGACCTCAGCAAGCTCGGTGGCGTACGACTCGAGGGCGGACACTTTGCCTTCCTCGACGTCCTGGACGGAGAATGAGCCGGTGCTGCCGCTCACGAGCGTCGAGAGGGGGTACAGGAACTGCGCGGCCTCATAGTCGACCTCGACCGCTTTGCCACCCTTCTTGAGCCCTTGAGTGTCGATAAGAATCGACGACAGGAGAAGCGTCGCAAGCTCAGGCGGGACAGGCGATCCAGCAGCTCCCGCAGGACCCGAGACGCTCGCCTTCCACTTGTCCATAAAGTACTTGGTGACGAGGGACGAGCACGATCCCGTCGGCGTGCGGATCAGGCGCGGGTCAGCAGCGGAATGCGCACCCTCGTCCTCGTGGTGGTCGATCACAGCGACGACAGCGTCGGGGTTGTTGCCAAACTCGGGCAGGAGGCGGTTGTGGTCGACCAGCGCGAGCTTGACGCCCTCGGAGACGAGCTTCTCGGTACCATTGGGCAGGTCCTCGGGGTGGAGCAGCGAGCTGAGGGGAATGGACGCGCGCTGCAGGGCAAGCAGGTTCTCGGGGCGGAGGTGCATCAGCTTTTTGGGCGTCAGGACCAACGCGGCCGTGCGTGTTGCCTCAAGTGCAGAGTTGAGGAAGGCGAAGGCGACCGCCGAGGAAATGGTGTCGAGGTCTGGGCGTTAGTGATAAGAGTGTGAGGGAAGGTGTCACGGCCATCGGGAGTAAATAGTAGGCATCATGCACGATACCAAGCAGGGATGGGCATGGCGATCGCTCATCGCGCTGGGGATAGTTCGGCGCATCTCGTATCATCGCATGTGAAGACATATACTGTGGTCGTGTGACCACATTTTCGCCTTCCACGAAAGCGTCGCGGCACCTTCTTCCATGTGCTCCAACATCCTCAAGCCCGGAGCTCTCCTCGCACGCAACGACGAAACTCACCACCAGCCTCGTTACCAGTAACGACGACCCATCCGGACCCCTTGCCGTCCTTCAAATCAGCGAGGATGGCCGCGTTCTGCGACTCGAGAAAGTGCGCAAGGTTTCCAGGCTGCGTCTCGGACATTGTGTTTGTGGGAGTGTTCGTGGCCGGCGATGCGGGTAGTGTAGAAGCAAGTGATGATACTGGTGGTGGTTGTGAGTATGGGCGTGATCGCAAAGTGGTCAAAGCCAAAGTTGACGCTAGAGTTGTTGCTGTCGACGAATAACGCAGGGAAGATGTGCTAGTGGGGCCGAAAGTGGAGGTTGAGGTGGAGGCAGCTGCCAGCTTGAGCTCCGCAGCGGCTGCAGAGGCGGCAGACTGGGAGCGACACCCGAAACGCGCGCTGGATCCAGGGAGGCAGAGACGCACGCCGCGCGGGGGCATGTACCCTGTCAGCAAGGCGACAGAGAGCGCGAGGATGGGGAGGGCAAGGAGGGCGAGGAGGGCCGGTCGACTACGGATTCGAGCGAGCAAGTGTCCAAGAAAGTGGGAGCGTCCGTTTGCACGATGTCGTCGTGCGCGTCGACTTGTTGGAGTGGATGTGGAGGTAGATGTGGAAGTGGAAGTGAGGTTCGAGGTGTAGGCCTCTGGGGGGTCGATGGTGGGCAAGAGGGTGTATCGCGGTGCTCGTTCTGGTGGTGGCATCAGCTGAGAACAGTGGAATGGATGTGACCGAGGAGACAAGGTTGCGAGACCGAGCTGCTTGGAAAAACAACACCACCACCCACCCCCGACTTCCGAGACGCCGAGACCAGCGAACGGGTTCGCTTCTTATCAATGACAGCGGAAGCATTTTCATTCCAGCCAGGACGGGAGCTGCAACGTCATACTGTACGTGGGTGGCGGCGGTCGCGATGATGAAGCGGTGAGACACAGCAAAACATACGCACCAAACGGCAACCTCCTTATGCATCGCCGTAATGCACGGTGTATAGTGTGTGCACCGAGTATCGAAGGCCGACACAAAACCCCCGAGACATCAACGTTAACAGAGAGGTGGAGCTGAGACAGATGAAATCACGTGACACACACACACACACAACAACCTAACTCACTCCACAGCCGCATCTCCATCTCTCAAAGAGTCTAGCTATCGCCTTGCTGTGTCCCGAAACTGGCGGTCAACACTGCAATTCAGACAGCTTCAATGGAGGGGCAGAAATCCACTGGAGAAAAGTAGGTGGTCGACTGCGAACGAACTCACAGTAGATTGTCAAATATGACTGAAACGAATCACAGAGAACCAGTAGGCATGCCTCGACGATCACTCGCCACTGTCGAGCCTGCACTTGCTTCTCTCTGTTTCGCGTATATCGGTCAAATCTCGGCGATTGCAGTCTTGCATAACTCAGGTAACAGACTCCTGCCATGCCATCCATTCAGAGTGTGACTGGTGGCGCAGGGACGGCCACCATGGCACAGGGCTGGCGAGCGTGAGCAAAGGTAACGATGGCTCAGTGTCTTCTCGTCAGGTATCTGGATCGGAAGTCCTCGGCCGGAGGTGATCAGTTCCTCGGCAGCACTGACGTTTATGACACGGCTACTTGTCTTGGACGGGTGGCAAAGCTATTTCCAGTGCCATGCTCTAGTGAGCTGTTCTAAATGCTGATTCCCGGCGGATGACAGTTCCATAATGCTCGCGGCATCTGATCTTTAGACCTACTTCTCAACAGTTACTATCTCATACATGCAGCTATGAATTCCCTAACCGGGAAGGAAGAGAGAAGCCGAAGCCGGCACTTGTGTGCAGCGGGTCTGAAGGAAGCGTGCGTGTCGGGTGGGTAGCGTGTATCGTGCCGAAGCGTTCACAGTTAGATTGTTCATGGTGCGGGGTTCTTGTCAGCCGAGGCGTCGCCGTCGGGTGGCAATTCAATTCTCGTGTGTGCTTCTTCGATTAGAACCACGGTTTCAGTAGTGATACGCGGTACTAACCTGCCGTGCACGCACGCGTCCTAGCGCGCCTTCCTTGAAGAAGGGACTGATGATGTCCGCGCGCGATGCCTGCTTCCGACGTCGTTGTTGCTGTCGCCATATTGTGAGTCATAAACTGGAAAAAAGCCGGGGGTCGTTGTATGTGTTCAGGAGTCGTCGTGTACGGTCGGGAGTGCGGTGTATGTTACAATGTTGGACTTGGGATCGCGAATAGCATCGTAAACGGCGATATTGAGCGTCGCGGAGAACTCGGGTTGGAATGGTGCGTCGTTGATCATAACACTGTTGATTGTAAGTATGTGTGCAGTAGATCCAGTTCAAAGTAGGCGGGCCAAGGTCGACAGAAGTGTCAACTGTGGGTGGCAAGATCGCGGCGTCTGATACAGAATCACCCACCTCGTCTTGCCTGGTATGCCTCGCTAAGCCACTTTCAATTATCCCAGGTGGAACCCCATGTGTACGCACGGCTGCCAGCTCGGAGAGCAGCGCATGACTGGGCAGACGCCCATGGTGAGATTCGGGCGCAGGTAGTACGGGTAGTAGTTGACGCCGCCCGGGACGGCGCCCAAGGTGATCGTTGGCGGACATGTGACGGTGATGGCTGCCGGGTTGACGAGGCCGCCCCAAGCAGCCTGGACAGCTGCCTCGCGCTTCTTGGCCTCCTCTGCGTCCTTCTTGTCTTTTGCCCCCTGAGCCTTCTTGAGCAGGGGCTCAGCGAGCGTCTTGAGGTGCTTTCCCTCGTCGCCACCCTTCTCCGTCAGCTCCTTGAGCTTGCTCATGATGCCAATGAGTGCCGGTGCCGGCATCTGGTCGAGCACGTCGAGCGCCTTGTAGTTGCACGGCCACGGTTGGCCCAGGCGCTCCTCGAGAACGCTCATGACGGCCTTGCATGAGTCGTCGCTCTCGCCCCACGACTTGATGTATCCGAGAATGTAGTGTTTCGTGAGTCCGTCTTGCGAGGGCCCGGTCTCGGCCTTGACAATCTCCTTGATGGCCCACAGACGCGTCTCGGGGCTGGGCACGTCAGTGACGATGAAATGATAGGGGTAAGGCGGTACGCACTCGCAAGCTCCGCCGAGGATCATCTGGAAGCACTGGCTGTATGGGTAGTAGGCTACGGAGGTTGGGTAGCAGAGCATGGTGGTGGCAAATGTCGGTGTTGGTGACGGTGACGAGTCAGATGAAGTTGTGTGGGTGGTGATGGCGCGCGCAGATGGATAGAGAGACAAAAGAGAGATGGATGAGTATAAGAAAGACAATGACAATGAGACACTGAGAGAAAGTGGAAGAAGAGTGTGATTGACCCAAAATGAAAAGAAAGAGATGGAAGGAGATGTACAAAAGAGAGATCCCAAACTGTGGGATATAAATATGATAGAACAGAGAGAGGAGGGGGCGATGGAAGATGGAAGAGGAGGAGGGTGATTGTGGTGACCTGGTGGTGTTGATGATGGTGGTTGGGGGGGTGCCGAAACTGATCCAAAATGTGGGGGAAGCATCCCAAAAGGCCCGGTTTGAGAGAAGAGATGGGGGGTCTAGACGTCTAGACTTGGTGGCAACCGTGCAGCCTTCAGGCAATGGAACTTCTAGTCCAGGACATCTACACTCTTCTCACCCTCACCCTCACCCTCACCACCCTCTCTTCTCGGCGCTCTTTTCTCAAAAGGGGAAAAAAAAAAAATCACGTTCTTGGTGTCATTGCGGCTTTTTTTTTTTTGGCCCCTAGACAAGAGTAACAAAAGTGGGGGCGTCCAAAATTGGATCGGAGGGTGAGGGTGAGGGGGGTGGGAAAACGTAGTGTAAGAGAGAGTAAAGAGGGTGTGTGGAGAGAGAGATGGGGAGGAGAGATGCGGGGGTACAGTGGCGTGGGAGATGATCAGAGCGGTGACTCGAACTGAGTCACAGACAGTGAGAGATGGAGATTGAGAGAGCAGTGCAGTGAATACAGTCGGTGCATGGGCTGTACACTCTACCCGCACGAGCATCGAGTCGACCACAAATGGGAACAGTGCGTGACGCCCGACAGCTGAACGCACGTACTCTCAGAATGTGGAGTTAACAATGGGAGGGGAGTGGCGGGATGCTCTCAGTGGATAGAAGAGGCGGCACAATCATGAAGGACGAGGGTAGGTGAGTCGACAGAAATGAGAGACTGCCGACCACTATGACCCCACCACCCCGCCGAACATCAAGGTCAAATTGGGATCAACATACAGGTTCAGTGGCGTCAGAATGTAAATCACTGAGACGCAGTCTGATGATCATGAGATGTAAGGTGAGGGTGGGTGGCGCGCTCTTCATGTCTCTGTCTGTGTCTCTCTCAAGCAGCCATTCCACAAAGCTGGTCCACAGTTCGACAGTCCGCAGACATTGACTCACAGAGGAAAGGTGTTAGAAAATGGACTGGGGCCTTGGAGTTTGAGGGATGGTCAGATGGGACTCGAGGCGAACTGTGCGCGACGAGGCGTGGCGAGGCTGTGGGTGGCGTCGACAGGCAAAAGCAGAAAGGTGAAAAAACGGGGCGCGAACGTTTTTCGCTGTAACATGATCAGTCATCGTCGGACCCGATGGAGGGGGGTTTTGTGCAATGTATACTTTCCTTCCCCCTCCTGTATTGTGTTTGATAACGACCTTTGTGCACTGAGCATCATCGGGAATCGTGGAAAGAGGAAAAAGGAAAAAGGAAAAAGGAAAAAGGACAAAGGACAAGCTGTTGTGTGCGGGTGAGGATTCTGCTTTTTCACAGCGGCCCATGCCACATTTGATTTTGTAGGTTGCCCTAAGAGGCGCACATAGTGTAAATCCACTTTCCTTGCAAGCCTCTGTCCCATGGCCCACGATCCCACCCCACAGCTTGATTGTGCACGCCGAACCCCCTATGTCTCCCTGGCATGTAATCTCGGGCACACAGAGCAGAGGGCAGGGTCCACTGCACTCAACACGTCCTCGTCCCCGCCATTCCCATATCCCAGACGAGATCAACCTTACACAGCTCTGGACAGCTGGACTGTTCCCCTTGTCGCTCACAGACAGGGGGATTCACAACCACACTCACTCACAGCCACGGGTGCTGCCGATCCGGCTGGTGTGCTCGTCCACGTTCGTCAATGCAGAAGGCGCACGGGCTGCATAAAAGGTCAGGCGGGTCGAGTGGGCGACCGCTGGGACCGGTTCAAAGTTTGATCGTTTGATCGTGGAGAAATGAATGAGACATAATCAGATATCAGAGAGAACAAAATCGAGCTGCGACGACCTGGGGTACTAGACGCGGTGCAGTGAGTGCAGTCGGCCCGGTGGGCTCGATGGAAGTAGTGGGCGGACTGCTGGATGGAAATGGAAATGTGACGCTGGGCAGCCCGCAAGGGCGGATGCGCCGCCTCCGGGTTGAGCGACTACCACGCTGCTGCTCCCCCGAACCCATGCCCCATGGGAACAAACACACAGATTAGTTGATCAGTTCTGTCAGTTGTGAAATCAGATTTCCAAGGCTCCCCCGCGAAGTCGTGAGATCCGGGGTGCACCTTGTGGCTGAACCAGGCCGATGAGTGGAGTGGCGCACGCTCAACGCTGCGCTTATGTATGCTTCTCGCTGCGTTTCATGATCATGCTTGCGCAAACCAGGCCGTGCGTCGTGCTTCCTTGCCCTTTTGCCTCGTCCTGCTTGCTCCACTCCGCCTTCGCGTCTTCGTTGTCGATTGGCCTCCCCCACCACCCTCATTGCGTGAAGGCCCTCCACCGTACTCCCATTGTGGTCTTGTCGCCTGGCGCACCTCCCTGTCCCCACTTTCCCCGCCGCTTCTCTCAGAACCAGCCCCGTGTTCCTGTAGTCCGTGCCCAGTAACAAGACATGTATTATCATACGGTGGTGCGATTCCACGTTCCGGCGGTATACCGTATGCCGGCGTGCTGCTCTCCATTTACGTCCTGGTCCATCCAACTCGTGCGAATCCATAGATTTCAGGACACTATCCCGTCGTGAAGTATTTCCCGTTTAGATTGCTTGATCCTCGATCGCTTCGTGTTCCCCTTACTTCTTTCCCGGGAGCTCGTTGATCTGAGCAGTCAGCCACGAACGATCGTGGCCAGAGTGTACGAGAACATTAGAGCCGAGGCAGAAAACCGAGCGACCATGAAGTAACGTGGGCAATACCACAACGAAGCAGCTCCTCCACATCCCCTCTTCTCAACATGTGTCCCGCGCCACCTGTGCCACTCACCATCTGCTCGGGCTTGATGTCCTCGCCCTTGGTTAAGCTCTGCACAATGTGTGTCCAGACACCCGCTCCGAGGCCCATGGCCGCGCCGCCCAGCACGAGCGTGACCGTCGGCGCGCGGCGGAGGAAGATGGCTGGTCCGAGGAGGGCGCCGATCGAGGCGCCGATGATGGAATAGTCGTCCGTGAGGATCTGGCCCCTGTTGACTTTCTGCCCAGTCAGCTCATGAAGCGGAAGCGTCGTGCAGCTCGTTTGGCGTCTTCATGCTTGCAGGGCAACAGCACGATATCCATGATGGTCGCGGTCGAGCATTGAGGCCCATCGCGGTGTGCACTCCCAAGCCCAAGCCATTGAACCAGGCATACCTGCCCACAAGCACACAGCAGATAACCACACTAGGCACACGACTCACAAGCCTCTCATTGCGGTCCACGATCCGGTCCTCGGGCTCGTTCATGAGCCGCGCATACCCGATCCCGACACCCGCCGCTCCGCCGACAATGGCCGACACCGCCGCATTGCGGAACACGCCGTTGACCGTCAGCGGCCGCTTGCGCGCGAGCCGGGCGGCAATGTACAGCGGGGGCGCGAGCATACCCGCCGCCTGCGCGACCTTGAGGCCCGAGTGCAGCGACACCTGCGTCGTCGGCGAGTACTTTTGGAACACGGGATTGGCGGAGGTGGCCATTGTTGCGAGCGAGGGGAGTGTTAGTGTCGGAGTAATGTGGGTGGTGTCGTGTGGTCGTCTGGGTGATTGTTGTGGAATCGTTTTGTTGTGATGACGATGGGAATGAGCTTTATTGGTTCGAGATTATATTCCATCCACATACCACACACAGCGAGCACATTGGGCCAGGCAAACTGGGGCATGGTGTGCGTGTGCGAGTGTGAATGAAATGGGAGCCTGGACCAGGGGTGGTCACTGAGGGTTAGCCACTGACGTCATGCTAGCTAGGCATGGCTCCAATGATCGTCCATTACAAACTGGGCATTAGAAAACTTCAAATGCAGGTCAAAGCTTGATTACAAAACCACGTGGACGTTTTCTAATCATCCTTGAGTACACGATATCACTGTACAGTACAGTACTTGTACCATTGTGATGCGACAGTTGGGATTGCTGTCAAGCTGAAACACCCGGAGCAGGTGAGATTTGCTTCCGTTTCCCGCGAGAAGACAATTATGGATCATGGAGGGGCAACGAGCGAAAGGGGGCTCGCTCTCTCGTCTCATTACAGCATTCTGACGCTCACCTCGCGTTCGAGACTGGACAACGAGACTCGACGACGTCAACAACAACCAATTCCACGCTCTCAAGCTTGTATTCTCGACCATTTCTCACGACCATCCAGTGGAGACACATCATCTTCTCCTCTAGCATCACAAAAGCGATAAGACTCGTGCATTCCTGACACTTACATTACGCCGCCTAGCAGACACACGGCCTGGCAACCTCACACATTTACTCACCACCCGCCTGCCCGGCCATCCATGCGCTGCTCTCGCCCGCCCCGCCTGGACCCGCAGCTATAATGACCACAAACGACGACTACGAGGATATGGTCGACTACAGCTTGGGTGCCGGTGCGTATATATTCCGAGGAACCGACATTTTTTGCTGATGACTCGTGCAGAGGATATTCACAACGACGACATGGTACATAGGGGGTCCGTGCGTGTATCGCTAACATGCAGGAGAGCGTGCGCGCCGGCGCGACGAGTCCCATCTCTGGCATCCTGACGACGCTGCCGTCCGACACCGAGCTACAGCTCACGCAGCGCGTGATCGACCTCGAGCGCGAGCGCGACGCGCTGGCCGTGAGTATTGGCTACATAGGAGCATCTTCTCACTCGCAGTCGCGCGTAAAGGTGCTCGAGGCACGGTACCCGTCGCACAGCAGCAGCATAACCGCATCAGCGGCGCGGGCGTCGCCCTCGCCGATATCCACCGAGGGCGAGGGCGGGGGCGGGGGCGACATGTCGCCCCCGACGCCTGTCCCTGTCCCGCCCGAGCTCGTCCCCGTGCTCGCTATCCTCCGACAACACATCTACGAGCTAACGCGCGAGAACGCTGCGCTGCGGTACACGTTCCTGGGCCCCGCCGCCGCGCAGGCCGACACGAGCGCGACGTCCAAGATCTCGGATATCCTCACGCCCGGGTCGAGCGTGGCGACCACGCCGATCCCGACCGACTCGCCCCCTATCGGTATCAAGGTCACGCCGCCGGGGGACCCGGCCCCCACGCGCGCCGGGCTCGGCCTCACGCCGATCGTCGCGCCTATTCCCACCATCTCGACCCCAATCCCTATCGAGGCGCCCACAACACCATCAGCAGCAACAGCAGCACCACCCGCTCCGGCATCCCGCGACGTCGATCTCTGCGCGGTCGTAGAGCGCGTCAAGACGCTCATGCTCGAGAACGAGGAGCTGGGCGACATGGTCGCTGAGGCAGGCAGGGCGGACGGCGACGAGTGGATCCGCACGCTGGAGGGTACGTTGTGTCTCTCTACTCGTCCTTTTCGCCCCTCGTGTGTATGGGAAAACCATTGCTGACGCGACAGACACAAAGGCAGTCATTGCCTCGTTGGAGTATGTCCCACGCAAACGTGGCATGTACTATGTATTATGTACTAACGCACGCACAGCTCGGATCTCGCACACAATCTCACCGTCATCGAGGCCCTGCGCGCAGAGGTAGACGCATACAAGGCCCGCTTTGGATCGCTCGATGCCCCGTCAAATGGGCAGACTCCGACGCCGCGCGGCGGCGGTGGCGGCGACCGAGACAGGGACCGGGACCGTGGGGACCGTGATCGTGATCGCGGTGATCGTGGTGACCGCGGCGGAGACAGAGGAGGCGAGCGCGGTACAGATCGAGGAGACAGGTCGACGCCGCGCTCTGACCGCCGACGAAATGGCGGCGGTGGGGTAGGATACCACGGCGACAGGCCGCGGGATACTCGTGACCGTGACCGCGACAGGGATCGCGAGCGTGATGCGAGGGACAGAGAGAGGGAGAGGGACAACCGCGAGCGTGATGCGAGGGACAGAGAGAGGGAGAGGGACAACCGCGACCGGCAACCACGAGACGAGAGGGACCGCGATCGTGATCGGGACAGAGACCGGGACCGTGATAGGGAGCGCAGAGACGACCGCGGCGAGAGGCGGGACGACCGCGGTGGCGGGCGGGACAAGGTGCCCGGCTCGGGCGGAGCAGGTATCTCCATCCTCGGGCGTGCGGAGCAGGGGCGGCGGGATGAGGATCGTGCGAGCAAGCGCCGACGGTAGGGTGCGATTGTATGGGTAGGACATGGGAGAGGTACCCCAGAGGGGAGGGGAACAACGTGCGTAGAACGCTGCATTTAGAGTAGGGGACGCATGCATGTCGTGGAGGTATGCTTGTCGCGGGGCCCGTGCTAGGGAGCACCCCTTCGACATGCTCAGAACGCGGTCCAGATAACCTGGCTCCACTGTACGCTGTGTGTAGTGGCGAGTCTGTACACTGGTACTCTGTCCATGCAGCCAAGGAGAGAGACTCGGCTCTTGACGGTCGTAACAACCCCACTTCAATGTCGTTGCCCATCCGTCACGTTCGATGATGCGGTCCCCGTTTTCTCGGACGTCCACATCCACCTATCCACCCATCGGCCTTCTGGGAGGCCCTGGCACTCGGCACAGTACACTCTGCATGTAGCCCTATGGAATAATGCATGGAACGCCGTGCGTGCTATCCCCGCCCTCGTCTGGTAGGAACACCTGTTTGCCGTCCGGTGGATGGCAGCGACAAGCGGTGTGAGAGTGCGCGCGAGTGAAATGTATTTGCAGGTGAACTGCCCGTGAGATGGCTGCTGCACGATTGTACCCGTGGTACGCCAACTCTACGGCTCCAGGTTGCAGACTGTCAACATGTCTCAACCTCATGGGTTGCTGGGGGAGGTACATGTTCCTCGTGCTCTTGCGACATATGAAAGAATTGTCGTGGATCAATTGGACGCATGAATGGAATGGGCTGCGTACCTCGTCTCGGTGTTCTGTGCCATGCTGTCTCGTCGCGCGTGAGCGTCCGCCGTCGCCGAATTCCAGACACAGGTCACGATTCCAGCCGGCGGTTCGCTTATCGGAGTTGGATCTAGACCGAAACAGCACTACGTCCATTTTGTCATATATGTAACAGCACAACGATATACTGCTACTGCCTGCTTGTACTCCCTTTGTGTTTCTGACAGGCTCGGCCACTTTCGGCCCCCCTCTCCGGTGCACGGCTCGCAACACTGTTGTAGATGAGCAGGTGAGCAGAGTAATGGGAACATTGTGCAAAGCACCAGCAGTCATCCACATGAGCAAAGAAACGGGTACATCACAAACGGCCGACCTCACATCACGGCTTGAGAACTGGAGACCTTGGGTACTGCGGAACTACGAACACTTTGGAAGCTATACTACTAAAAACTGAGAAGACTGAGAAAACTGAAAACACCGCTCTGGTCTCAGAGCTTCTCGACGATGCCAGCCTGGACGCCGACGCGAGTGAGCGCGGCGTAGAGGCGCGCAGGCTCGGCCCAGTCCTCGGGCGGGAGGGTACCAGAGAACTTGTTACCGGACTCGAGGGCGAGGATCGCAAACGCCGCGCACCCGAGACCAGTCACGCCGCCCATGTCGCCAAAGTTGGGCGGGGTCATGGTGCAGCGGCGGGCCGAGGTCGCGGGCTTGCCGTTCTTGGTGCCGTACACCTGCGCGAGAAGACCGCCGCGGTAGGGCAGGTGCTTGCCGAGCGCCGAGTACACGAGATACTTGATCATGCTGGCGTATGTGCTCTCTCCGCGGCGGATCTGAGCAAACATGCCGCTGAATGCGGCCTTCCAGCCCGCCCAGGATCCCACGGAGCGGCCGTTGGCCACGTCAAAGACCCACTGGACGGCCTCGGCGTGCGTCAGCGTGCCGGCTTTCGCGGCGAGGCCGATCCCGCGCGCAAAGCCGCACTGGCACAGGGGGTCCAGCCCGCCATAGCACCGGATGCGGTCCGCGGTAGGGTACTTGCGCGGCAGGGTCACTGGCTCGGGGTGCGCGGTCTCGTAGAGGAGCATGTCGGGCGTGTTGGGCAGGATAGGGAAGTAGTCCGTGTCGACCATCGAGTCGTGCGTCACGCGCCGGCCGCCCTCCCACGTCACGCAGTCGCCCGCGGCAATGTGCAGCAGGTGCTCGAGCACGGCCTTGCCGACGGATTTCTCGTGCCCGACAAGCCAGGTGAGGTCGATACGGTGCACGTCGTCGAGGTCGTTGGCTGCGTCGACCGCCATGACGTTTGAGATGCCCGGAGACGCACCGCAGCCAATAAAGATCGGGATCCCCGCGGCCTTGGCCTTGGCGTCTAGGCTCAGCGCGTGCTCGGTGCTCTCGACGTCGTCGTCAAAGTCGAGGTACGGTACGCGCGCGGCGAGGCACGCCTCGACCACGGGGCCCGACGTGCGGATGTACGGCCCCGCGCCGAGGATCACAAGGCTCGCGCCCTGCACGACGGCCGCCAGCTGCGGAGCGTCAAACAGATCCAGCTTGAGCACCGTCACGCGGTCCCCGAGCGACGCGGCAAACTCGGAAATGATCTCGGGACGCAGGTCCGCGAGCGTAATGTTGATGTGCGGCATGGCTTTCGCGAGGCCCTTGACGGCGATACGGCACATTTCGCCCGAGGCGCCAATGAAGACGACCTTTGGAGTGGGCTCGACGGTCATGGTGGCTAGGAGCTAGAAGGCAGGGGATGAAGATGGCGGGGTTCGATAGCTACAAGGGTTTAGCTGCGGCTGTGTACGAGTACGGGGTGTCTTTGTCAAGGTCGCGCAGAGTGACGTCTGTAGGAAGTAGGAAGCGTGAGAACAAGCCCTCAAATCATCGTCCCGACCGTCTTGTTAAATATCACACGTCCCGACCCGACACCACCTCCAAGTCTACAGCTGGCACCTTATCTGATCTCGGACGGGCATAGGGTATAGTGTATAGTATCAGTACCGGTAGGGCGGGTACCCCGCATCCCCAGCCCATCATGCGCGACGCGTCCTCCTCACTCCACTCCACCCGGACATCACTCGCCGAAGGCGCACGGATGAGGGAAACTCTGTCCGTCGACGTGCCTCCAACCCCAATACCCCCCGACAACGCTCTGGCAGCCCTGCTCGTATGTTGGTTGCTTTATTTCGCGATTCGGTTGCGTGAGAACAGCTTCAGCCGGACAAGAAACACCATGACGATCGCTGCAAAGTGTCACCTTACAGTAGGTGGGCTGCACACAATCCGCAGTCTTGATGTGATTGTGGCCGGAGATGGACTGCATATCCGCCACATGCCGCGGCCTCGACCCCCATCTCCGCCCGATTTCACTATTAGACGAGAAATATGCATTTCATATTCCCCACTTCACTGTTCTTCTCTGTCCCTCGTTTCAGGCTATCAAGCGGTCCAGTTTTTTGCATCACGAGGATGTGCCTGTCCCTTGTCCGTGCATCGAGAGCAACGAACGGCTTCACGTCGCCGAGGTGGGTGAGCAAAATAAAGCGACGAAGAGGGGCCAGTGGAAGTTGCCGACCATGGTTCGGGAGTCACGTGATGGGTTACTCCGAGGTCGCTCCGCTGTGGAGTCTCTATCGCGGTGCTGCGCTACAGGGCCGCGAACAGCCCCGCGGACAGCGCCGCCGTTGCAGGTGAAAGTTGCATGCAATTGCGTGCATTGAAAATGAATCGCACCTGCATGTGTGTGGCAGCCAGGCCATGCAGGCCAGCGGTGGGGACCAGTCGGAACGCCACCTGCGCCACGCCCCCGTCGGCCCCTCCCCCAGGCTCTAGGCTTCAGGCTCCAGGCTCCAGGGCCGCAGATCAGCGATCGGCCTCGGCCTGCACGTTCCAGAACGCTGGGCGACGCTCGGCCGAACGCTACGACTGGCGACCGTTGGGCTGAGGATGATTGATTGCGTTGGAGCCGATGGCTTTGGCAGCCGATGGCTTTGGCAGCCGATGGCTTTGGCTGGCGGATGTATTATCCGCGTGCTGGCGTTCAGTGTTTGGTTGGCTGGCATCCTCCTAATAGACGCTGCGTGCATTAACGAATCGGTAGTGCACCCCTCTCATTCCCTTTCGCGAGCACAACGCAGGGTCTAGCCTATCGGTCTCCGCACACGGTCGGCCCGCCGCACCACGTTCAAAGGCTGCTGGAGGGCGTGATGGGGCTTGGCTGGCATCAAGTGTGCCCCGCTGGCCCGCTGCGGTGCGTGCCACGAGACAACGACCCAGAAGTAGGCACCGGAGGATGCACGAGGACTGAAATCGGCAAGCCCGGAACACGCCCGCGCACTGAGGAGGGGGTGGTACATGGAGGAGCATACGCCGTTGCGGCTGTTGTTGCCGCGAAGACCCACTTCCAGGAAACAGGTCACTGGATAGCTACGGTGGTTGGATCACTCAGTCACCAGATCACTGGCGAGCGTTGCTTTCGGCCGTGCAGTGCAGTTCTGCAGCATCTGATTGGAATGCGCGTGGCCTGTCCGAGCCGAGCACCGCGATCCCGTGCCCTTGCTGCCAAGGGCAAGGACCACTGTGCCGCTTTCGGGACGGTCCTGGTTCGCGACCACCCAGACTCGATCAAAAGCCACAGTACTGTACCTCAGCGAGGACGCCTGCTGTGGACCCTCGTTCGGATCCTTCGGATACCATCCGCCAGTCGCGTCTCCCAGCCTCGTTCCCCTACCCTATCCACTTTCATCTGCGCTGCGTAATGCCGGAAATGTGATAGGCTGCAACGAGAAACACCATTCGCTAATCTCGGCAGGGGCGTCATAGGGGCGCGAGGACATGTGCGTCGCGCTGCCCTTTGTTCCCATGTTCCCATTTTTGTTGCGCACCGAAAAACGTCATATCGCGTCTACCTGTCCCCGGTAGTTTACACTCAAGGCGCGATTACTACTGCTCCTGTGATGCCAGACGCAAGCAGGTGTATCCCATGATCTCCTTCGGTCCTCGGAACGTGGAGCCCATGGAGTAAAGCGTGGGGTAAGCAGCAGCCACGGGTTACGAATTCATGAATCGTGTGCCGGCCGTTGGGTGGTGCCATGACGACAAGAACAAGACAAGAGACGGACGTGCCCTCGAGCGCCTCGGCTCATTTTTTTGGAACCCCTCGTGCATTCCCATTCCGATAGCTGACGATTAGATGCACTCCAATTGGCTGCAAGTGGCGGGTCCCGCCGCCCCCGAGCTCGCCAGGACACTGCCACACGTAATGATCCGATTGTTTGGACCTCCACTTTTTAGTGTTTCCTGATGGCTCTAATGGGTATGATGGCCGCATCTGGGGGGCAGGAGACATAACAGGGAATGACGAGGCGAAGAGGGTTATCGGCCGTCGACAAGAAGAGGAAAGCAGGAAAAAGAAGAAAAGAACAGAGGAGAACAGAAAGAAGGAAAGAGAGACAACAGGTAAAGTAAAATCAGAAAGGAATCTTATTCCTTTGCCTTGCCTTTTGCAAGACGCATCGCTCTGGATCTTGGTCTACGGTGGACGGCGCGAGCTGTGCAGCAAGGAGAGCAGCGGACGAGCGAGGCTCAGACACACAGAGAGAGACACAGAGAGGGCTAGACTATCGTCCCATCTATCTCTTCCCAATCATCTTGTCGCTGTTTCTCATCCGCTCATATCTGTATCAGACACCGGCTACTGCTTTTGGTTCACCGAAACGTTTCCCCCCCCCCCCAACACACCCCTTTCTTCTCCCGGTCCCACCTGCTCCGCGCGTCCGACTCGTCGCCATGCCGGGACAGCAGCCCCAGCAGGACCACGACCCGCTCCGCCGGCTCGGCGCCGACGTCTTCCACCGGATCCTCACGCACGTCGACCTGCCGGACCTCGTCGCCGCCGAGCGCGTCGCGCGCGCCTGGCGGCACTTTTCGCTGCGCCAGACGCGCCTGTGGCGCCGGGCCTGCCGCGTCGCCAGAGTCGATATGGGCGAGTACGCGCACTGGGCGGGCGAGGCGGGGATGGGAACGGGGACGGGAACGGGGACGGGGACGGGGACGGGAACGGGGACGGGGACGGGGACGGGAACGGGGACGGGGACGGGGACGGGAACGGGGACGGGGACGGGGACGGGAACGGGGACGGGGACGGGGACCTGGACGGGGATACATGGCGAATCTGGGAATCGGAACGGGAATACATGGCGGGATGCCGGTGAGTCTCAACTTCTCGTATCCACATCTCGCGTTTTGCGTGTCTCTGCGCCTCTGCGTCTCTGCGGAGCTACTGCATGTCAGGCAGGAGACAATGAGACGCCTCGCGATCTGCCCAAATCTCTAGTCTTCTTTATCTCTGACACCCAGCGCTCTTGCACCTCGCCCTCGCGGGCCGCTGGCGCGCCACACGCGCGCGCCCGAAAGTGTATCCGGACTACGGCTCGCATATCCGGGGCATCATCGCGGGGCCGGACGACGACACGCTGACGCTCATCACGGGCGAGCGGCGCACCGACCTGCGGATTCTGGACAAGTACACTGGCGCGCTACTGTATGTCGTCGACGGGCTGCCGGAGCACGCGCAAGTCGTCGCGGGGGGCGGGTACCTCGTCGCGTCCGAGCCGGCTGTGGGTGAGTATCTAAGATACCATACCCTCGAGTCCTCGAGGACAAACAATCGACATTGCCTCTGATACTGACGCTGACACTGCGCACCAGTACCAGTACCAGTACGGTCTGCATCGTCAGAGTTCACGGCCCACCGGCGCCTCGGCACGCTGACGGTGTGGCGCACGCCGGGGCCCGCGCGCGCGCCGGCCAGCCGCCGCTGCAGCTGCGGCGCAACGCGGACGGGCGCGCGGCGCTCGAGGAGTGGACCGCGCTCGACTGGATGGGCCTCTGCGAGCGCATGACGATCCACGTCGACGACCGCGACACACCAAACCCGAACCCAAAACCCATCCTCGTCGCTGCCAAATGCTCCGAAATCTACTTTTGCTACCTCGACGAAGGGCTGCGGCGGTACAAGATCGACATGCGCGTCCTGGACATCGGGGCCGTCGGGCACATCAACGTGAGTCCCAACCCGGGCGGGTCCCGGTCCAATCCCGGGTCAAATCTAGACAACGAGCGACGAGCGACGAGCAGCTATTGACCTGCTGTTTTGGTAGGAAATCCACGTCGACGACGAATACATCTACATCGCGTGCCTGGCCAGCGTGCACGTCGTCTCGCGCCGCTCGCGCGCGCCCCTCGTCTCGTTCCCCCCGCGCGACCCCGCGCACGGCCTCGCGGCCGCGGCGTACCACTTTCCACGCGAGACCGAGACCGGCACGGAGCTCTGCGAGGGTCCACACCGATGCGATACGACGAATCCCGACGGGACGGCGCATTTCCGCACGGTGCCGCTGTCCCGCTTTACGGACGTCGGAAGGACGGCGAGCGTGTGGGACTCTATAGACCGTGGCCGCGAGGACAGTGTTTCTCTGGGCGCGTTTGGCTCGCAAGAGGTCGCCGGCCAGGAGACACGCCCGAGCGCGGAGGAGAGAGGCGCTGGAGGCGGGGCGGCCGGGGGTGCTGCCGAGGACAGCGAGGGCGCCGAGGAGCGTGACGGAAGTGGTGAGGCTGGTGAGGCTGGGGACCCCGGTGAGCGTGGAGAGCATGAGGGTGGAGAGAGTGGTGAGAGTAGTGGCGCCAGAGAGGACGGTACCGAGGCGAACGACGACGACGCGGGAGAAGACCAAGCAGCCGAGGACGTCGATGCCTACTACGACGAGCCATACTCAGGGGAGGACGACGACCACGACGACGACGACGACGACGACGAGTACGACTATCAAGACGACGACGACGACGGCGACGACGACGACCCGGACGCCGACTCGGACTGGGAGGACGACCCAGAGCCGGCCGACTGGCGTCTGCGCTCCCCGTCCCCGGCCCCCGGGCGCGTCGTCGCGGGCGCGGCCCCCGTCACCTGGTACGACTTTGAGGCGCTGAGCCGCGGGCGCGATTGCGGCCGCTGGAAACAGTACGTTCAGACGCGTGCCAGCCTAAAAAATACTGACTGGCGACAGCCTGTGCCTGACGAACAGCGACCTCGTGGTGCGCGGCGGCAGCGTGGGCCTCGTCGTGCTCCGCAACTACCGCGATGTCCTCAAGGCGTGTGTGCGCCTGCCGACGCGGGACGCGCGCGCCGCTTTTGTTGCCGCGCACACGCTCGTCATTGCGTACTCGTTGGGTTGGGGAGAGCGCACGCCCTCGGACCGACACGGTATATGCGGCGTCGCGGCCAGCGGCGACTTTGTCGTTGTATACGAAGAAAACGTGCGTCCCGAGGCCACATGTCGTGGTAGTGTACTTACTTACTTTGCTCAGACGGGTATCGCCATAATCGACACAACGACGCTCCCAGTCTTGCCCCTCGCGGCTGCGAGTAACCCAGACCCGGGAACCGGACCGGCACCAGCACCGGCACCAGCATCGGCACCAGCCCCAGACATTTCAGCAGCCGTGCTCACAGTGCCCGCGTGGCCGCGCTCGATGCGGCCTCCGCCGAGCCTGTTCGCCGACGCGCGCAACATCTACTTTGCCGATCCGAGCCAGGCCCAGCCCCTCGGCGACGAGTTGGGCCCCGACTCGCGCGCGTCGGTCCTCTGGCAGCAGTGGTGCGCCAGGATGGGCCAGTATCGTGAGTGTTGTTGCACGAGTAGCAGAGTAGTCGAGACGGCAGGGTGTTGTAGTCTGGAACTGACGCGCGCAGCGCGCGGAGTGGCGGTATGGACGTTCCGCCCTGAAGTGCCAGCAATCGCGGCTGCCGCCGACGCCCGCGATCACGCCCACAACCAGGCCCAGGCTCGGCCTGCGGACCCAGCGCCCACCCAGCCTGCCGCGTGAATACAGTACCCTTCAGTGCCCGGCGTGGTGCTGAAGCCGATCAACCCCCTCGTCTATCCAACGGCGGGCGTCATAACGTATAGTCTCTCCTAGTATTGTATCCCTACTGTCCATCCACACCGTCGTGGTGGTGTACCACCTGTCATATGCCACTCGTAGCCTTTTGTCAACTGTCACTACGTGTCGAGTTTACTACACCCTGACGTCTGCATGGCTGTCTGCTGAAGCCCCTCGTTATGCTCTCTTCACCAGCCTCTCTCCCGACAGTATATTACCATCACGCGCATTGCTCACTTTTCACTCGGCCTTGCTCTGCATCCCGCTCACCATCCGTGCAGCCCAGTCCAATCCCACTTCGCCCCAAGAATCCAAGAATCCACGAATCCAAGAATCCAAGACATGTCTACCCTACCGCCCCCACCCCCTCTCTACGTACACTCCCCCCGGTGACCGCCCGCACACACCCAGTCCGCGCGCTGGCACTCGCGCGAGCAGTACTTTGCCCACCCGCAGCGCGCGCACGTGATGGACGGCCGCACGCGGAAGTCCGTGCACCACCGGCACGTCTCTTTCCCGCTCCAGTGCCCGTCAGCCGGCACTGCGCCGCGGTTGCGCTTGAACCACTGCTCGCGCGTGATCACATGGAACAGCTGCGGCTTGCCCCACGCATTGGCGCTGCTCTCGTGGCTGAAGGCCAGGCCGTACTTTTCGCACACGCGGATGCTCGCGTCGTTGCCGACCGTCGGGTCCGCGCTGACCGCCCCGCAGCCCACTTCTTCGATTGCGAACCGGAGCACCTCGCCAAACGCCTCGGACACAATACCCTGTGCCCACAGCTGCGGGTGCAGCTCGTAGAACATTTTGCCGACGAGCCCCGCGCGCGCGGCGTCCGCAAACGACGGGTGCCGCCACACAGTGCCCGGCTGCGGGGAGAGTGCGGGGTCCGGGTCCACGTGTGCGTGCCCGTGTGCGTGCCCCTCGTCGTCTCCGTCTCCGTGCCCGCCACAGTGCGTGTGGTCGTGATCGGCCGCCGTCTCGAGCGACAGCGCAATGTTGCCAATGTACCCCTCCGTGCTGCTGATCCGGTTCCCGATCTTGATGCTACCCGCGGGCCCGAGCTGGATGCCCGACCCGGGCTTGGCGGTGATGGCGAAAATGTAGTCGCTGCGCCAGGCGCCCTGCCGCGAGATGCGCGGGATGCTGCGCGTGAGTGAGCATGATAGTCTTGATAGAGGCAGCCTCCAGTGCCCTTGGGATAGGCGATAGACGAGGTGCTCACCTGCTCGCGACGTAGCGACGCTGGAACGACTCCTTGATGTCCGACGCGGCGGGGGCGCCGTACCTGTTGTGTGAGCATGTCTGCAAAATTTGCAAATGGTGCAGCCAAACGTGGCTAATGCTGGGGCCGGGCCCAGGCAGGGCAAGAAAATCGAGCCAGCCTCACAGCTCTCTCACGCCCGCCACAAGTCACGAGCCACCGCCCAAGTCCAACTCACAGCTGCGTCTTCTGCACAGTGGGCTCCATCTTGATCCGCCGGATGGCCGTCGTGTCTCCCGTCTCCACCTGGCGCAGCACGAGACGCGGCGTCTCGAGCGCAAAGTTGGCGCACGCGGGCGTGCGGAGCATGTTGAGCTTGGGCCGCTCCTGCATAAAGTGTGAGCAAGTGAGCTGATAGAAGTATGCATGGGTCTGAGCTGTCTTGAACCAAGCGACAGCTCCCCCAAGTTTCGGACTACTCCCGCCCCGGCCTTGGCGCCTGCTACTCACACGCTCATTGAGTAGACCCCACATGTCGAGCGAGACCGTGCGCGCCCCCGGCGCGAGCTCGGCCTCCCACTTTGCGGTCTCCTCGGGCGTCTCGGTGATCGTTGGGGTGCGTTCGGCCGGGATGGTGCCAAGCGGCGCGCGCTGCGTGTCAGTTTTGAGTTTCGAAGCAAGGGGAAAAGGCAGAAGGCAGAAGGCAGAAGGCAGAAGGCAGAAGGCAGAAGGCAGGAGGATAGATGGAGCATGAGAATGAGGGGTTGGCCGAGGGAGGGGACGCCATTCCGCAACAGATGAAGACACGTCGCGCAAAATCGACCAAGGGCAATGACAAAGATGCCACCAGTCAACAGCAAGTAACAGCCGCAGGAGCCATGCCCCACTGTCTGACTCTCCGAGACAGCTGGACTCGCGCTGCGCGCCGGCTGATATTCCTCGGTATCGCGTCGTCCGCCCACAGCGTCCAGGTAGCAACTACAGACCAGATAACGCGATCGGATCGCATTGCACCAGCAGCGACCTCCCTCCACCCTCACCACAAAGAGGCAGCACTGACACTCACCTTCTTCCCCTTCTTCCCCTTCTTCTTCTTCTTCTTCTTCTTCGCGGCCCCCGCGGCACCCCCTACGACCGCCTCGTCGTCCGACGACGCGTCCTCGGCCCCGTGCGCGGCGTCGTGTCCATCGCGCTCTTGGTGTCCCTCGTGTTCGTGGTGTCCCTCGTGCTCGTGGTGTCCCTCGTGCTCGTGGTCGTGGCCCCGATCGTGGCCGCACGGCTTCCCGCCGTGGGTGTGCGTGTGCGCCTGTGCCGCGGCTCCCGCTGCCGTTGCCGCTGCCATTCTCGTTAGACGCTCGAGCTGGGTGGAGCAATACTGCAGTCTACTCGTTGCTGCAGGCCATCAGCCCCAGAGAGCTCTCGACATTGTGCCCATGTCGCTCGATTGCTGTCCGAGATTTCCGGCCATCGTGCCTGAAATCTCGCGTGGCATTGATTCCGCCACAATATGCATCAATGACTCTTGGGGGGCTTCTTTTGGAATATCTGGACTTTTTTTTTCTCTCTCACCACTGACTTGACTTGGGTGGAGGTCAACGCTAGTCCGAGGGTCGGGCTTGCGATCCCTTCGATCTCTCTCGAGCACATCCCCCCGTTCTCAACTCTCCCATTTGTTGTTTCTCGACCTGGTATTCGTACCTCAGACTACCCACCTCGTTCCTCCGCCCATGCACAGGGCACCGCGCTTCTGGTCCATACTCTCCGCCCCCCGCCCTCTCCGCCCCAGGACCCCCGCCTGCCCCCTCCACCCCCCTCCCGCACCTGCACCTACCTCCATCTCTCGCGGGATCCACAGTACCTACCGGGTATATACCCGCCATCAGCTCACCATGTCCCCTTCCTCCTCTACCACCACCCCCGCGTCCGCCTCCGCCTCCGCCTCCGCCGCAGGGGGGGCCACAATCGCCCCGCCGCGCAACTACGGCATGACGGTCCTCGACAAGACAAAGTTTGACGTCACGGTGCCGTGTGTCGCTGCGAGCGTGCCCGCGGCCGTCGTGGGCGGCATGAAGAAGGAGGCGCGGATGAACAAGTGAGTGTACTTTGGAGAGCCGCGCGCAGATTCAATAGGAATATGGGGCGACCTTGATCCCCAGCACTTCACGATATGTGTTCTAACACCGGTAGACAATTCCTGCACCTGCCGAAAACAAACGCCATCATCCCAGACCCGCAGGACGCGGGCCGCCGGCGCGTGCTTCTGTCCGCTGCGAGCGTGGACGCCATCCCGCCGCCGACGCGCGCGTACCTTGACGAGATTGGCGCGACGCTCAGCGCGCACGAGGTCGTGCTCGGCTGGCAGCACTGGAATGCGAGTGAGTCCGCGGCGGGGTGGTCCTTGGGGGCGGGGAGAAGTGAAGCGGGCTGGCACCAACAAGAACGGCCGGTATCGATATCGATATCGATACCGTGGGGGCTATAAATTCTGCAGCATATTTTGATACCGCTGCCAGTGTCGACCGTGCCCTCCCTCACTACGGTTTTAGTGGCATAGTAAGCTCACACTGCAGACGAGATCCTGCACGCGATCCTCCCGCCGATGGACGACGACGTGCCGTCGTCGTACACCCAGACGGGCCACATTGCGCACCTCAACCTCCGCGAGGAGTGGCTGCCGTACAAGTCGATCATTGGGGAGGTTATTGTCGAGGTAAGTGGAGGCGAGGCCGCGGGGGCGGGAGACGAGGCTAAGGCGTGGAGAAGTCACTGAACGGGAGAGGGAGAGAGAGAGCGCGAGAGGGAGAGGGAGAGCGAAAATGGACAGACAGGCGTCCTTGGCTTGCCTTCGCGAGTCACCTGGGCAAACTCCTCAGTGTCAAGAGATATATATTGTTTGCATAGTGCACCCTGCTAACACTTCCCAGAAAGTGCAGTCGATCACGACAGTCGTCAACAAGCTCAACTCGATCCACGCCGAGTTCCGCTTCTTCGACATGGAGGTGCTCGCCGGCGAGCCCGACTTTGTGACCACGACCTCCGAGAGCGGGTGCACATTCACATTCGACTTTTCCAAAGTGTACTGGAACTCACGGCTGCACACGGAGCACGCGCGCGTGATCGACCAGTTTGCCGTCGGCAGTGTTGTGGCGGACGCGATGGCGGGCGTGGGACCGTTCGCGGTGCCGGCCGCGAAAAAGGGCGCATACGTGCTCGCCAACGACCTCAATCCCGAGTCCACGAAATGGATGACCGAAAACCAACGAAAGAACAAGGTCTCGGACCGCCTGCGCATCACCAACATTGACGCGCGCGAGTTTATCCGCCGCGCGCCGATCGAGGCGTGGACGCACCCGTTCAAGCGCAGTGCACCGCGCACCAACAAGCAGCGCGACGAGGAGCGCCGCGCGCGCATTGCCGACCCTGTGGCGGCCGCACGCGCCAAGGCCGAGCAGGACAAGCTGCCCCCGGCCCCACAGACGATCGACCACTACGTCATGAACCTCCCCGACTCGGCGCTCGAGTTCCTCGATGCCTTCCCCGGCGCGTTTACGCCCCTATTGGAGTTTGAAGGGTACGACAAGGACAAGGTCGTCCTCCCGCTCGTGCATGTGCACTGCTTCACGCGCTTCCTGGACCCCGAGGCCGCGATGAGGGATATCAATGCGCGCGCGAGCGAGCGCCTCGGGTACGAGCTTACCGAGCGTGAGGACGGGTACAATCTCCACACTGTCAGGCGCGTCGCGCCCAACAAGGACATGTACTGCCTCACGTTCAGGCTGCCTGCCGAGGTGGCGTACCGCGCTTGATAGTAGACGACGTTTGTACAGTTGGTAGTCTTGGTTGGCATTTGCATTCATTCTTCATTGCTCAGTTCAGGTCAGGGGCGAGGCAGAGTCAGTACCTTTGAGAACTAAGACATGGCTCCGCTAGGATAACGTCTAATTACTGCTGCTCGCGTATCTCATACATGCACGCTACAGTTACACGCAACGAGTTCACGACTACCGCCAGCCCCCCACGCGCTCGCACACCTACTTGCCCACAGGACTCTGCGCCCGGCTCGCCGCCCGACTCGCCGCGCGCGACTGCGCCGGACTCCGTCCAAGCGGCGTGATAATACCACTACCAAACTGCGAATGGAGCAGGCCACCAGACAGAGTCATCTGGCCCCGGCCGAAACCAGGCAACAGCATCGAGCCGTCCCAGCCGTCGAATGCGTCCGCGGACATGAACGTCGGCAGGTACTCTGCCCATCCGTTGCTTGCCTGCGGCGTCCCTGCTGTCGGGTACGCTGCGCCCAGTGTTGCTGTCGGAGAGTTTTGGACCGACTCGGACGGTCCTGCAGCCGAAGGCATGATCCTGGTCCGTCAGAAACACGTACAACAGGCAGCTACTCACATCATGTCACCGCCCTGCGGAATGAACGCAAACTGCGTCTCGTTGAGCATATCGCTCGGCCACGCGCCTTCGCCGATGAGCGCTGGGTCAAACACGTGCTCGTTGGGAATGGTGCCAGCGCCGTTCGGCAGAGGCGAACCGGCACGCGAGACCTGTCGTGACGGGTGTGTTGACGGCCCACGGCGGTGATCCCTAGTCTTGCGGACGATTTCGCGAATAAATGCTGCGTAGATGGCCGGCTGGTGCGACGGGTCCATGGCGCAATCCTCCAAAATGTCCGCAACTTCGGTCACAGTGGTGAAAATGGCCTCCTCGCAATCGTGATACGGCTTGAGCTCGGGTTTGAGCAACTTGAGAAGCGACAGGAGCTGGAGTGAGCTTGGATCAATACAAAAGATGACTCACAGCATAACTGCACATGACAAAGTTGGTATCGGGGAGGTACGGGAGGTATCCACGCTTCAGGAACTGATCCTTTACTACGGTACACACACGGGTGGCGGCCTCGTACACATTTGTAAGGAAGAAGGTAATGTCCATCTTGGCGCGCTCGAGGGCATTCTCCAGACCAAACGAATAGAGGACGAGCGACGAGTACGCGTAGTAGAACTGCGCTCGCGAGTCGTACTCAATAATGCCGCCGTTCTCGGTCACAATGGTCGAGTTCTTCCCCCGGTTCCAGTCGTGGAGCCAGCGGCGCAGCTCCTCGTGGGCGGATCGCACAATAAGCATGTAATCGCAGTCCTCCCGCAGACCGGAAATGGTGGTCGTCGACGAGTAGATCGAGTCAATGGCGCGGCTCATAATCTGCTGGAGCACAACATACGCCGCCAGTCCGTGGTCCGAGTACAACGAGTAACGCTGCTGGTGCCACGACGCCTCACACGCGTGCCGAATGATATAGTCCTCCCGGAGGGTATACGGCTTGCCCATCTGGGCAGACACGGAACGGTCGAGAACAAAACACATGAGCCAGCATCGTTCACGGTTGATAATCTGCAACCGTCAGCACATTGCGCAGACACAACATGACTCACCTCCAGGTCGCGCTCCCTTCCTTCCCGGGTATCGAGGCCAGACATGACACTCTTCCTATGCAAGTTGAGGTCTGTGGCCATGCGGATAGCCATGCCGAGCATGAGCCATGTACGGTCCTGCTCGAATGTCTTCTCTGGGCCCAGCGTCCACATTGACAACAACAAGTACGCCTGGCAGACCTCGACACTCTTGTATCTACTGTGTCAGCTTGATTAAATGCGGCTGTTGTCTTACCCTCTGGAAGGAACCTCGAATGACAGGCGTTTGGCATACACCGACAGTGCACCATGCAGCTCGGGTCTTTTCGTATAGTATCGGGCGGCGAGCGCGCAGATCCTGAACAAGTGTCAGAGGGAGATGCAATCAAAAGTGGTGGCTACCTACACAGTGCACAGGAATTGACTGCGCTGAAGGACGAGGTCCGGGGTGTGGAAGTCCTTGTAGATGAGCGGAACATGCGGCGACACTGGAATGTCAATAAACGCCACGACAGGGAATACCCACTGTGCTTGAAGTAAATATCAAACAGCTCTCCAATCTCCTCGCGTGTGACTATTGTCAAGAGCTCTGGCACGCGATCGTCCGTTCCTGTGAAGACGCCGATGCCTCCGGGCTTGAAGTAATTGGTGGCCGCAACGCCTACTTCAGGACCACCACGAAGGTCGCTGGTCGCGTGCCGTTGTCCGGCCGTGCCGTTGCGAGCGGTCCCGAGGCTGAGTGGAGAGGGGCGGAGCGGGGCGTTGCCGTTCCTGCCAGAAAGTGGGCCGTGCTTTTTGATGGTAGAATCTGTGTTTTGCAAACTTGCTTCCGCCAGAAGACCAAGAGGGGAAAGAACATTGTCTGGGAGCGAGTGGAGGCGGGGAGACAGAGGAGGTCTATGCCCTGGTGCCGAGTCTTCACCGCGTACGCCCGACTCGTTTCCTCCAAAGTTGAGGCCTGAACGATTCAAGGCCGCAGATAGGGACGGCGCTGTCGTGTGTGATGTGATGAGATTGATGACTTCCGGGTCCCCGGCTGCAGAGTGCAAGGCGTTTGAGAAGGCATGGATGGACCCTTGGTCGAGTTGGCTCAATGCCTGAGCGCGTGAGCAGTTGCCTGGTAGGATGTGTTGTATTTAAGTATACTCACACTTCCTATGCCCTTGAGGGCCTGTTCCATCTTGGAGATCTTTGCGGCGAGCGCCTCGTTTTTGCGTGTGCTACGCTTGCCGCGATTGGATTCTTCAAAGATACACTCGTGGCCTCCGGACTTGCAACGCTAGACATCAAATCAGTCACCTTTGCCGCCAGGATGGGCACCAGACCGTCCCCGATTTTTCCGGGGACGCTTGGGACGCACCTTGCAAGGGCCATTGGGACCGCTGCCCTCATCTGGTATACAACGCATCTTGATCTTTCGACACCTATGGTTGTTAGAGGACAGAATCCAAGGGGGTGGCGTCGTGACGTCGCAAAGTGAAGATGCCCGCCCCAGCCTGGGTTTGGAGACTAGGGGGCCACGCGACGATGAGAATCATCCAACTCACGCGATACACGCTCGAGAACCTCGTGTAAGCTTGACCTTTGGCTTTCCATCCGGGCCCTTGACAATCTTGCGGTTCGGCTTGGCTGCAGCCGCCTGAAGCTTGGCCGCGGCGGCGCTTTCATCGTCGCTGTCATTTTCGTCATCGTCGTCATCGTCATCATCGCTGTCGCCGTCCTTGTTCTCGGACCCCTGTGTGCGAGGGCGCTTTGCGTCAGGCTGCCCGGTGTTTGTCGCTGTCGAAGCTGCAGCAACAGCAGCTGCAGCGGCAAAGGCTGCGGGGTCAAACCCGCTGCCTCCTCGGTGCTGCTGAGAGCCAAAGGAGGCCATGTTCGAATAAGCCGAGGCGTAAGGGTGGTTGTTCATCGATGCTGACCAGTGGGATGAAGATGAGTGGCTGCTGTTGTTGTTAATATCAGGGGACGATATATCCTTTCGTTTGTTGTTGGATGACGGCTTGCTTGGCGATGAGGAAGGTTGCCTCTGTTGTCGTTGTTGTTGTTATTGTTGATTGAATTGCAGTAGTTGAGTAGCCGTTGCTCTATCGTCCCATGACCTTTTCATAGTCTGGACAGAACGAGCAGACGACAGCGACTACGGCGGCGGCGGCGGCGAATGCGATGACGACGATGTGTGTATTGAGCTGTGTGTGCCGTGTGTATAATGTGTGTGGTGGCTATGTCGGGATGTCGGGATATCGGGGAGCTGGGATCCGTTTGGTAGACGGAAAATAGAAAAGGAGAAGAGAATGTGGGGGTGAAGGCGGGGCCGACGAGTTCGAGTTGTGGAGAGAGAGAGAGTTTCAAAGAAAAGAGACGAAGAGGAGAGGGAGAGAGAGCGGAGAGGGAAAATGATGGAGAGAACGGAGAGAATAGAATAGGATAGGATATAGAGATGACGAGGGGGGATGGAGAGATGAAGAAGAGGGGATGGGGGATGAGATGCAAAATGAAAATGGTAACCGAGAGGGGGGGGGAGCAAGGAAGGAAGGAAGGGAGGGGAGGGGAGGGAAAGGAAAGCAGGAAAGGGGGATATGATGGGATGAAGGGGTGGATGGGAGGTGTGGTTAGGATGTAGACGGATGCTCGGCGGAAAGGGGGCGCCGGGGGTTAGTGTGGGCGTATGGTGTGTGTGGTGCAATGTGGTGGTGGGTGGTGGGGGGCGACGGTGGTGGCCGTAGTGGTGGTGGAGTCCCAAGGGTGGTGGAGTGGAGTGGGAAGGGGGGGAACGAGAAGGAAGGCAGAAGAGGGAAGACAACCAGATTTGTCGCAGGGAAGGCAGGCAGGCAGTAGTGCCGAGGGCAAAAGGGGGGAAGTTGAATTTCCTTCAAGTGTGCAAAGCCGGCGGCCACGACCCAGCAAGGGGGGAAGCCAGCAAAGGGGGGGAAGCAAAGAAGGCAACAAAGAGAGAAGGGCAAAAAGCTATAAGAAGCTAAAAAAGGCTTGGGTCGATTTTTTGCCGCCTACCTAAACAAAAAAATTACTTTTTTATTATGACTACCTCCCGACTAGTAAAAAAATATTACGATAAATAATAAACGATAATAGGAAGAATGTAATATAATATACACAGGGGAAAAAAAAACCCCCGCTGCTTAGCCTTGGTGGACGGTCTTTTGTCGCTCTTGTGCCCTGCGTCCGATTTTTTGGCTTCGTAGGTTTTTGTCTCGTATGAAGATCGAGGGACAATGCCCGGAGTACGATGACCGTGTGTGTATTGGTCGCGTTGGGCGGCGCGCGCGTTGCTCGATATGATACCAGAAGAGCGTGCCGAGATTACTTTGAGTTCGTGATTGAGCGGCCGAAAGTGCTGGGGTGAATAACAAAAAAGGAGTGTAGATGGATATCAAGTGGGAAAACGCAGAGAAAAAGTAACTGTGCCCCGGTCATCGACGTTGCCGAGGGCAAAAAATACTCGGCCGGCCGCGGACCAGCAGCCGGGTTTGACAGTGACAAGTTGTATGTGCTTTGCGGCACTCGCCTCCACCCCGCACACATGTACAACTACAGTAATTTTATTTGTACTGCAGTATTTGCAGTATTGCAAGCTCCGCAGCGATAAAAAGCCGAAAAAAAAAAAAAAAAAAAAAACGACATTCAAGCGTTCCTGAGCGCCGGATGACCCCGCCCTCCCTCATTCTTTCCTTCTGTGATTCAATGGACCCACCCGGTTATTGAGCTCGCCGGAAAGGGATGGAAAAGGACACCGAGATTGGGATGCACTGGCCGCGGCCGCCTCCACATGGTCCACATGGGCTATATTATAATATTATAATGAGAGAGATCTGTGCATCAGCTTCCGAGTCTATCCGAGGGCAAGGCAACTCAGAATATGAGACCCCCAGGTTATCTTGAGGATCATATAAACCCCCCCAGGCGTAAATGATCTTGTGGTTTGAGCATGTGCTTCTCACGCGTTATTCGCGTGGATATACTTCCGTCGTTACTTTGCGTGATTTGTGCCCAAATATGATTTCATCATTCCCCCCCTGCTAACCTATTTCCGGGCTGAGCCGATGGGGGGGAAGATCCGAGAAATGCTGCAATCTGATCAGATTAAACACTGCTACAGGGGGCAGGCTGGGGGCCAGTTGTGCTGTGACACACGCATGTCGTGACTGAGAGCAACTACAGTAGCAATTGTGAGTTGCAGCACGCGTGCTCGCGTTCGCAGAAACACCGCACTTTCTCTTGGGTCTTTGTCACCACTCGGTCGCCGCACCATCATCGCCGACACAGAGGACACTCGACTTGGAGCCATACACTCCTACACTCCACCGACTCATCTGTGCATGTCCCCAAAGACTGCAGTCCGAGGACACAACGGAAACCATTTAAAAGGGCCTCGTCACGAGACCGCGTAGTTCTCATTTATCACTCTTCGCCACAACAACACTTCGTTTCCCACTCGTCCTCAAAAGCGTCAGTTCGTGCTTGAACTCGAGTTTGGATCCCGATCCTTCACACCACCATGAGCCTTCCTGGCCTGCGCGGAGCACGCTCCGCGTGCGGCATGTCGCTGTATAATGCGGTGGCGGGTTCGTCGCGGATACCACCGGCGTCTAAACCGATTCTTGCTCGGCGACCAGTCCTGGCAGCTGTTCGCGGGCTGTCCACACGACCCCCTCGCGCACGGACTCTGGAGCTCGCGAAATCATCACCGTTCAGGCCAGGACCTAGCCCAGTAGCGTTCTTCTCCTCGTCTGCACCCCGCCGCGTCCCGTCCAAGGCGGCTACCCCACCGTCACCAGCATCAGCACCGCCGACACCACCGGCCGCCAACTCCGTGAATCCCGACGTCGTGTCCAAGGCTGTAACCGAGAAGAAGCAGGCCATTACAGACTGGACGATCCTGCGGCAGCTGGCGACAAACGTGTGGCCCAAGGGCAACACGGGCGTCAAGGTCCGCGTCGTCACGGCCCTCACCCTCCTTGTGGCCGGCAAGGTACTCAATGTCCAGGTGCCCTTCTTCTTCAAGGAGATTGTCGACAGCCTCAACGTCCCGGTCACCTCGGACACGGCTGTGTGGACCATCGCCGGTGCCGCTATTGCTGGCTGTGAGTAAGACACAGTTACTCAATGCTGATGCACCAGACGGACTGGCCCGCATTTGTGCGACCGGCTTTGGCGAGCTGCGGAATGCCGTCTTTGCGACCGTGTCGCAGGGCACGATCCGCAAGGTTGCTCGCGACACGTTTGGCCACCTCCTCAACATGGACATGAAGTTCCACCTCGAGCGTCAGACCGGTGGCCTCACGCGTGCGATTGACCGTGGTACAAAGTGAGCTCATCGATGCCAAGTTGCAAGCTCACACTCAGGGGCATTTCATTCATCCTCTCGTCGATCGTCTTTCACGTCATCCCCACCGCGCTCGAAATCTCCATGGTGTGCGGCATCCTGACATGGAAGTTTGGCTGGGACTTTGCGGCCGTTACTGCGATCACGATGGGGTTGTACACTTGGTTTACTGTCCGGACGACTGCATGGCGGTGAGCTGTCATGGATCCCCTTCTGAAGCTCACGCCCAGAACACAGTTCCGCAAACAGGCGAACGCTGCGGACAACAAGGGCGCGACGCACGCTGTCGACTCGCTGATCAACTACGAGGCGGTCAAGGCATTCAACAATGAAAAGTACGAGATTAAGCAGTACGACGCGACACTCAAGACGTACGAAAAGGCCTCGATCAAGATTGCCACCTCGCTTGCGTTCCTCAACTCGGGCCAGAACTTTATCTTCTCGTCGGCGCTGACGATGATGATGCTTCTCGGCGCCCAGGGTATTATCAAGGGTGAGCAGCGCCGCAAGGGTGACGGTGTTTGACAGCAGGTTCCATGACTGTCGGCGACCTCGTGCTGGTCAACCAGCTCGTGTTCCAGCTGTCGCTCCCGCTCAACTTCCTCGGCACCGTCTACCGCGAGCTCCGCCAGAGCCTGATCGACATGGAGGTCATGTTCAACCTCCAGAACGTCAAGCCGACGATCCACGACAAGCCCGACGCCAAGGTCCTCCAGCTCAAGGGCGGCGAGATCAAGTTTGAGAATGTCAACTTTGCGTACCACCCCCAGCGCCCGATCCTGCAGAACCTGAGCCTGACCATCCCCGCGGGCAAGAAGGTCGCACTAGTCGGCCCCTCGGGCTGCGGCAAGAGCACCGTCTTCCGTCTGCTCTTCCGCTTCTACGACGCGCAGTCGGGCCGCATCATGATTGACGGCCAGGACATCAAGGACGTGTCCCTCGAGTCGCTCCGCAAGGCCGTCGGTGTCGTCCCGCAGGACACGCCCCTCTTCCACGCTGACCTCCTCCACAATATCCGGTACGGCAACCTCGACGCGACAGACGAGCAGGTGTACGAGGCGGCACGCAAGGCGCAGCTCGACAAGACGATCGCCAAGCTGCCCGACGGGTACCACACCAAGGTCGGCGAGCGCGGTCTCATGATTTCCGGCGGCGAAAAGCAGCGTGTGGCCGTCGCGCGCCTGCTCCTCAAGGACCCCCAGATCAACTTTTTCGACGAGGCGACGTCCGCACTCGATGTGTACACTGAAACCGAGCTCATGCGGAATATCAACAGCACCCTTGTGGACGGCACCAAGACCAGTGTCTTTATCGCGCACCGTCTGCGCACAATTTCCGATGCGGGTGAGTACCAAGCGAGACAGTGAGACCGTGCCTGGTGGCGATCTGGAACGCGGCGTACCTGAAATGTCGAGGTTCTCAGACTGGCACGGGTGTCTCAACTGCTTTTTCTTCGTTATTGTTCCCAGATGATTGAAAACTAACTTCTCCAAAGACGTCATCATTGTCCTCCAGGAGGGCCATGTGGTCGAGCAGGGAACGCACGAGGAGCTCCTCCGCATCGTCGGCGGCGTCTACTACAACTTGTGGCACGCGCAGCTCACCGAGAGCGTCAAGGAGGAGGTGGACGCCGAGCTCGACCAGGAGATCCGCGAGCTCGAGAATGGCGGCGCGAAGAAGTGAGGTGCAAGTGGGTTTAATGGCAGAGGGCAGAGGGCAGAGGTAGGGCACGGTAGGATGCATCACTCTTGGATTCTTTTGGCATTGAAAACCAAGACTTGACGCAGTGCGCAGGTTCTGTCTGGAACGACGGGTATTGTGACGACAGCTATTGTGACCATGACGTTTGACAGTTGGCATGACACTGACATTGTCTTTGATCTGAAACACACTCGAATATGGATTCAAGACACGACCCTCGGGTGCGCGCGCGAGGGAACAGTATGCACGCGGTGCGAGTATTAGACCACATCGAGAGTGCGAACTGGGTACGGCTTGCGACTTGTATGATGGGCGGAGTTGGGAACACACAAGAAGCACCGAACAAAATGATGAGTGGGGGCGCAAGGGTGGGAGACTGCCAAGCACACACACATACACACACACACACAAGCAATGTGGGGAGGGAAGACAGACGAAAGGTCGGAGGGGAGCAGATCACTCTCTCGATGTAATTTCCCCCCCATCTCCAATGACTCGCCCGTTATACTCTCTCATTCACCCCACCCCACCTAGCCCTCGCAAACCGCCAGGCCCGCCAGACCGCCACCAAAAGGTACAACTCTACACACACTTCTTCTCATCAACAACAACAACAACATCATCATCATCAACACATTACTCTCTTGTTATCTTGTTACATTCCTCGCACCAATTTTCGCCTCCATCGGTGCTCACTCCTTCATCAAGTCGGTGGGCAGCACTGCACACTAGACACCTCAGCGCATTACAGTCTCTCGTTACTGCCATCCCGAACACGACTTTCCCTCCATCACTCCCGCTTGGTCCGTCCCGCCACTCGCTGCACTCCTTTCCGTCACACGCATGAACACGAGCGGCGGCTGGTGGACGTACGCGTTCCCTCTGGCACGGGATGGACAGGGCTCGGCATGGACTGGCGGCCCCGCTGCCGCGAGTGACGCCGGTGGGGGACGTGATGTCGGTGATGTTGGTGGTGTCGATGGTGCGAGTGGGGTCGGTGGTGATCCCAGCCGCGGCGGTGCCCCCGGCTTGAATCCCCATTCAAGCCTTGCCCATGCCCCATTCCCCGCCCACTCTCTCGGAGGTACTCTCGGCCACTTCAGCAGTAACACCCAGCAGGGCAGCACCATGTGGCAGCCCATGACTGCCGCCGGCGCCGCTGTCCCAATTACGTCGACGGCGCACGCCCAAGCGCAAGTGCAAGCGCACGCCTACGACCTCAGCGGGACGCCCATTCGGCCGCCGCCGCTGGTAGCCACGCCGCGGCGCATGCCGAGTCCTGCGCGTGTGGCTAAACAGGCCTCGGCCTCGATGATCGCCACGGCAAGTGCACCGGCTCTGGCATCAAAGCCCTCCACCTCGACCCCCGTTGCCGCCCCCGCCGCGCGGCCCGAGTCAGCGTCATCAAAGCCACAGAACCCCAACTGGAGCCCAGCGACCATGGGCGCATCGCTAGTGAGGCAGCAGCTGCAGCTGCAGCACGCACCCCCGGCACCGCCCCCGCCGCCGTCGTTCCCGCCGCTCAAGCTACCTGGCCAGGCGGGCGCTGCTCAGTCGGCGGTTTTGCGCCCCGCTGCCCCATGGACACTCAAGTTGCCTGGCCAGCCCGCCAATGTGGGGGCTGGTCCTGCCAATCCGGCTGCTCCCGCCATGGATACCGAGAATCCGGCGCGGCTTGCGCCCACTCCGGGAAGGAATACGCCCACCGAGCTTGTAAGAGCGGCGACTCCCGCGCGGTTGGCATCACCCCCTCCAACGCTGGCTGCCTCCCCCCCTGTATCCGCCCGTCCAGCGAGGGCAGCACGGGATTCAGACGAGCCCCGCGCAGCATCCTCCCAGCTCGTCCTCCCACCCGAATCCGCTCCGGTGTTGGCTTCCACCACAGGGCTGCAGCGCAAGAAGGCATCATCCGGCGAACTCGATGCTAAGGCCGCTGGCGGGCGCGCACCGAAGAAGGCGGTCATGAAGCGCCCCGCCGACGATGACGATGATTCGGACGAGTACGTTCCTCTCTCGGAGACACGTGGGAAGAAGAAGCGCAAGGTTAAGGAAGATGGGAACCACAAGGAGGGAAAGAAGCCCCAGCTGGGGAAGGATGGAAAGAAAGGGAAGAACGAGGAGAAGGCCTTGCCCACTGGGGCGCACAAGAACCCCAAACGCAAGAACAAGACGAAGCACGCGAAACCCTCCAGCCCAGTCGCCAACACTTCCCTCTCTCAGAGACAGACAGCACCGGATGTGACCTCGAGCACGACCCCCATTGACTTGACGTCACCTATCCGGGGTAACAAACGCCCAGCGGCGGAAGACAAGGGAAGCAAGAAGAAGCGCAAGACGGTATCCTTTGCAGCCAGCCTCACTCCAGGTATTCCCAAGCCTTCCCCGCTCAAAGTGGAGCAAGAGCTCACATGGAGGCCAAAGAAGTGGACTCCAAAGGCGAAGCCGACCCCCACCCACAGCCCCAGCCCCGTGTTACCCGCCGTCACGTTTGGCGCCGACCTCGAGACCATCAAGGCCACGCAAAAGCGTCTGCGTGTCCCTGAAGTCCGGCGTAGGCAGTGCCCAGGGTTGAAGACCAGTCAGGAGAAGGAAAACCGCGGTGGTGAGTATTGCTCCAGAGCTTGAAGCGTACACTAGGAATGACCTAGGAAGTGGTGTAACCATGTTGAGGGTCACACGACGTGACCTCTGAGGACAGGCCCAGATACACATATTTTCCATTTCCTTTCATCTGAACGGTTTTGCTTACGGAAGAACTCTGTGTTCCCCTTTTCGAGGTCACCGACGACGGCACTATCGAGGCGTTTAGGTGGGGAGAGCAGTCGATGTGTTTCTATTGCGAGGAGTGGTACCTGCCCTCGTAGTGTAGGGGTGTGTGGGAGATACTGGCGTGTATCCTGTTTTTGTTTGGAAGGAGACGCTGGCTGTGGAGAGGAGGGATTTGAAGCAAGACCGAGGCAACGACCGAAAGGGAAAAAGGCTCGAGGGTTCCGCACGTAGCATAGCATCGCGACACCTGTACTATAACTCTTGTAGATGCATCGTTGGCTTGTATCTATGTGTGGGTCTGAGTTTCTTTGTGGTTCTTCTCCTCGTGATTTACTGCCTAATTTTCGCCACTGGCGCCATGGCGGCATGGGCAGTAACCGCCACAGCACGTGACCCTGACGGAGGGCCGGCAGATCTCCGTGGTGGAGGCAATTTCACAGGCACCCACAGAATGACTGACCACTGACGTCGCCGAGACGAGACCAAGTCAAGAGATCAGCTGCCTCTGCGCTCCGCTCCGCTCCCTCGTTGCTTGTTCCGTCGTGACACTTCACACTTGCAGACCGTCGAGCGGACGACAGCGATCACACCAGACGTATCGCAACAATCCAGGCAGCCGACACCGAACGAAAGTATCAGACACCAGAACAGCAACATCGGCATCGGCATCGGCATCAGCAACAAGCAACAAGCAACAAGCAACAAGCAACAATCAACGAGCAGACGCCACTCTGCACCCATCGACCATGTCCCTCCGCCTCGCCCTGCGCGCACGCGCACCCGCGTCCGCCGGCGCCGGCGCACTCCTGCGCGCTCGCCCTTGCGTCCCCGCACGCCTTCCTCACACCCCGCTCGCCCGCAGCGCCTCGACGCAGACGCCCGCACCCGAACCCCTCCGCATGCCCCCCGACATGCCGCGCGAAGACTACGCGACGCCCGCGGCCCACGCACTGGGCACACTCGGCCGCGTGGTGCGGTACCTTGTGTTTGGGGGCGTCGCGCTCGTTGTAGTCGGTGTGGCGGGGTACGAGGGCGTGCACCTGTACGTCGAGCACGTGTGCCTTGCGTCGCCTACGCGCGCGGGGCCGGGGGACGTGTACGCGTGGGCGGACGAGAACCTGCCGTTCACGGGCGGCGAGCGCGGAGGCACGGACCCGCGTCTCGGCTGGAGGGGGCGGCACGCGCTGCGCGGCGCGTACATTGCGTGGCAGTGGGGGGCGGGGCACGCGGCGGCGATTCAGCGCAATAATATCCACCCGGAGCTGCGGCGCACGGGGGCGGCAGGAGGGTTGGTCAAGGAGCGCCGTGTCGTCGATAGGGGGTACGAGCTGGCCGACGAGTACATTGACCTCGCGACGCGGCAGGCCGAAGCCAAGGGTATCCGCTTCCCGCCCGACCTCGACGCCGGGCGCCCCGTCGGCCCCCCGACCGAGCCAGCTGCCACGGTTGCAGCGGACCACACGGCACTCGACCTCCTGTCGCTCAAGGCGGGCATCCTCGAGCGCATCGGCACGCCCGAGGCGCGCGCGCACGCGCGCGACCTGTACGAGCGTGTGCTGCTCGCCGAGCGCGGCATGGCGGACTCGGACGTCGGGGTCGCGCGCGTCGTGCGCCTCGCGCACAAGATTGGCGACCTCGCCCTGCGCGCCGGCGACCGCGCCGAGGCGGAGGCGTGGTGGGCGTACGGCGTGCGGACCGCCGGCGTGGACATTCCCCCCGCGGGCCTCAAGGACGTCAGGGAGGAGAAGAAGCCCACGCGGAAGGGTGGGTCGGGTTCGTGGTGGTGGCCGTTCTCCTCTTCCTCGACCGAAAAGGCTACTACTGCTCCAGCTCCAGCTCCCGCTCCGGCAACGACGACGGTCGACACCACGCCCCTCCCCGAGGCAGCCCTCTCGCCGGCGCTCCAGCGCGCAACGACGTCCATCCTCCTCGCGGCGTCGGCGCACGCCGCGCAGACGGGGCACCTCGACCGCGCAGCGGCGATCCAGGCGCTCGCGGCGTCCCTCCTGCCCCAGCCGGCATGTGTGCACGGGCGGCTGGGCGTGAGCGTGCCGACGAGCTCGAACCGCGACGCCGTCCTGCAGGAGACGTGGGTCGCGTCGCGCGCGGCGCTGCTCGAGCTGCACGCCGCGAGCATCGCGCACGCGCGCAGGGATAAAGCTGTTGACAGCGGGGAGCTCGCTGCCGAGGCGGCCGAGCACGCCGAGGCGGTCCTCGCGACGCTCACGCCCACTCTGCCCCCGGCCTTGGTCGCGCGCGGCGCAGCGACCGCCCAGCCCGCCGAGCGCCTGCTGCGCGACACGCTCATGACGGGCGCCGAGGCACAGTACACGCATGCGATCTTGCTCGAGCGCCGCGCGGCGTGGTGTAAGGTTGAGGACCGTGTGCATGTCCTCGAGCACGCGAGCGAGGCGTTTGAGCGCGCAATGAGCCTCGCGGCCGCCGAGAGCGGGAGCACGAACAGCAAGCTCGGCGAGATGGATGAGGTGGGGCGCGGCGAGGAGTGGGTAAGGTATTACCGCGGATATGTGCGCACGCGCGAGAAGATCATGGCCCTCGTTACTGGTGAGAAGAAAGACACGGGCAAGGATAAGGATAAGGAGGGCAAGTAGTGGCTGTTTGCCGTCTAGTGTTTTGCATGGATCACGGTTCTCATAATCCGGGAGCGTAGCGGTATGAGCAGGAGTAGGAGCAGCAGCAGAAGCAACAGAAGCAGCACATGAGCTCTGGACCTTGATTGGGATCGAGAGGGTGGAAAGGACTTGCTGCCTGGTTGACGGGTAGCCCAACTGCATGATACAGCTGGCACCTGCGCGAGTTGCAACCGTTGTGCTCAGTCGACTCGCGCCATTAGGCATCTCCAGAACTGGAACTTCCAACGCTGCCGCGTCCAACGGGCCTCCCTCCATAAATCCAAAGCGCTCTCGGCGGCGCTGCGGACCCTCCCCAGCTCCAGGATCACTGACTCTGTCCCTGCTCGTCTACAAAATCCCCCATACGCCAGACCCGTCCACAACATCCTTCCACAGCACCAAGTCTAGCCAATGCTCTCATCCATGAATGATACACGGCTCAAAGGAGCCAAGCTACGAAACCCAACCCCCGTGCCCTCACGTCCAGGGTGATATCAGCTCGAGGCGAGGGCGGTGCTGTCGGTGTCCATTTTTGTGAATTTATGCCTTGGCAGCAGCGCGGGCAGCGGCAACGGCCTTCTGCGAGCCCTGGGCGGCGAACTTGGCGTTGCGGCGGAACTGTGCGTGCAAAAGCGGAGCGGGCGGAGAAAGCATAGAGGAGCGGAGAAGGGAAAGTTGGACATTGGCGGAGAGGAAAAGAAGCGAGGAAGACAAGCGATGGGAGAAGAACGAGAAAAAAAGAAACACAGTGTCAGCAACATGGTCTACGCTGCAACTGCCCTCGCGGCGCTGCTCACCTTGGGGTCGACACCCTTGAGCGACTTGTAGCGCTGGGTCTGCACACGGGTGATACCGTTGCGGTGCGCTGTGGGTTAGCTTGTTCGCCACGGCGCACAGTGGCTGGAGAGTGGGTCGCAGGATCGGGATCGAGGTCGAGGGCGAGTTTTACGCCGCATTGGCCACAGACGCGAGCACATGGTGGGATGCTGCAGTGTAGGGCAGCGCTCGCCTGTGCTCGCCGGAGTCATTATGAACGAGACGAGCAGCAAACGACCGGCCGAGCACCAAACCCATTCGCAGATGGCTCTCGAGTGACCATCGACCCCTCCGACCCCACGCTCCATCTGCGCGTGCTCACCCTTCTTGTTCTGGTTGTGGGCGGTGTGGTTCTTAGACTTGGCCATTCTGGAGACAGAGTCAGTAAAGGCGTTGTAAAAGCAACGGGCAGGCGCGACGATAGCGACGAGTTGGCAACAGACGGCAGGCAGGAGCGACGGAAACGACGAGACGGCAGACATCGCGGGCGTCCTTCTCCTCTCTCCCCTCCATCGTCTTCCTCCCCATCTATCCCTTCCTCTCCACCACCTCCTCGACATCCTTCCCTCCGTCCCCCCTCAATCCCATCCCATCCATCCCCAAGACGCATCCTGTCCGCTTCGTGTCCGCCGTCTGCCTCGCTGCCGCCGTCGTTGCCGTGCCGTGCTATCGTCTTGTCGCCGCCGCTGTGGTCGCTACCGCTCCGTGGGTCGCTCGCGGATACTCTACTCACGCGTCGGATCGATGGGGGTGTCGGACAAGGTAAAGCAGCGATTTTTTCCCAACCTGTGCGTTTCGTGCAACCTGCAGCACAGTGCAGTGCAGTGGGGGTACAGTGCAGCAGCAGGTGCGTGCAGTGGCAGGGGGCTGGGAGGGCGGGCGGGCGGGTAGGGCTGGCTGGCTGGCTGGCTGGCTGGTTGGCTGTGGCGCTCGCCTGCCTGGCTGGGCGGGGACTGGGCTGGGCTGCATACGCTGCAAAAGGTGGATAGTGCATGTGGGGGTGCCACATAAGTTTTTGGGGGTGTCGAGTTTTTTCGCGGATGTGGGAGTTTCGGGAATTTGGCTGTATAATCCCGAGAAGGAGAGTGTGGCACCTTCTTGGTTCTGTTGCCATGTGCATCCCGCGTGACCTATGCGTGTTTAGCATTGCCCCAATTAACAATATAACACACCTTGAACCTTAACATGGCACAGATCGGACACCTCCGCCTCATTGTCGTCAGTCACCTGGTCACCCATCACCCACCCTCACCGGCTTGGACGTCCACCTCTCCACTCCACTCCACTCCACTCCACTCTTATAATCAATCTTACGCATCACCTTTCAGCATCACGCGATGCACCACGTCGCGACATGCCGTCAACGCGCGGGCACGCCGGCACGACAAGCTCTCGGTGGCAAACGCTCCGGTGTGCGGGGTCCATAAGCTACGTGAACAACCGTTACATCTCGTCCGCCGTGCAAGCTTTCGCTCGTGCCCGCTGCTGATGTGCTATTCCGCTCTTTGTGGATAGGCAACGAGGCGGGCCACCGCGTCACCCACCCCGTCGCCCACCCACCCGGTGTTTGCTCGTTGCTGGTATTCGTTTTTTCTGTGTGCTGCTTTCTTGAAGGTTTGAAGGTGTCATCTCGTCGATACTGTACTTGCGAGCATCGTACGATTTCCTCCAGTTCTTGGGGCGGTGTTCCAGTGTGTGCATGCATGCTACAGTACATCTACCTGCTGCATTCCTATTCCTCGCATTCCATGCCATTCCATTCCATTGCTTCCATTCCGTGATTTGCATCGCTTGCATCATGTCTTTTTTCTTTTTTTGCGGCTCTGTACATCGTTCGATAAGATTGATCCACCTAGATCATTCTTGGTTTTGAGTTGTGGGAATCAAACAGTGTCTCGAAGAGAGCCAAGACATAGAGACTGCGTCAACTCCATCGCTGGCTGGAATCACGACGATCAAACATCCTGTCGCACGGTCGTCAGATCGTTCAGTGTGGCACATCAATTGTGGCATGCGGCCAACAGCGCTGCGCTGCTAACTCGTGGAATGGAATGGATCATACATCTGCGCTGTACAACAATGCCGCTCTACACCATGCCTCCCCCTCCCCTCCTCCCCCCTCCTCCTCCGTCTCTCCCCGCCAGTCCCCTCTCCTAGTGTTGGTTGATTGATTGATTGATTGATTGATTGATTGGTTTATATTATGCTGGATCCGACTTGGCCATCGCCTGCAGTGATTTATTTCCGTTTCCGTTTTCCGCCTCCGTTTCCCAGGTCTGCCAGAAAGAGTTTCAGAATTCGTTGCCGGGGGGTCGTTCCGTTTCTCGAGCTGCAAGTGCGAGCGCGAGTGCGAGTGCGAGTGCGATTTCTGGGTCTTGCCGTTCCCGTGTTGATATAGTTGTATTTTTTTTATGGATTGCCATGTTTTCTGCTGAGCCATGAGACCATGCGACACCAGACCATGCACCAGTGACTGATCCGGAGTTAATGGAGGAAACCGCGGATGGCGCCGCCGACAGTCTGGACGTCGAGCAAGAACGTGTCGTGGCCCCACACGCCGCCGAGCTCATAGTACGTGACGTTGCGGTTGCCCGCGAGCTTGAGCGCGTCGGCAAGCGCGCGCTGCTGCTCGACATCAAAGAGCACGTCCGACTGCACGCCGAGCACGAGCGCCGGAATGTCCTTGAGGCGCTGGAGGCCCGCAGCGAGTTCGGGGAGGTGCGGCGATTTGGAGGTCGGGATGAAGCGCTCGAGCGCCTTGGGGTGCACGGGCTCGACCTTTGGCCGCTCAGCTCCGGTGGTAACTGCGGTTGGTCGCGGGCGGCTCGCGTCGATGCTGGGCGCGTCGTCGGGCAGCGGGAAGGGGTTGGCGGCCGGGTACGCTGCGTTGAACTCGTCCGCGAGCTGCCGGAGCGCCGGGGCGGTCATGTCAAACAGGTCCATGGCCTTTGAGAGGTAGATGAGCGAGTTGGCGTCATATGTCAGGCAGAAGCGCTCGCCCTGGTGGTCGAGGTATGTCTCGATCAGGAAATCGGGCGAGAGGCGCGGCGTGCCCGGCTTTGTCTTGCTGTTGCTGTTGCTACCGTCCTGGTCGTCCTTCTGCCCCTCCTCCTGGGACAGCATCCTGCGGCCGAAACGCTGCTCCCACTCGGGTCCCGAGCGGTACGTGATCGTCGCAATCTGGCGCGCGAGCTTCATGCCCTCGTGCGGTGGCACGCCGTCGTAGTAGAACCCGCGGTTCCAGTTCGGGTCCGCCATGAGCACCGAGCGCTGTGCGTACCGCATCCCGACACCGCCGAGCCCCGACCGGCCTGTCGCGGAAATCGACGCAACGCGGCCCACGCGCTCGGGGGCGAGGTACGCCATGGACAGGGACGTCATGCCGCCCATGCTGCTCCCGATCGACGCGTACAGCTTGTCAATGCCGAGGTAGTCGAGCAACCCCAACTGCGCGCGCGACATGTCGTGGATCGACAACAAGGGAAACCGCGTCGCCCAGCGCGTGTGCCCGTCACCGGGAGGGTACGGCGACGACGGGCCCGTGGACCCAAAGCACCCGCCGAGCACGTTTGTGCAGATGACAAAGAAGCGGTCCGTGTCGATCGACTTTCCCGGCCCCACAAAGTCCTCCCACCAACCGGGCTTGGACGACGTCGCTTGCGCGACATCGTTGCCTCCGCTCGCGACGTGCGACGACGCCGAGAGGCCCGTGTGCAGAATGATCGCATTGTCCCGCGCAGCGTTCAAAGTGCCCCACGTCTCGTACGCGAGCTGGTACGGCGGCAGCGGCGTCGGCGAGTAGACGAGCGGCAGCGGGTCGTGGCTGTGGTAGTGCAGCGTCGCTGGCGGTGGCTGCGGGGGTTAGTTCCAATTCTACTAGAAAGAAAGTGTGGTGGACAGTAGTACACTACGCCCCCTCATGCCCCTCGAATTCGCATTCCGGCAGTACTCTACTCACAATGTAACACGCCTCGGCCTCCTTCTCCTCCTCCTTGTTACCCTCCATGAGCCGCTCCTCGCGCACCTCCTGCTCCTGGTCACGCCGCTCGAGCTCCTGCGCCGCCGCAGCGCGCACCTGCTCCTCCTCCCCACCGGAAGCTGCACCCTTCCCCCCACCACTCCTTGGCCTGGAGATCTTGGCCGGCCCGGGGGCGCGCCCGAGGCCCATAATGTCCGTCGCGCGCGGGGCCGGCTTGGACGTGAGCCCGAATCCGCCGGGGTTGAACGCGGGCCGGCGGCGGCGCGGAATCTGCGGCGCGACGGGGGGCACGAACGGCGGGGAGGGTGCCGCGGAGGTTGAGGCGGAGGCGGCGGCGGGGAGCTCGGCGGCCTGCGCTAGGAGCGCAGAGTCGAGGTGCAGCTTTGAGAGGTGCGGCTTGCGGACGAGCGCGCGCGCTGCGGCCTTGGGCGCGCTCGGGAGGTGGAGGGCGCGTGGGCGGGGGGGCATCTTGCGAGCTGAGCAGAGGGAGGTCGGTTGGGCCCGGAGCGGGAGGGGAAGGGAGGGGAGGGAGGGGAGGGGTTGGTGCTGGCGTGCTGGGTGCACTGGGTGTGCTGCGTCGAGTAAAGCAAAGGGTGATGCGGGTGGATCAGACTAGTGGCAATGGGTGCGAGTACAACTATGTGATCGTTCTGTTCATGAAAATGGAATGGAATGATGGATGTTATTCAAGCCCGGCAGGTCGCAAGGATCATGACCCCCTGCTTGCTCATGGTCACTGCATGTGCATGTCTCTGTCTTTGCCCGCCATCCAAGGCCGCATGCGGCAGCATCGTCGGGCTCGGTGGGACAGTTCATGACAAAGCTCACGCCATCACCCACCCAATGATTTAGGACACAATCTCCCAATCTCGAAAAACGCATCACGCCATCGAAATCGAGATGACGGACATGACGGGAACATTGACACGCGGATCTGGGAAAGCTGGGACCTGGACCGGCGGGACCTGGCGCTGACCTCCGCCAGGCCAGCCAGGCCAGCCAGGGGGGGGGGGCCAGTTCTGGTGTTGGTGTTCGTGTGCGCCCAAAAAAAAAATCAATCTGGGGTCCCCGGACGGAATCCACGTGGCAAGGCCGTAACCGAATTGCTGAATTGCTGCATCTGGTCAATCTCATGAATCATACTCCGCAGGCAGTTGACTCTTATGACTTGAACATGACCAAATGTCGCCGGCTCGGGGAGAGCTTGTGTGCTTTCGGGGTGCGTGTTTGCATGGAGAGTCTCGGGGACAAGGGCGCGTCGTCAACCCCCATCGAACTGTAGCGGTGCTAGTCGTCGAGTGACATACTGTATAATGCAGCTCCCTTCGTCGCTGCCGCCGTCGTCGCTGCCACTTGCATCCAGGATTGCGCGTTCGGAATTCCATCTGGCGTCATTTCTCAGTGGTGGAAATCCTAATCTTTACCCTGGCCGTCTCGTGGCCACTTGACACTTTACTAGCCTCGTCTCGTTGCTGCTGCCGCTGCCGCGCTCCGCGGGTGGGCTATTTAGATTGCGTCCCTGAGATCTTGGGCCGCTCTCGCCTGAGAGCTACTGTACTGTAGCTTCATGGCCTGGCCATGGCTGCAATCCGAATCTGCCAAGCCACTCTTCAAATCTGCAGAACTGAAACCGTAATACAGCGCCATGAGCCTCGGGAACGAAAAGCGAAAAATCGAAAATGTCTGTCAGCCAGACGATGAAACAGGACACTGAGAACATTGCCGTTGCCATTCGCCGGCGTGACCATCGGAAGTACAGTACATGGAAACTCGGGACTTGACCAGAACTGGTACTTCGCCGGGCGGCTCTGGGTCGCCGTGCTGTCAGACCCCACATCTGAACGCAAACCTTGTTTGTGTCCGCGTTTTTGGTCTTGCTAACCGCACCGACGATTTTCCGCACTCAGTAGCACTGCCCAGTTGGCATGCCATAATGGGCCGTAACTGGGGTAAATTAGGCGTGACAGCAACATGGCATCAATGGGTGTATGTCGTTTCACCACCGCACTATCAGCACAATAGTTAGCCCTCACTGACCGTTAGTAATAAACACAATCGACTGCCGATACATGCCTGGTTGACAAGCTACTGATGAGAGGTGTGGAATGTGGGATGCGGTATACAAAAATGATGGTGTGAGGTCGTCGTCGTCGTCGCAGATCGTTGGCACGAGGTGGCTCTTGAAGGGGATTGCGGCGGTTGATGCAGGGTTGGGCAGGTGAAAAGTGCGGTTGTAGAGGTAACCACTAGGTGAGTCCAGTACAAGGAAAGAGGGATATATTCAACAAGCGTTTTCAGGTTCATATCGTCTGGCCGAGGGTTTATCGAAGGGTATCGATCGACGCGTCGTGAATGGGTCGAGGTGGAAGGAAGTCGTGAAAGAGATTAGGTGCAGTGACAATGAGAGGGGAAGAGAGTCCTTGAGAGTACCAAGAAAGAAGAAAGACGGATAACAAAGAAAGTCGGTAACAGGACCCGCCTACTCCTCCGATTCGGATTCGATGTCAAAGCTACGTTCAGCGTGGACAGGGGTAGGAATGTGGGGCGAGGCCGAGTAGCGGCGAGAGGGGCCGGGCTCGCCGCCGTTAAAGGAAAGGGAGGCAGCCGGTGCCTCGCCAACGTCGTCTTGAGCCGGCTTGCGACGCGACTTGCGCATCTTGGGCTCCTTGGGTTCCTTTGGTTCCTTGACTTCCTTGGAGGCCTTCTTCTTGGTCTCCTTCGGAGCTTTGGCGACCTTGGCAGCCTTGGAGACTTTAGGCTCCTTGATGATTTTAGGCTCCTTGAGGACGTTAGGCTCTTTGGCCGGCTTGAGACTGCCCCGCGAGGTGCGACGAGATATCTTCTCGAGAGGCGACGGCGTCTCAGCATCAACGGGCGAGGTGACAATCTTGGCGATACCGGTAAACGGGTCCACGACAAGCTGGGTCGCCTGGTTGGGGTCTGGCTCGAAGTTGAGAGGCGGAAGCTGGAAGTCCATGGGCAGTGGCTTGTCACGGTTCATGTTTGGCAGAGGCACTGGGAGGTTCGTGGCAGTGTTGGGCGCCGTGTCACCGGGAGTGGGTAGGAGATTCTCGCCCCGGATGAAGACATCCTTCTCGACTTTGGGTGGGTACACTGGTGCGACCGGCTCTCCGGCTCCAGTCATCTCGCGCAGGAGGCGGTCGAACAGATCAGGCGGGACTTCGGCGACGACAACACGCGCGAGCTGGAGTGCCCAGACGGCGCCGATATCGTGGCGAGGAGTGTAGTTGGGGAAGTAGTAGCTCGGAGCTAGGTGATTGCCGGCCGCCTTGAGGATTGCGTTGTGGATCGGCTTCTCGACACTGGCGATTTGAGCCTGGGCGCGGGGGTCGAGGACCGTGTGAGAAGCGGCAAGAAGGTCGAGAATCCGCTGAAGGGATGTGGCGTTGATTGCCTCATCAAAGTGCACATGGTTTGAGGTAAGCGGAGGCTGGCTGCAGAGGATTTCTGCGACACGGTCTGGGTGGTTGGTGAGGTTGTTCGGGAGACGATCATAAAGGCGGTCGTCAAATACATGCGCGAGCGCGTTGACAATTGTGAAAGCAGCCGGCATGACGAGCCCGAGCTCGGCGGCGACAATCGTGTCGCTCAGAGCGACAACACGAGAGAAACGAGATCCAACGATGCCAATCCCGAACCCGTGCCCGGTGGTCTGCTTGAGGAGGACGGCGTGTCCAACGGCGAGGGCAAGCGCCTCACGGGCACGAACGGCACGCTCATGGGCGATGAGGTTGGAGGCGGAAAGGTGCTGAGAGTTGCGGAAGGCGTCCGACGGTGGGCCGGGAGGTGGCGCCAGAGTGTTGCTCTGGTGCATGGCGAGAAGATCAAAAGGCGACGCGACGACTAGGGCCGATCGAGGAAGGGCGTGGCCGGTGAGGGTGCGCTCAGTGGCCCAGGCAGTACGGCTAGCAAAGACGCCACCCCAATCGTGGATTGTGGAGTACGCCGCTGCCATCGGGGACGACTGCTCGGGCATGAGAGTACGCGACGGACCGGGGCGGTGGGTAGTGTAATGCTGTGCCTGTGCTGACTGGACTTCGACAGCCTGCTCGAGGCTCTGGGCAACGAGGGGTTTCTGCTCGCCACTGTGGTTCGTTATAAACGGGTTCGCGACACCGGTGACGCCACCACCGGCACCGGCTCCCTTGTTCCTAAGTGACTGCACGAGCAACGTAGAAACGGGAGCCTGGAACACAGAGCGCACCGATGGCGAGCCAAACTTGTCGTACGGCTCGGGGACGAGAACGCGTAGGAGCGAGGCATACATGTCACCGACACCGATGGCGGTGGAGCCGAGCGCGCCAGCGAGCTCGATACGAATGTGGCGGTCGAGACCGGATGCGACAAAGTGCTTCCTGGGGCCGATGGGGAGACTGTCGACGAGGGCCGGTTGCAAGGTGGGAGTAAAGCCGGGCGACGACTCGCAGTCAAACGACGCGTCCTTTTCCGAGGAAGACAGTTCGGTTCCTGATGGCTGTGGGAAAAGGGAGGGAAGGCCAAAGTTTGGCGCCACGGGCGGCCAGGATCCTACCTGTTCCTGTCCATCAGACGCTTCCTGTGGCTGCGACTTGGGCTGTGGCTGCGTCTGCGTCTGCTCCTGTCGCTCACGCAGAGGTGGGGGATGGCCTAGAAGCTGTGGGGTTGGCAGCGTTGTTGCCTGCCCGCCTCCAACACCAGGTGGAGGAGCGGGACCCGGCGCGTTACGACCATGATAAGGGTTGTACCGAACATTCAAAGTTGAGGGTCCAGAGACGACGCGTGGGGCAGATGGGACCTGGACATCAAGGTCGAGAGGAGGGTCAGCGCCTGGAAGCGTGGCTGGCAGTGACTGCCGCGCCGCACGCGACTTTGGTGCGCGCGGCATTGGTCTGGAGAGTAAAAGAGGGGATTTGAGACGGTAGGCGAAGACAGGGGAGGACGGGAGGCAAGAGAGATTAGCGCGAGGAGCTTGAGGTAATACTTGAAGAAGGAGAAAGTGAGGAAGAGAGAGAGAGAGAGAGAGAGACGTGGAAAGAGAGAGTGGGGGAGAGGAGACGATAAAGGAGAGAGTTAACGCGAGAGAGTCAAAGAGAGAGAATCAAAGAGAGAGAGTCAAAGAGAGGGAGAGAGCATCAAGGTAAAAAGAATGTAACAGTAGATCGAATAGAAAAGAAGAAGAAGAAGACGATAATGACAAAGATGAAGAGGGAGAAGAGCAAAAAATTGAGGAAAATGGAAAAGGTAAAAAGGAGCCAAGATGCACACACACGCCCACTCATATATATATATATATAAATATAAATAAATAAAGGAAAAGGCGGAAAACGTTGACGGAGAAATAACAGAAGACTAGATAACTGTGTGTGGATATATATATATCTGTACCTGTATGTGTGTTGCATTGGGTGCATGCAATGGTGTGCAGTGCATGTAGTTGGTGGTAGTTGGTGTAGTTGGTACAGTGGCAACTGATGCGTCTGTCTCTCTCTCTCTCAATCCGTTTTTAGATCAGGAGAGCATGAATTATGAAGAAGAATGGTCAGATTGATGATTGGATTGGACTGATGAGATGAGACTGAATGGTCTGGACTGGACTGGACTGATGGATGGATGGATGGATGGATGGAACAGCTCCTCATGGTGAGTGGAACTACAGTTGAATGGAACGCATTCACTGCTCACGGAATCATTCACCCTCCAAAGTTTTATTTCTTTGGTGCCGCCATCATTCAAAACAACTCGAGAGCTCGAGAGCTCGAGAGCTCGAGGTGCTTAGAAGGAACGTGCATTGAGGAGGGGTATGTGGTAGGGAGCGAGCGAGTGGGCGCAGGTCCTCTGTTGAGTGCAGTTTATTGTGTGTGCCTAATCTTTGCGGCCATGGACGTTATTGACATCAAACATTTGCAGACGCGTCAGTTATACGCGTCTATCTCGCCGGTTCCACACTTCTGGATTATTGGAGCTTCTTCTCCAATCACCAATCGACGGAACACCGCATACTGGGCTTTTTCTTGTTCTATCTTTTCTTTGGGTGATCGACAGATTTCTGCCGCTTGTTCGCGGAAAAGAAGAAGGAGAATTCCTATTGCTGAAGGAGATACAGATTTAAAGGCACGTACAGGCATTCATAGAAGCACACGGAATCACCAGAATGCATGAGCTTCACTGCTCTAGAGACACTTCTCGTCTTTTAGTCTGCAGTGAACATCTTGGTATTAGATCCCTGCCCCATTGTGAGTACGTTCCTCAATTCGTTGAGGGCTGCAGAGCACATTGGCATCGCTGATCCAGTGCTTGGAGCGCTTTTGTCCTCTCATGAGCCTCTACTTTCCCCACTGGCGGCCTGCAGGTTTTATCCACCATGCCACAAAGCATGGAGACTGAGCGAGCGGCGCAACACGGGCGAGTCTTATCTTGCCAAACGAAATGGCTACTCCCGAAAATTCGGGGTTGGGGTCTGTTTCGGGGTAAATCTAGGATCTAGGTGCAACGATAAAAGCACTTTCCCCACCCCCTACCGCCTTTCCAGATCATAACACAAATGAATTGAGGATGGACACAACAGCGGTCCACACAACTTTACGGCGACTGCACAAGCCACTCACAGAGACACACAGATGCGAAGGACTACAGTCATTCCGGCGCCACAGGAGGACACAGCAGCTCCTCACGAAACGTTTCTCTCTTCGCTTTTAGGAGCTTTCTCTCCACAGAGTAGACCTCTTTAGATGTACTTCCTTCACTTTCACTTTCTTCACTCGAGTCTTCGGCCTCGACAACATCGTGAAGCAAGCACATACCTGCACACCCACGGCACTGCTCTACACAATAATGTGCCACACATGCCACACACGGAACCAAAGCCACGTGACTGACAACTGACAACTGACATCTAGACGGGACCTAATTTTAGGCTCTGAAACTTTTTTTTTCTTTGTGCATGCCTGTCGGATCCGCCCCGTCACGCCTTGGGCGAATGCCTCCAATGGTGGCGATCCGGCGAGTCGATCTGAGTCACGCGCTGCTCCGTGGCACATGGCACAAGACCAGGAATGCGACACCACCCCGACATGCACAATGCACCACGGCGACGACGGAACAGCGTGCTCCTTGGGTCGTATTGACCTGTCCTGACTGCTGACTGCTACGCGATGCACTACATCACCTCTTTCCCCGTCTCCGAGCCCCGCTCCACTCCCTCCCTCCCCTCCTCCCTGCAACACTTGATCTGGACAACAAAATAAGCAAACACGCGACATTATGTCAATGTGTACATGGGGGTCATGCTAGAACCTGAGGAACCGAGCCGCGAGCATATCTCTTGCGTCTAGGTGCTTAGTTCTTCCTGCGGAACGAGCAGCCTGGGAGGTGTCAGCAACGAACCAGCAATATGTTATGTGGGTGGCAAGAGGCAAGATTGGAAACACCATTGTGCAATTTCGTTCAACCTTGCCATCCCGGGCGACTTACCCTCAGTGAGCTTGGCCTTGCCACCCGAAGGCTGGCAGAGGACGGTAGCGCACGAACCGCACTGAACAACGGTCGAGGCGTGCGAGAAGACGGTGGTGATCTGGAAGCAGCCGGGGCACTTGACGTCCATGAAGAACGAGTTGGGCTTGGGCACGATCTGCTTGAGCTTGTGGGTGCGGGCCTGAGCCTCGGCGGAGGGGTGGAGGAGGTCGACAGCGAGAACCTGGGGCATGTTAGTGGTTGTTCATTGCGGCAGGGCGCGGGATGTGGGTGGTCGGTGTTGAATAAATGGGCATGTTTTGGAGCACGACGTGACTGGGATCGTGGGACGTCGGGGCACATCCACGGGCTCGCATCCGGCGCGCGAGCGCTCCTTTCTCGATGCGCGCGACTCGCTGCTCGCTGAATCGATGGCAGATGGGGAGCTTTTCAATCGATAGCGACGATGCACTTCGGTGCCGGCGCGACGGCGACAAGTTTTGCGGATCCGAAAAGTGTGACTCGAACTGTGGGCTCGCTCGGTGGTCGTCTGCGCGCACATCACGGCGCACGCTCACGATAGCCGCACAGCACCCAGGACACAGCGACGGCGAGCGCACAGAAGGCGATAGTGCCGGCGCGCACGACAGCCTGCCCGACGAGCAATCTAGCATCCAGCGGTACGCCCATCGCCATCCTCCAGTCCAGCCATCTAGACTCGGCTGAATTTTTTCTTCCGCATACACTCGGGTGGTCGACATCGATATCGCGCTCGGTTCCTTCGTGCTCGCGATCGCGTCCTTCGTGCTCGTCGTCGTCGATATCCTCGTCCATGTCCGTCCCAGTCGTCCCAGTCCCAGTCCAGTCGAAAAAATTCCAAGTCCATCCCACCATTCCCACCCCTCGTCCATCCGTCCGTCTTTTCGTCTCAAACCTACCATATTGTTCGACTTTTTGATGAGATTAATCCAAGAGGAGAATTCGTGAGCAGGGGGGTCGAAAAGCCGTGGGGTCTCTCGCGAGTTTTTAGGTGGCGAAGGCTGAAGCTGAAGACGGGGGGTTGGGTGGGTGGTGAGGAGGACTCGAGGATGAGCAGGCAGCAAGCGGCGCGCAAGCACCGGAGAGAGGTGGGAGGCGGTGGGCTGGCGGTGTGGGTGCGTGGCCTGGGTGGGTGGGGGTGGGAGTGCTGGGTGGGCTGGCGGGGCTGGGCTGGGCTGCTCTGCCTGGCCTGGCCCGCCAGCAGCCTGCCCCCCCTCCCCCCAGCTAGTCTCTCCCAGCTTGGCCCGGTACACACTAGCGTCGTCTATGCAAACTGGGGGGAATGGGCAGGATTTCAGTTTCTTACCCTCCAAAATCCCGAATCGCCGGACAACCCCACGTGTACGTGGCGGATATTGCTCCCGCTCCCTACCAAAAGTCAGATTTCGGAGGCAGTGACGTCATTTTGGGCCCCGATTTCGGTGTTGGCAGTCACCGCCGCTCAGTGTTGTTCGGCGACGGGCTGTTCTTGCGCGGCGTAGTGTCTCGGCGTGCGTTCTACCCCGTTCTAGTGCAAGCTTATCGCCGGCTACAGACCGCACCCAGGTTCCGTGCCTTTGGACGAGACGGAGCGGAGCTCGGGACCCGGACCGACACGACGCGTAATTGCTAGGCGGCGTCGAGCGCTCCGTCGAGCGTTTCTCAACCTGCTACTCCCACATTCCTTCCCCAGCGTTCTAGGCTCTACTATGCGAGATGATGCATACATGGCAAGGACCAAAATGTCAAACAGAACAAAAAGTGTCTACGAACGGCCGTCGTCTATGCGTCGGCTCGGTGGCGGGTGGATGGAGACTGGTAGACGCTGGAAGACGCGGTGGGGTTGGCGGTGTTCGCCGAATATGGTGGCGGCCAGTGTGGCATCCCGACACCGTCGGACCTGGATTCCCAACCGGCCCACTCTACCGCCGATCCGGTGTCTTCTTGTAGTCACACTACATACGAATAACGCCACGCGTGACGCTGATATCCGCGGCGCGGCCGCCGGCCACGGCCTTGGCCGCCGTGGCAATCTGGCGCTTGCGCTCGTTGCCGAATGTCTCCTTGTGCGCCTTCTTCTCTGCGCGGCGGTTGGCCCGCTCAGCCTTGACGGCCTGCTTGCGCGCCTTCTTGTCTTCTGCCGACTCGCCCTTGGGACGCGTGACGGTCACCTTTGGTGCCTCGCGCTCGGTCTCGGAGCCCGAGTCGTCTTCGTCGTCGTCCTCCTCCGCGATGCGCGCGGCCGCAGCGGCGGCGCGTTCCCTTGCTTCGGCGGCGGCGGCGCGGCGCTCGGCGTGCTTCTGCGCCTCGGCCTTGGAGCGCATGCGGATCATGCCCGGGTGGTTCTCCGTGTTTGTGTACGTGCCTTTGGGGGTTAGTATGGAACTCCACAGTGAAGTGGGGGCACGCTCATGGGGGCACACTCATGGGGGCAACGGGGGCACACTCATGGAAGCACACTCATGGAGGCACACTCGATGACTCACTGAGAATCGTCTCAACATCCCACTTTTCCTTCTCAGGCTGGACCTCCTCCATCCTGAGAATATCCTTGTCCTCGCGGACCTTTCCGCGGCCGAGACGCTCGAGCTCGAGGATACGGCGCGAGTTTTCTGCGTGCGAGATACCGTCGACACCCTCCTCGTCCTCGAGCGCTGCACGGAGCACCTTGAGCTTGTCCGCACCGCTGAGGCCCGTGGTGCCGAGCGCCTCGCGCATGCGGTTGCCGACAACCTCATAGTTCTCGAGGAAGTCATCCATGATAGCGTCAAAGTCGTCGCGGTTGACGGTTGGCGGGGAGCTGGGGGCGAACTGGGATCCGCCGGCCTTGGAGAACATGCTGACGCGCGAGGCCGTGGACATGTATGACGGCGCGATGGAGACGTCGTCGTCATAGTCGTCGTCAATATACTCGTCGTCGTCGTCGAGCTCGTACTCGCGCTCGAGGCGGTCAAAGCGCGCGTCGAGGTCGCGCAGCCCCTGATTGCGGTACACGCTTGCACTGGACATGGACATGCCCGAGGCGTCGGACGGCCCGCGCTTGCCGTGGCGCTTCTTGCCGCCCTTGACCATCATGTCCTTGAACTGGCTCGTGAGCGAGCCAACCGTGTCGGCCGCCTCGGACCCCTCGTCCTCGGCCGCCTCGTCGCTGTCCCACCCGCCGTTCGAGACCGGCGCGGCAGGCTTGCCTCCCGCAGCCTTGAACGCCCGGAAGCGGTCCTCCCACGTCTCCTCGCCCGGCGCCTCGCCATTCTCTGTCTTAGCATCGTCGTCGTCGTAGCCCTCGCCGTCGCCAGAGTACACCTCGCCCTTGGGCTGGACATATGTCCCGTCGTCGTTGATGCCCCACTCGGCAAACTCAAACTCGTCGGGCTCCTCATCCCACTCGAGCTCTCCCGAGCCCAGCAGCTCGCCAAACACGTCCTCGGCGTCATTCTCCTCGTCCACGAACGCGTCGTCCTCGAGCGCCTCGAGCACCTGCCGGAGATGCGGGTCCATGTCGGGCTGCAGGCCCTGCAGCTCGGTCGGGATCGCCTGCTGCGACGCATGCACGTCCGCCATCGTCATCTCGTACTTGGACGGCAGCACGTCCTCGGGCAGCTGGAACATGTCGTCCGCGTCCCGCGCCTTGCCCTTTCCTTTCTCCTTCTTGCCCTGGTTCTTCATGCCGGCCGCAACTCCGCTCCCGCGCGGCGCGGCAAGCAGCACGCTGTCGAACGCGCCGCCTTCGCCGACGGGCTTGAGATGCTGCATGTAGTCGTACGCCGAGTCGTCGTACGTGATGCCGTACAGGGCCGCCTCACCCTCGTTGGCACGCATCTTGGCCGTCTCCGTGACCGCCAGCTCGGCCATGGTCGTTCCAGACTTCTGCTCTGGTCAGCAACCCACGGTCTCTCTAGCTCTTATCGCACGTGCCCCCACAGACTGTACCCACATGAGTAGCATATTTCCCCATCTCGTTCGCGCGCTCGACAGACTTGAACACCTGCTGGCTCGCCTCGGGGTCGTTGATCAGCGGATCGCGCACTGAGCGGTGCACGAGCTGGAAATGCTGCGCGCCGGGCTGGCGGTAGATGGACTTTTTGGTCGGTGCCATGATGGAAGGTTGGGGCGGGGGGCGGTGTGGGGGGGGGGGGGTAAGGGGAGGGTGGAAGGGATAACAAGCAACTAGTCTATGCCTGTCTGCTGGTCTGCAGATCGTAGTCGTCTATCCACTTTCTTCTTCTTTCTTTGTCGTCGTCGTCGCGTCGTCGTTCGTGATATCTAGTAGCTGGTAGGTTGTAGTATCTAGCTCGTTTTTGTGTTGTCAATGCCAAAAATGTCTTGCCAGCTCCAGAGATCAAAGCCAGACATCCCAGAGACCTCCACCTCAAAATTATTATTGGGCCTTTTTTTGCCGCCGTTGAAAAAAAAAAGTTGCCACCAAAAATCGCATAGCCAGAGCGCCAGAGAGAGAGATTTCAGAGCATGACTGCATGGCTGAGATCTATCTCTGTGGACTGGGCTGGGCTGGGCGGGACCTTTTTGGCTTTGGACCGTCTCCACACCTCCCCAGTCGTACTCGTACTCAATACTCGTAGAAGTCAATCACAACGCCGGCTATTTTCCACACACAAAGCTCGTAAAAGTCGCTCGCTCCTTGCAACAACCACAACCACACCTTCTACACCTCTCAGATTATCAAAAATGTCGTCCCTCTTCGGATCGAACACTCAGGCTACTGCCGGTGAGTAGCTGCTGCTATTGCCTTTACTGCGCGAGGTCATGCGGTTTTGGCGGTTGGCCCGGTCAAGGCGGGGTGAGCTCGGCATCGATGGCTTGCGAGCTCGGACATGGCGTGCGCATGGTCTTTGGATCTTGGACATGGGCGCGGTCTGGACTCGGGCCTGCACGCGGCCGCAATAGGCAGACACAACGAGTTCGCAATCTTTGGTTGTTCCCGTCGCCGATACTTACCCCGTCCCGCCTCGCGTCGACCTCGACCTACTCTACTGCCCCAGCGAACATCTCCTAACACACACAGACATGCAGCAGAAGAAGGAGCAGCTCAAGCTGCAGATCCAGCAGGAGGTATGTCCCTCATACAGTGTTGGTGCTGACGGTAGCTTGCGGTCGCTGGTGCCCAGCAGCTCATTAACAAGATCACCGAGAACGTGAGTCGGGGACTGCCGCGGACGGCCGAAGGGCGAGAAGGCATGGCGGGGAATGGCGGCGGATGGAGGCGCGCGGATGGATGGGGTGCACGCGGGAGGATCTCGAGAGGCTGAGGCGCGACCGAGGAGCGAGGAATGAGGAGTGAGGAGTGAGGAGGAAACACAAGCGGGCACTGCGGACATGCGCAACAGGGAGCGCCGACGACGATGGCGCGACAACCAGCTTGCAGCTTGGCTGTCTCACGTAGAGGCAGCACCGGCACAGCAGCTGTGATTGGTATAACGCGGACCAGACGAAAGCACGGCTGTCGTACATAGGCCTGCTGTGTCGTCGTAGATTGCATGGAGGGTCGGTGGTCGTGGGGTCGTGAGCTATGGCAAGAACGGTCAAGTGGCTGTGCTGCCATGGGTCTGTCATGACCTGTACTGTGTCTCAAACAGAGCCCCACACTATCACGTTCTGCGTCCTGCTGCCCCGTGTTGTCTCGCTGTTATCACCCCCGCACGTCTTCTCTTGCGGGCCTTTGCATCTCTTCGTCCGCCGCTCTCCTCATCTCCTCAACTTCTTCTCGCCTTCTTTTCGTGGTGTGCTCCTCGTCGCTCTCTTCTCCCTCTCGTCTCCCTCTCTTCTCCCTCTCTTCTCCCTCTCGTCTCCCTCTCTTCTCCTCTCCCTTCTCCTCTCCCTTCTCATCTTCGTCCCCCTTCACTCCCTCCCCTTCGCTCTAACCTCCCATTACCGAGCTCTAACACCCAGTGCTTTGCCAAGTGCATCACCCGCCCCGGCCCGCAGTTTGGCTCGTCGGACGAGCGCTGCCTCACCCAGTGCATGACGCTGTACATGGCCGCCTTTGACCAGATCTCAAAGTCGTACGTCGCGCGTATCGCCAAGGAGCGCTCCGCCGCTTCGCCCTAAGCCAGCGCGCGTGTGAGCGAGTGAGCGCAGCCAAGCAAGCGCGAGGCAGTAGCGAACATGAGAATGTGGATTGGGATCGTCTCCCCCCATCTTCGTCTTGACTCGCATTCATTCTTGGCCTGCCCCCGCTCCTTCCGCTCTCGCAACCGTCCTCCCCATCCCCCGGCACCCATCTCTCGACTCGTCCTGACGGGATCCCACCACTCCAATGTAGCATCAGCTCAATGCATTCGTATCAAGCCCGGTAGAATCTATGTTTTGTCGCCAGTGCAGTGCATTGCAGTGCAGTGTCTGGCAATGGTATTGGTAGTGGTACGGTGGCAGTGTGTGACCCGTGTCCGTATGCCATGTGAACCTCCTCAAGTATCAGTCCTCATCCCCCCCCGCTCACATGCCCCTTCCTACTCGTCATCGTCGTCCTCGCCCTCTTCACGAACGACAGCGTAGATCCTGCGCCTGTTGCTCTCAACCGCCTCCTCGGCCGCAGCAGCCTTGAACATGGCCTTGAGGAGCGCAGCGCGCACACTCTTGGCCGGCGCAGCCTCGCCCCCAATGACAGCCGCAGAGTGTGCGACAATGGCACCAAACTCCGCCTCCTGAGAGCTTGCGCCCTTCCTCCGCTTGGCCGGCCGCTCGTCCTCATCTTGCGAGTCCTCCGCCTCCGGCTTCAAGGCAGCGAGGAGCGGCGTAAAGAGCACACTCATGAGGCGCTGGTGCACGACCTTGCCCGGTGTCCGCGCGAGCAGGAGCATGTGCGGCTCGAGCAGCGCGACGAGCGGCGCGGCGCCCATGTCCGGCTCCGACAGCACCTTGTCCAGCTCCTCAAGATACACGTCGGCAATGTGCGTCGCGAGCGACGTCGGGACAGACTTGTCCTGATACCTGCGGATGTTAGATCAAGACAAAACTAGAAGCGCTGCGTGCGGGAATTGTGCCTCCACGCTCGGCACTCACGTCATGGGACCCCGTGGCCCGCTCAGGATCCTGTTCACGCCCGCGATCGCCTCGGCGCTCCACTCCTCGCGCGCAAGCAGGCGGAACGTCGCGTTGATGTAGCGTCTGATGAGCATGTAGTACTTGTCCAATCTGCAACAGCAAGTGGCAAGTGGTGTCAGCAGCAGCATCGAAATGGGTTGCTAGCTCCGTACTCACCGCAGACGGTCGATGCCGTTCCACTCGCGCACGAGTGCGGTCCAGAACCCGTCCAGGAAGCCGAGGGCAGCGGTGAGCTGCGCGCCGGCGCCGCTGTCGACGGGGTTGATGCGGAGGACGAGGTTGGCGAGGTCGGTCGCGAGACCTTGCTGGACTAGCGGCTTATCGGACATCCAGAAGCCTTGGCGTTAGTGTGCTCACTCGCAAGGAGGTAGGGGGAAGCGATATATGCGCTGGGCGTGTGGAGAGCGGGTGCTTGCGTGGGTACTTTGTAGCTCACGATCGTCCGCAGGGATAGAGATCCAGATGGGGCGGCTGTATCCTGTCTCTCGGGCTAGCCGCTCCATCTCACCCGCGTTCAGAGAGGCAGAGCCACTCCCAGCCCCACCTCGGTGCAAGCCATTCAATACCACGCAGCCCCACCCACCCACCCGTCCTCTAAACCTGCGCACACCTCCACCCAGATACCCACAGTAGAACAGCCCCTTCCACAACTTGGCCATCTCCTTCTCCTCAATGGGGACGTAGCTGCCCTTGTCGCCCGACGACTGCGAGAGGAACGCCTCGAGGTTGCGGATCGCCTGGTCGCGGACCTTCTTGTCTGCGGTCACTGTTAGCTTTAATGTGTAACGTGCAACGAAAAAAGGAAAAGGGGAGGGTAGGGAAAGTAGAAAGAGGAGGAGAGGGTGGGATACAGCCGTCGCTATCGTGGTAGCAACATAGAGACAGGAGCTCGCGCGCTGGGAGTAGAGGACGACAGCGAGACGAGGCAGAGCAGCCTGGTCTACTGGACCCACCCTCTCCACGCTCCCATGCACTCGACATAGTTGATGCTGCCCGCCGCCCTTCCTCATCCCCATCCCCACCAGCACTCACCAGTGTGCGCAAGCTGCTTGCCGAGCGGCATCTCCGCCATCGCGCGCCCCTCGTCGACGTCCATCGCCGCGGCGGCGCGCTTCTTTGAGCTCGATCCCGAAGCCGACGCCTTCTTGCTGGGTTTGCGTGTCGCTGAGGACATTTTGATGTGGTGGTGGTGGTGGTGTGGTGGTGTGGTTGTTGGATCCTTGGGTCCCCCGTTCGTTCCAGAAAACAACATTCATCATTTCTCTTCACCGAGGTTGTTGGAACGAACTTTTGGTGTCACGTGACTTTTCCATTCATTAACAGCAAAGTATTGTACTGTACGTCATATGCCCCAAATCATTTTGGTTATTATTAATAACAGTTTCTAATCGAACATCCCTCCCTTAAGCCCATGTGCGCTACGCGTGCTCGCCTCGTGATATCTCTGGCCTGAGAGCTGAGAGTCCAGAGGCATGGAGAGGCCATTATGGGCGTACAGCCGCTGAACCTCGTCGACTGCCTTCCGGGTGTTGTTGGGACTTCACTCATTCTTGCCTATTTACACTAGCCACACTGCAGGTTTAATATTTAACATGGTGCTACAAGGACAAACAATACGACCACAAATCACGTACCCGAGAAAAAGAAAAAGATGGACAGAGGGGTGAATGGGAAGAGTGGAATGGTTTGGTGCTGGTTCTGGGTGTGTAACTGCGTTGCTGAGGGTGGCTTCTGATCGTTGTCTTCGTGCTTGGCTTTGTTACTGGTTGCTTGCTTCTCGTCGCTCGTCCCTTCTCGCGTCGCCTTATCGCGTCGTGCTCTTATCTCCACACCCCCTTATCTTGGCGGCTTCATCTTGGCGGTGGTATCCGCGATCCGATCGGCCGGATCGGCAGGCCCCGCGGGGTAGATACGCATCGTACGTGCGTTCTGCCTACTGGACACGAAGGAGGGACTGCTATCAAAGCTCCCCCTTCCCCCCTTTGCGTGGTATATTCTTCCCACGTTATACCTTGATATTTGCACTCTCACTTCTCGTCATTTTCTCCCCTCTAATCCATCCTCCCCAGTCGGCTGCGGCTACGGCCTGCATGGGGCGGAACAGGGCTACGGCCCCTCCGGCCCCTCTCTTCCTCATCGACAACGTCAAGCTCGATACCAAGTGTAGGCGGCCGGCTTTCGCTGGTCATCCACGAGGGCGAGCCGCGCGAGCGGTTCTTCGGACCCGTTGGGCTGTGGTCGTTCTGGCCACCGTGGCTGCCCTGGGGTTGGTGTTGGCCATGACCGTGCCCATGACCGTGGCTGCGGTGGTGGCGATGTTCGCGCGCAGGGGGCGGCCCGCTGCCGGGCACAGGGACGTTGACGCCGTCGAGCCTTGTGCGCGAGCGGGCACGCCGCGAGTCGCTGGTTCCCTGAAAGTGGGAGACAGAGGGAGTCGGCGGGGACGTAACGGCGTGGTAGCTGTTGGGACGGGTCGCACTGGGTGAGCGCGATCCCCGTGAGATGGGTTCGCCGGGGACATGGAGGGACGACGCAGAGTGGTCTCTGTGATCGTGCACGTCGGCGCGGTGCGTGCTGCGCCCGCGCGTGATTGAAATATCGTCCAGGGCGGCAAGGAGGCGATCGTCGGTGCTCGTCGACAGTAACGAAGTGAGGTCTCCGCTCATCCGGCTGCGTACGTTGCGTGTGCTCGAAGCGGACCTGCTGCGTGACTCCAGTCCTGGTCCTGGACGGCGGAGGAACCGTGAGTCCCTCTCATCGTGTATCGGGCTAGGGATGTCGGGGTACGACGGGCCACGATGGTGGTGCGAATGGCCACTGCCGAGCGAACCAGAATGCTGGTGTCCGTGCCCATGGCGAAGACGCGTACGCGACCCATCCCGGCTACGGCCACCAGGAATAGGCATTCCTTCGGATAGACCAGGGCTGTCCGGGTTGATACGGGCGCGGGACCTGCTGCGGCTGCCGTGCATCCTGGGGCGCACCTCGCGCCAGCCAGTGACGGCATCACTCTCGCGCACACGACGGATATCCCATCGCGAGTGCAGGTCGCGGTCGAGACACCCACGGAGTACCTCGAGCCACTCGTGGCCCAGGTGCGTGGGCTCGTCGTACTGTCCTCGCAGAATCTTCATCTGCAGTCTCGGGTCGAACGAGTCGGTGAACGGCAGACGGCCAGTAAGCAGCGCGTACAGGATGACACCGATCGCCCAAATATCTTGCTTGAGAGTCGGGGCTGCGGGTGGTACACACAGGAGCTCGGGCGGAGCGTACGGCAGCGAGGCAGACGGCATGGGGCTCTGAGGCACAGGTGTCAGGTCTGTGGACGTAAATGTGTCTCGCCGGCGGTTGGGCGAGCGAGACATCTGTCGTCCGCGGCGTTGCTGGGGGGCGCTCGGGGCGGAGCTGAGCCTTGGGCGAGGGCCCGACAGGTGCGGAGGAAGTGAGGACTTGGCATTGGTAGGCACAGACAGCGTCTCCGCCTGGATAATCTTGCGCGCCATGCCAAAGTCACCGAGACGGAGGCCGCCGACGTCATCCGCCATAAAGTTGTCCAGCTTGAGGTCGCCGTGGAGCATGTTGCCTTCGAACCCGTCAAAGCCCTCATGGAGCGCCGAGACCGCCGAGACCACCCCAGGGAACCACTTGCGCGCCGTCTTGTCGCTCCCTCCCTCCCGACGGAGGACCTCCAGCAAGCTTCCGCCGCTGAGCAACGGCATAAAGAGGAACGTGGCATACGGCGTGCGGTGCATCTCCACCAGTGGCAACAGGGACGGATGCTCGGGCAACTCCCGCCAGATGCGAATTTCCTGTTCAAAACACTCGACGGATCCACTCTGGTCGGACAGATCATCGCGCTTGACAATCTTACACGCCAAAATTTCGCCAGTCTGGGCGTGCGTCGCCTGGCGCACCGTGCTGAAGCCACCGCGACCAATGACCTTGCCAAGGATGTAGTCCTTGACCTTTGCGCCCGGCGCATCGGGCGCGAGGGGCTCCTCCGGCAGGCCAGCGATGCTCATTGCGCGTCCGCGGCCAAAGCTCTGAAGGAAGGCTGATGCTGGCGAGAACGTGCCTGTGCCGCCGCTGGATAGCGTGCTTCCAGTCGGACTAGGAGGGAAGAGCGCAGTATTGGTGCTGTCGAACGGGTCTGGACGCTCGGACACCTCGGCACCGGGGTCCGACATCACAGTGAATGCGGGACTGAATGGGCGGGCATAGTTTTGGGGCGGGAGAGCGTGGTGGGAGAAAAGCGCGTGACGAGCGGCCGCGGGCGGAGTGTACCCAGAGGCCACCGACTGCGGTGGGCTCGCGAGGTCGGATCCTGCAGCACTGAAGCTCGACATGCCTGCGTGGTTCTGAGATGAACCGCCGGCACGGAGCGAAAAGGCCCGTCTGAGGTCGCCACCAGCGTTCGGGGGTCCAGACGCACTGCTGCCCCCGGCTTCGCCACTCACGTTGGGTGCATCCGACGCCCCGACACTGAAGCTGCGCGGGTGAGCTCCATTTCCGGAGGCTCCTGGGGCGCCCGGAGGAGCAGCCGGGGCGTTGATGCGCGCAAAGAAACTGGCTGCCGCAGATGGGGTCGGCGAGGAAGAGTTGGACGAGGCCTGCAGCATCCTATGGCTGTGTTAGTGGGAGCACGGTGTGGATCAAGACAGTGAAGCGGGGGAGTGCGGAGTGGGTGGGTTACTGATCGCTACGCTATGAACGCTATGGGCGCGTCTGATCGCGTTGTCTGACCACGATGTTCGGCCACGTCCGAGGTCGTTGGTCGCGTGATGCAGCACAGGAAGGTGTAAGGACCCGCCCTTGAGAGCGCACGAGTCGAGCACCGCACGCACACACAGCAAAACAAACTACAACTCACTGACGGATGCTGCTGGCGGATCAAATACGGGAAGTGGTTTACGCCGTTTGAACGGCGAGTAGAAATAGCGGCGGTGCTGTACGAGATGTAAAATAAAACCGAGCGGGCTAGAGACTCTTGTGTTGAGACAACAGATGGGGAAGTGTAAGAGATGAAAGAGAGAGGCGACGGTTGAAGGGATTGTGGAGAGGTTGTTTAAGGCCCTGGAAACGTTGTTCGGGATCGGATCGGACTGGGTTGGTCCGCTTTGCCGGCGAGCCGCGGATGGGAGCTCAAAGATTGGTGAAGCGGGGCTCGCAAAGGATAATTTAATTTAACGGATGTGGTGAGTGCTGTGGTATGAGTGATGCTCGTTGCTGTATGATGTAGCGATGATGTTGCTCGACGATGATGATGATGATGATGATGATGATGGCGATGATGGGTAGAAGAGTGGATTGCGGGAATGTTGGAGCTGACCCCACTCTTTGTCTTCCCTCCTCCTCTTTTGTTTGCACTACGCAGTTTCTCAGTTTTTCCCAAAACATAATTCCCGGTATATAATATAATCTTTTTGCGGGGCAACCCGCGGATCCGTGGAGACCCACTCAAAATCAAAATCACGAGGCCTGGCTGGGTTTGGCTTGTCATGGCTTGGCTGGCTGGCAAATAGATCTCTCTTGAGCTCTTGAGCTCACTCACTCACTGGCTGATTTTTTTTTTTTTTTTTTTTGCCACCAATGAAACACCAGCCTAAACGGGAGTAAATTGTGGTTGAACAAAATTGGGTAGTGGCGAGGGAAGACACGGCATTTACACTGCATCCGGTTGGTCAGTTTCTAATTAGCCGGCCCTGCCGGCGGCATTTGCCGGGCTTTGAGGGGTTACTGGCCGGGATGGCCGGCATGGTATCGAATAAGAAATCATCGACTTGTTCGTGTCTCGGATCAATTAGTGGCACTGAGATTTGACAGAATCGCTTTGCCTTTCTTTTGTGCCTTCATTCCTCCGCACTCTTCTGTTCATTGACGGCTTGGCTTGCAGTTCACCAAGTTTTTGAGAGGACGTACTGTTAACAGGAGCGTCCCACTCCAAGCCTCCTTCCCGCGGGATGGCGTCTCGCGCTGTTACCTGTCTCAGGACGCAGCACATGCGAGAAGGAGCCACAAATACAACCGACATGTAAAAGGCGCTGTCTCACCATCTCCTATCGTTTTCCATGCCGGATCTAAACTGGGCCGAGAAATACTGTACATTTATAAAATCGTCTAATACAAACAGTAGTCTATGTGTGTACTAACGCCTCCGAACTAAGCCTGATGTCCAATCGTCCATTGCTCCAGCCCGATATCAAACGCAGCAACGTCCTTGACGCCCACGAGATTCAGCACGCACCGGTGCATGGTGTCCAGCGCGACAATAATCTGGACCTGGGAGACGAGGGCGGTAGCGACCGCCGCGAACTGTTCTTCCTAAAACGGTGAGTAAGCAACGAGCACAAAGAGAACTTCGACTGCGATCATACGTCGGGATGGTCATAGCCTGGGCACCTAAACAGAACGGTGCGGTTCAAGCAGAACAAGACCGTTGTGGAACCCATCCAGCCGGTACCCACCTTCAAGTTGTCCCACGTGAGCAGGCTGCCAAGCGTATCGATGAGCGCCTTGTCCGCGCGCTCCGTCTCGTCCATCTCCTCGTCGAGCTCAACGTTCTGTGTGGTCGTGCTCGAGTCGTCGCTCTGCCGGTGGCTGTGGCTATGACCGCCAAGCACACTGGCGGAGTGATGCGAGTCTTGGACATCTGGACCGTCGCCAATCGCCCAATCTGAAGGTTCAGACGGCGAACCATCCGAACCCCTCAACCGTGACCTGAGACCCTCGCCCTCGCCCCCGTCCCCGCTCCCTCCAAAAGTGTGCTGCGACGAATGCGCAGAGCGCTCACCCCCGCGTCGATGCCCGTGGTAGTGGTGGTGGTGGTGACGGTGCCGATGCCGCTTCTTGGCCGCACTGTACAGTACCCGCCCGATACCATGGTACTCGAGCCGGTCGAAAATGGGCAGCAGTGGCGGCAGGGGCGTGCCCGTCCGGAGGGAGTTGCGCAGGTGTGCAAACAGGGAGAAGACGTCTGCGAGCTGCAGTACAAGTAAGCAACATCCCAACAGTGGTTTATGTACTGTACTTACAAACGCGGAATTGTACACGTCACTCGACGTAAGAACTTGGCACCAGTGCTTATCGAGCTGGGGGTACACGTTTGCCATGATGCTCGACGCGGCGAGGATCTGGCTCTGGGCCCGGATCAGAGTCTCGTATGTCCGTTTTGGCCATGGGCCCCTGGATAGCGAGCCTGTAAGCTGCCGCAATAGGTGTGAGCTCGGAGGACTCACAGGAGATTTGGCTCGAGACGGCAGAAGGCCATCTTTCCGGAAATCGTCCGGAGACGGACGAGCGCCTCGAGAAACGTCTGGCGGTACTCGTGGCCATCCACGTCCTCATCCTCGTCCCCGTGTCCCAGGCCCAGCTGGACATTTCTCCCGGGCTCGAACCCCGCAACGCTTAGCGCGTACAAATCGCCCAGTGTCCCAATGTTCTTCGACAGGCCCTCGCGCACGACCCGGCGGGAGGTCACGGGCGGAACGAGCCCCGTGAGCATGCACACCCCAAATCCTGCGGTCAGGATACAGCACAAAAGGTGCACATACCTATTACAACTAGCAGTCCGCGTCTGCCGGCCATTTCGGCGCCGGCGCCCTGGCTCGCTGTCGTGGGGAGGTGGTTGTCATCCCACGAGTATCCGGACACGAGCTGCCTATCAGCAAAAACAAAACCACCAAAAAGGCTCACGCAGGTCGTTAGTGGCCACATTGTCCAGAACCCCGACTGGGATTTGGGCGCCACGAGCCGGATGAAGATGAGCGGCGCGAGTGCCACGAGCTCAACACGCTGTCAGTGGCACAAATGTGGCGGAATATGGAATATGTACCGATACCCACAAGAACGCAGGTGAAGCCGTATGGACTGCCCCGCCCCCGCCCGTTACCAGAGTACCACACCACAATGCCAGTCACCATGCCGGCGGCGGTACCCGCGACCTTGGTGACTGCAGACCAGATCTGCTCGCCCGCTTCCATGCTCATGCCCGTTTGCGACTGCCGTTAGTGTTTCCCAGATGCCTATACAAATCTACCATGATGAGGGCCCAGAGACCACTGGATGTCAGCCTCAAAGTACATACCGGACCTAGTTGACGCACCGGTTCCGAAAGTAGAATGCCGCGCTGCCCGGAGCCACGGCGGGTATGAAACAAATGATGGACGTGATACCCATGCGCAACGCAAAGATGCCCTCGAGGCTGAAGAGACTGCGGACCACGCGCCGGATAAACCGGCATATCTTTTGGATCACATTCTGGGGTGGTCCGGCGTCGGGATCGCGGTCTGGGGTGAGCTGTGCTTCCGGGAGAAGGGCGGCGGGGAGGCACGTACTGGAGAGCAATGGCCGTTTCTTCATGCGCGTCTTCTTCCCCTGCTTCCCATGTGTACATTTCTTCGCCGAGGCATTTCCGTGCCCTTCCTTTTCAGATTGTTCCGCAGCACCATTGTCAGAGGCAACAGCTGTGTCGTCCGAGTCGTACCCCGCCGTCTCGGGCCCCGCGTCCAGCAGGTCGTTCTGCGCTTTGAACCCGTGGTCCGTCGTCTGCCCGCCGTCGTCCGCCAAATTCTTGCCGATAGCAGCAAAGAACTTTTGTGGGATCTGGATCCGGGGGCTGGGCGTGCTCCCGTCAATGTCCTCAATGAGCTCGAGGAGCGCGACGAGCTGCAGACTCACTGCGACGAGGCTCGTCGTAAATGCAAAACAGCGGAACAGGGAGCGGAGGCAGAGCACGAGCTCGACGCGGTCCATGCGTTGCGGCGCCTGCGGGTGCAGGCGGCCCGCGGCGTCGAACATGTCCTTGAAGGGCGCGATGACGTGCGCGTTGGACCCAGCCCGGAAGTCGTCCAGCGCGGCTTTGAGGCGGGACAGCGCCTGCCGCCTGTGGGCCGGCGAGGACACAGGAAAGTTCGTGCGCTGCCATGGCCACCGGGTGTGGTTCACCATGTTGAGGAAACTAACGGCACACGCCAGTGCTTCTCGGATCGCGGACCGCAGATTGTGCGTCGCTTCCCCGAGTGCGGGGGTCAGCTGGCTCAGCGCGCGCCCGCTCGCCTCGACGCGCCGCTGCGCGGCTTCCAGCTTTCCCTCCTCCCGGCGCATCATCGGGATGGCGCGGCGCTCCCACGCAGCCAGGGTCTGGTGGTCCTCCTTGGTCATTATCTGCGGAATCGTCAGGACCCGGCTACAACACTTGGAAGAAACTTACAGTGAGAGACGCAAGAGCGAGCACGCGCTCCCCGAGAGTCTTCACCTCCCTCGCCAGCACGGTGATCTGCTCGGGACTCGTGCGGCCGCGCGAGACCTCGAGCTGGAGGAGGCTCATCTGGGAGTTGAGCGCCGTAATCGAGTCAAGGAACCCCGAACGCAGCGTCTTGACGCCTCTGACGATGCTGTTGAACTCGACGTCATCTGGGCTCGGGACCGCCAGGTGCAGCAGCCTGTCGTGCTGCTTGAGCATGAGCCGGATCGACCTGAGCGCTCGGTTGGCTATGAGGTCGAGACACGCGCTGTTGAGGGACTGCGGGAAAATGAGAACGCTGGTTACTAGCCCGATTCCGAGGTTTACGCCGAGTGGGATCAGGAGGATTTTCTGAGCGTGAGATAATATACAGTATGATAGAGGGGACTCACGCCAAGCATGTAGCTTTTGACGGGGGACAGCACACCAAACGTGCACATTTCTGCAACGTTAGTCTCTTCAAGCCCTGTCTTGGACGTACGCGATAGCTCAATCGAACCCATGACGAAAAAAAGAATGCTGCGGCATGAGCGGTGCTCTCGGGGTGCCACGAGGGCAGTTCAACTCAACTCACAGCTTTGGCCGCGTTGCGCGCACCCAGCCGAGGAAGTAGGCCCCGAGAAATAGGAAGACAGCAAAGACGGCGGACCGACCGGGATCGAGAAACTTTGCCTTGGAGACGGCTTCCGAGACTGCGTGTGAGCAACCTACCCTTGACAGACTGTGATTTGTGATCTGTGGACTGTGTGGACTGTCGCTGTCTACAGCAAGAGGACACCATTCGACCCACGGCGACTCACATGCCTCGGCCCTATTCTCTCCAGGCTTGAGCCTACCATTAGCCACGTCTTCCGTGTAGACTCACTCAGCTTCAAACGCGGCCATCTGTCGGCGGAACCGCGCCCCGCTGCTCGCGCTCAGCCCCGACGCAGCGGCTGCATCTCCCCAAGCCCACCCCCACAGCCCGCCGAGGCCGAACAGCGCGAGGCCGAACGCGTAGATGGTTGGCGGGAGAGACGGCTGGAAGATCGCGAGCGAGACGAGGGTGAAGAACGCCCCGCCGCCAATGTGCCGCAGTGCTACTATCAGCACATTACACCTTGCGGGGTACTCACTGGAACCAATGACGAGCATCAGAATCGCGACGAGGTAGGCGACCATGATGCGCAACCATGTCTTCCATGTGCGCCTGTTGACGAGGCCCTCCTGCAGCCACGGCGGGAGGGCGCGGTAGATGCGGGTTCGGCGGGTGTATGCCCCCAGTGTGCGCACGGCGGTGTCGAGCCAATGGAGCGGCCCGCTGCGATGCGTATGGCGAGGCTTCCCTGGCGCTGGGTCCGCCTCGGTGCTCCCGGTTCCCTTGGCGTCGCTGTCGCTGTCGGCCAGGGCGTTCCAGTGCGGATACTCGTGCGTGTCGCGCGGGAGGGGGTTGTCCATCTCGGCTGTCCCCGAGGCAGGGGAGACACAGAGTATGTGCGATGTAGGGGCTACGGGCCCAGGTAGAGGACAACTGCAAGGGACTACTTAGAACGACGGGCTAGAGGACGCGAGTAAAAGAGCAGTCCACCAAGAACGAGTTGACAGATTGAGTGGAGATGCCGGAGCTGCTGGAGACCAAGACACCGTGTCACGGATGCAGGGTGTTGTACAGTACGAAGCCGAAGTCCGCCAGCAAAGAGATTAAGAGGGAATGTAGTGTATACAGTAGAATAATACACTACATTCCCTCTTAAAGTCTAAGTAAGTGTTGAGATCAGCTCGATCAGGACACGACTAGAAAGTGAGATAGGTAGTCAGTACACCAGTCCCCGTAAGCGATAGAGAGGGAAGATGTGGTAGCTCAGTGGTGTACAGTTCTGGGGGGGACGTCTCTGTACTCCGAGGCATGACGACACGGCGGCGAATCACTCCGAAGTAACACTGCTGACAACTCGAGAAGTGAGAAGTCCAAAGTATGTATTGCTTGAAACACGACACCAAGACCGAGGTGGAGAGAAGGTGGATTGTGGAGTGGCATGCGTCGGCCACGGTCCGCCTTACACCAGACTCGCTGCGCTTCCTGCCACCACTCGGTTTCCGTCGGAGCAGTCCAAACGGGGGCCATAGTGTCTGTTTTCAGCCAGTCTGAAGTCGGTCACCTACATGCAAGCAGTGAGTATGAGTTAGTGGGGCCCGCATTTTGGATATGGAGTATAAAGTGTACAAGGTCAAGAAGCAGGTGGGTTGAGTTGGGTGGATACGTCAACGGGCTCCATAACTGAAAGTGGCACCACCGCGTGCCTGGAATGTATCGCAACTGTTTCTCTGTTTCGTGGGTTCCTTTTGCTCATCAAGTCTGTGGTATCCAACTAACAATCTACGGCCTATCGATACATGCAATTCAGCCAAGGAAGACTATACAATGGACATGCGGTCCGTATTTTGCCATACATGTGTGAAATCTCCAATCTCGAGAAAAAAAAAAAAACAGTCTCTCATGCCGCCGATCTTATCATATCTCACCTTCCCACACTAATCACCGTGTCTCGGCGGCCTGATAACATGACAATCCTATGATATACTATGATCTCTCTGCCCCTCCACTGCGCGTGCGTTCAAGTTGGAACACTGATAACTTGCAAACATTAAGACGGCGTTGTCCTCCCTGCGCAGCCCACTCGCCTACACCGAATCCCTCCTAGTCATCGTCGTCATCCAGCACGATCGGGTCGGTTACGGTCCCGCCGCGCAGATGGTACGAATGTGAAGGCTGGGACGGCGCGGCCGGCTGCGACGACGGGGCCGGCTGGAGCTTTTGCCGTTTATGCGTACGCGCCGGCGGCGGTGCCGCCCCGCCCATGCTGTCCGTGTCGTCATTGTACTCGTAGTCGTCCTTCGAGTCTTCGTCATCGCTTCGGTTACTGGCCGACGGCGCGTCGCTCCCGTGCCGAACCTTTCCGGCTTTACGTGATAACGAGGATTGCGAAATGGCGCTGCCGCTCTTCGGAGGCGATGGCTGAGCAGCCGGGGCCGGGGCCGGGGCCGGAGTGGGAGTTGCCATGGCGGTCCTCGTTGCCGTGCAGCCTGGGCGCTCCGAGCGTGTGGCGCCAGTGGGGGCGATGCTCGGGGGTGCACTGCCAGCTGGTCTCGTCGTCCGCGCACCGCCCTTGACGGCGGGGGTCTTGATCGGCGATGTTTGGGCCCGGACGGCTGCGTTCGCAGGTGCGGATCTCCCTGCTCCAGGCGCGGGACCAGACTGCATAGCTGAGACACTTTCTTCAACAATGTCATTGTGCTGCCTCGACCAGCAGACTTCAAAGCCCTTGGTTCGGAGCGCGGCGCAAACCGCCGCAATAACATTTTTACTTCGTCGAGACGCCCACTCTTCCGCCGACCGAGAAGGATGGCGTTTGGCGAACTCTAGCCAGTCGTCCTTCGTTATCGTAGCCGTGGGGTATCGATCCGCAATGTATTTGATCATATCAGCCTTCTCCGCGGCCGTGATCGGCCAGGGGTCATTGTCTGGCTGTACGATCTGGCTCGGCAAGTTTGTCGGCGCTTTTGGAGGACTGCCGTGCGGCATTTTCGAGACTGGCGCGGCTGTTCCGAGAAATTTGGCAGATATAAAGTCCGCCAGGGGCGATGTCAAGGCGGGCGCCGCGGGGAGCCAGGCAGCCCGCACAGGCGGATCATCAAGCTCACCACGCGCGGTCAGAGCGATGGGGCCAGTGACCTGTTGCCTTGATGGCCAACCGGGAGTCTTTGGCCACTGTCTGCCTAACGCGAGGTTTCCGATATTAGCTTTCAAAATACTGTGCAGCTTGTATGCGTGGTATCGCCATTCGTCCGCCGAGCGGTGGGAGTTCACTTGGGCGAACGTTGTCCAGTTGATAATACCCTTGGTCCTCGAGTCGAGGATGAAGATGGCCAGTGCCCACATCTCCGCCCCGGACGTGCCCTTGTATGAGCGTGCCGCCAGTGGCTGATGTTGCGGTTGACGTTGCGGCTGATGTTGCGGCTGATGTTGCGGCTGATGTTGCGGTTGTGGTTGCGGTTGTGGTTGCGGTTGTGGTTGCGGTTGTGGTTGCGGTTGTGGTTGCGGTTGTGGTTGCGGCTGGGACCGCGGCTGCACGAGTTGGGGTCGCGGTTGTGGTTGTGGCGGCTGTACGACGGGCGCCTCGGTCCTGGGACCGCCATTGGGATCGCCGCTAGGAACGATGTAAGGCCTCTCCGCTACTCGGTGGCGGAGACGGAGACACTCGTTCACCCAGTCAACAGTGAGGCTCCAGGCACTCCTGCCGCGGTGGTAATTGGTCACGTTTGCCCATTGGCCCGGGGTGTAATGAGCAATAATCACATGTGTCGCGTCGTCCCAGTCCTCGACAACGGCGCCTCCTACTTTCTGTGGTGCGTTAGACAGACTGAGAAGATCAGACGTACCGGTATCTCCGCGACAAAGTGCGAGCGGAGGTTGAAGGGGATGGCTAGGTCGAGCCAGATCGCGGTACCCTCGAGAAATGTATTGATCGAGGACATAAACGAGCTCGTGCTCATCGAGGCGGTCGACTCTCGCGATCTTGCGGGTTGACTGTCGGCGGAAGTCGCAACGCGGGAAGCAGGTTCCTCTGCACCCTCGCTGCGTTCCTCCGGCTTCTCAACCTCGGTCGGCCCCACAACCTCCGTCGCCGTCGCGGCATCCATCTTCCCTGAAGGAGCAGTATCGCTCGTCTTCTCGCGCACATCCTGGACATCACGAAGCCTCACGATCTTCTCCCTGATGAGCGAGCCGGGATCGTCTCCAGGCCCGAGTTCAAGATCTAGTTCGACACATTCCTCTTCGTCGCACGACATGTGGTGCTGGTCGCCCTCGGCTGGGAGCCCATCGTTTAGTGAGGCGGACGCAGCGGGATCTGTTTGTGCTGACGGAGCAGGCGCAGATACCTCGTTTGCTCCGGCGGGCAGCAATACGGAATGGAGGAGGGCCACGTCAGAGGGGGGAAGGAGGCGATCAATATCGTCTAGAAACGTTAGCGCAGACCCGACGTCGATGTCCATCGGCTCCTCGGGTACGTTGGGGGCTTGCGAAGGTCCGGCCCCTGCTGGCGCTGCAACAGCGGACGCGACTGTAGCAGCCGCAACCATTGCCTCCGCGGAGGTAGGCTGAGGCGGTGCCCGCGCGGGTACCAACGCTGGTTCTGGCGTAGGCGAGTCGCCTGCTATCGGGGGGAGGTCGAAAATGGGGCGCGGGCGGGGACGGTCCGGAAGGAGACGATAGAGAGGGAGCTGTTGACCTGGTGCTTTCGGTCGCGGAGCCGATGGTGTCCAGCACGGACTGACGATTAGCTGTGGAGGGGGGCAGGCAGCGGAGCAGTGTCAATATGCCCGTCGCACACTCACACGCAGTCGGAGAGATGATGCTCGAGCCGCCATCGATCCTCAAATGTCCGGTTGCAATCATGACATCGGTGTTCCGCGGACGCTTCCGTCTCCGCGTACGATTTCGTCGGAGGAACGGCCCACACGTTGAAGAGTTGGTTGTCAGCCGGCGGCCTGCTCGTTAGTAGCTAGCTCATGGCGGCTGCTGCTCACTGTCCGAGACGGCAGCTCCCCCAGTCGTCGTCTTCACCCTGTGAGTGCATTAGCCAGTGCGCCCGACCAGTGCGCCCGACCTCGCCGACCAGTGCGCCCGCCGTCGCGGCTAATCGCTTGGGAGGATGGAATGGATGATACTTACGATGAACGATCCAGCCTTAACACATCTAGATACCCAGCGCGGATCGAGAAGCACCTTGGAGGACCAGTAGACCCGGTTCCTATTCCGCTGTATCCGCCTGATCACGCCGGCCTTCATCTCGGTCGTGAGCCATGCTGGATGGCAAAACTCGAAAAAGACGGGACCGAGCCCCGCGCGCGTCCCGATCACTATATCGGCCTCCATCGCTGAGCCGACAATTTGGCCGCCATGTCTCTGTGCAGAATTGTGAGCCTCCTGAACAATATGGATACAAAGTATGGCAGAAGCGCGAGGAGCGCGAGGAGCCGCACAACAGAAGCCATCCCCACACGTAACTCGGCCTCTAAACACATGCCCGTAAGGCTCCTTCTCACTGTAATCTCATGCAGGATAGCCCGACGACTCGGCGTCGACGAGTCAATAAAGACATGGATAGGGTTTCCGGACGGGCCGTGAAATATGTTGTCGCCGCCGCCGCCGCCGCCGACGGGGTATGAAGTGGGGTATGCGACGCGCGGCACGAAGACAGGGTGGGCCGCCTGACTTGACGACGCCGCTGCCGATGAGGATGCCATCGTCATTGTGGTTCCGGGAGGCGTATGTATATTTTGGCGAGCAGATGTGAATGAAATGAAATAGAAATGGAATGGATCAGAGGTTGGTGTGATGTGAGACTGAGATTGACGGATTGATTGCGGTGTGCAATAGAGCGTTTGGGCTGAGTGGAAACGACACAAGTCTTGTCGCAACTGTCGCCCCTCTCCTCGTCGCCGCCAATGCGGGGGCCCACCACATCCACATTTCATGAGATGAACGCGAGACTCGTGGCGGCTGGCGGGGTGCGAGTAGGCGCGTAGCTATGAGACTAGGGGCTTGGGTGGCAAACAGAAACTAAAAAAATGTAACAGTAAATGAAAATCCAGGCGCCTAGAGTTTTGGATTAACGTAAAATGCCACGTGGCTTTGGTGAGTGGGTTTGGACGATGACAAGTCGCTGGTGCTGGATCGCTGGCTGCTCTGTGTGTGCTAGAAGTGACGCTCTCAACAGTGGAACGCGACTTGAACTCACCAACAGCTCTACACCTTTTTGACAACCACAACACTTCATCACAACACTCTCTTATCGTTATACCCTACATCAAACGCGACTTCAACCACTTGACACAGCGCGAACAGGACATCGATCGATCTGCAAGCTAGAGTAGACCTTCACTACATCTAGAGCGAATTATCTATCCATCATGCCGCCCAAGGAGTGAGTCAGCTAGAGGTCCCAGTCATCCGAGCTGAGCTGACAACAACAGGGACTGGGAGAAGTGTAAGCAGCCTTTTGCCACTTCCGGTAGCATCTAACACTTGCAGACGAGCGCAAGGTCACCGACGAGAAGGAGGAGAAGATTGTTGGTGAGTACAGCTGGACAATAAGTACATTAGCTGACAAACAGCCCTCGATGAGTCGGACATTCAGATCCTCAAGACCTACGTGAGTTAACGGTTACATGAATACACTTAGATTGCAGAACTAACATCCTAAAGGGCCAGGGACCCTACTCTCTCGCGCTGAAGAAGATTGAGAATGAGCTCAAGGAGATCCAGAAGCGCGTCGACGAGAAGATGGGCGTCAAGGAGTCGGACACTGGTCTCGCCCCCGCCAACCTCTGGGACACGACTGCCGACAAGCAGCGCCAGGGAGAGCACCCCCTTCAGGTTGCTCGTTGCCAGACGATTATCCGTGCTAGTGAGTTTCAGCGGTCAAAGAGACTTTGACGGGAGCTGTACTGACGACAGCCAACCCGCCCCCCGAGGGAATCGCCCTCAACCCGCAGGACGGTGCAGGTGCCGGCAACCCCGATGGCGACCGCTACGTCATCTCCATCAAGCAGGTCGCCAAGTTTGTCGTTGGTCTCGGTGACCGTATTTCGCCGACCGATGTGGAGGAGGGCATGCGCGTCGGTGTCGACCGCACAAACTACAAGATTCTCATGCCGCTACCCCCCAAGATTGACCCGTCCGTCACGATGATGCAGGTCGAGGAGCGCCCGTCAGTGACGTACGCGGATGTCGGTGGCTGCAAGGAGCAGATTGAGAAGCTGCGCGAGGTCGTCGAGCTCCCCCTCCTCGAGCCCGAGCGGTTTGCCAACCTCGGTATCGAGCCGCCAAAGGGTGTCCTTCTCTACGGTCCCCCTGGTACCGGCAAGACCCTCTGCGCCCGTGCTGTCGCCAACAGGACAGACTCGACCTTTATTCGAGGTGAGTCCTTGTAAGCCAACAAAAACTAACGTCGCAGTCATTGGATCCGAGCTCGTTCAGAAGTACATTGGTGAAGGTGCCCGTATGGTCCGCGAACTGTTCGAGATGGCACGTACAAAGAAGGCGTGCATCATCTTCTTTGACGAAGTCGACGCGATCGGTGGTGCCCGTTTCGACGACGGCGCAGGAGGCGACAACGAGGTCCAGCGTACCATGCTCGAGCTCATCAACCAGCTCGACGGCTTCGACGCGCGAGGAAACATCAAGGTCATCATGGCCACCAACCGTCCTGACACGCTCGACCCAGCCCTCCTCCGTCCCGGACGATTGGACCGCAAGGTCGAGTTCTCCTTGCCGGACGTTGAGGGCCGTGCAAACATTCTGCGCATCCACGGCAAGAGGTGAGAGTTAACGCTACCAGGTACTGAGCTAACTCGCAGCATGAGCGTCGAGCGGGACATTCGTTACGACCTCATCGCCCGCCTGTGCCCTAACGCCACGGGTGCCGAGCTCAAGTCGGTCGCCACTGAAGCGGGCATGTTCGCCATCCGTGCCCGCCGCAAGGTTGCTACCGAGCGCGACTTCCTCGACGCCGTCGAGAAGGTCATCCGCCAGGGAACAAAGTTCTCCAGTACCGCCCTCTACGCGCAGTCGCAGTACGTCTAAACGCAGCGTACAGTTTCCTGCAGTGCAGTTGCATCAGTGGTCTCGGTCTGGCGTACGGGTTCTTTGGCATGTAGAATCGCATAAGATGGTGGAAACGCATGTATTGATGTTAGAAGACTTGAGAGGGGCTGTTTGGTTCCGTTGAGTGATCGACAAGCGGTGGGGTGTGGCAAAGTGGCATGGCGAGGACAGAGGATGCAGCAGAGCGGGAGGTGACACGAAGCGCACGAACCCCAATCACAGAGACAGCTGTGAACGCAGCACTGACGTGTAACAAAACCACCTCCACTCGCATCTGCGCACTCACACCCTCGCACTCCGACGCGCACGCCAGCATCCCATCAGGGAGCGCACAGACTTGACGAAGGCACCATAACCACGCGCCACCTTTGTCTGTCTCTCTGGCGCCGCCTAACGTTTGTTATTGTGTCGTGTTTCATGTCCGCAACCACCCCACTGTCCTCGTTACATAGAAGTGGCTGGGCTTACGCTCTGATCGCTATCTCGGTATGATTAATCACTGCCGCCGACACCTAATATCATACATACTGCAAGTTGGGTGCGTCACCTGTATCAGCTCGATCCTCGTGCGTTACCAGCACCGTTCTCACCGTAAGACTGGGCACAAGTGCAACCGATGTGTTGGCTCTTCACACGCTTCACTCTCCTGCTGACTGCTCCCTTCTCTTCCTTTTGAGGCTCGTCGTCGCCCTCGACTCTGGAGAGCATGGGGGAACAAAAGAAAACGGAGAGCCCAGAGATATGCCAGGGTGTACGCTCCCATCGGGACGCGTTTGCCTTCAGTCTTCTGCACTCTCCCCAAAGCCAGCTATAGCTCCGACGTTCGCGTCAGCATCAGCGTCTCTCGCACTCTGCTCTTGTGCTCTTGTGCTCTTGTGCTCCTGTGCCCAGATACCCGCCATCAACACCCTGTGCACGACTGACTTCTCCAGCTACGCAGCAGGGCTCAAGATGTGTATATAATGGAGCTCGAAGCTCGATACTTCTGGTCTGCAATCCCAATCTTTCATCTCTCATCCCCCTCCCCAGACGTTCTTGTTCTCTATCTGTATCCTCATTCCTGCTCCTCCTTCCAATCCTTGCTCCCGACTCCTACAGTACCAGCGCCGCCACCTCATGCCAGGAGAACCAAGCACCCCCCTCCAGCCTCACCGCAAGCGCAAGCGACGCCGGACGCGGTCGCTCTCGAACTCGCCACCTAGGCATTCGCGCGTTGATGAATGTGAGTGTAGTGTACGGTACTTTGGGCACAGAATGGCCGTGGCCGTTTGTGGAGCAGAGAGTCACCGCCATCAGTGGTGCGTGTGCGGTGTGTCAGTGACAATGTATCGCAATCCCAAAACTTGAGTCCGTGCGTTCTATACGTCGCCTGACTGTCATCAGGCAACGCACACAGGCACACGACCGCCACCACCACGTACTCGAATGCTCGTCCTGACACTGACCCTACCAGTGATATTCGCCGCGCCGCCGCACGTCCCTTCTCTGCGGCGCGAATGGAGCACCGAGACCGCCCTCTCAAGCACGGGCAGCGACTCGCGGGAGCCGCCTGGAGGCAGCCAAAGCGAGGAACGCGAGACGCAGCCACGTACAGAAGTATCGCCTGACGCGCCGGAGGAGACATCACCTGGTGCCGAACGCGCGCGCCCTCGAGCCCGCGCGCGCGCCTATCGCCCAGACTACGACGAGAAAGCGTACCGCCCCCGGCGTGTATCCCCTATTCCCGTCCCTCTAGTACCTAGCGCCGCTGAGCGGCAAGAGGCGTGGGGGTGGCTGCCCGCGCCGCTTACGCAGGACGAGATCCGCGCCCAGCACGAGGCTTCACATCCGGGATCACACCCGGGCTCACAGCAGAGCTCGAGCCGGGGTTCACGGGGACACACTCTGCTTGAGGAGCCGGAGGAGCCGGAGTGGGCGCACTACCAGTTCCCGCCGCGGCCGTCGGCTGCGCCTGTGCATGCGGCGGGAAAGCCCAGTAGCACGACGCAGCAGCAGAACGATGAAGACCGCGAGCGAGACCAGCCCGTCCTGCAGGGTCAGACTTTTCGACGCGTCCACCGGGGCTGGGTCTTCCCCGCTCCCCGGCAGCCGCCACAGCCCACTCAACGCGTCCAAGCGGGCTGGGTCTTTCCCTACGTCCCGCCTGTTCGGCGCGAGAACACGGGGGGCGACTCCGCCTGGCCCGAGCGCTGGGCACGAGCACCAGCTCCATCGCCCCCGCCGAACCCCCAAGCCGCATCCCCACCTTCTTCCCCTCCTCCGCCTCCTCCGCCTCCTCCGCCTCCTCCGCCTCCTCCGCCGCCTCCGCCTCCTCCGCCTCCTCCGCCGCCTCCGCCGCCTCCGCCGCCTCCATCCCAGCCAACACACAGCCACCAGCTCCAGCCACAAATCACCTCCTCGCACCCCCCTGCCCCACCTCAGGCAGCGCCCGCCTCACGTACAACCACTTCCACTTCCAGCACGGCGCGCCGCCGGGGTCAAGGACGCGGCCGGGGTTGCGGACGGGGGTCAGCACGTACCGCCGCCGCCGCTCCTCGGGCCGCGGGCGCGCAAGCACAGGCACAAGCACAGGCCCCAACCCAGGCGCCGCCGCCCGACCTGGGGAGACCCGGGCAGTGGGTGTTTGTGCCGGACGAGCATCCCCTCGCTGATTTAGTGCGCGATGCTTTCGTCCGGCCAGAAATGTCGGGTACGTTGAACCCCACCCCAACCCCCACCGCGCCGTCCGGGAACCACTCGGCTCATGGCGCTGGCGCCTCAACTGGCGCCGCTGGTGCCTCTACGCAAACCGCTGGTGCATCCACTCCGTCCCAGGTTGCGCAGTCTGCGCGTACTTGTCAGCCCGCCCTGCCCGCCGCGCCCCCGCAGCCCACGCAACCTGCTCACGGAGCACAGCCCGCCTCCACGCACCTACCCTCGTCCATCGTGCCCCTCGCCCTCGCCGAGATCCACGCCACACGGCCGCAGCTCACGCCGCAGCAGACCGCCGTGCTGAACACCACGCTCGACCGCGCATACACGCCGGCAGTCGTCGCGCGCCTCCTCGGCGCCATCACCCCGCCGCACTCGTTCGCGCTCCTCTCCTCGCTCGATATCCCCGAGTGCGTCCGCCGCGCGCCCGGCACCGAGCTGCTCGTCGGCGGCGTCATGTTCCACCCGCGCCCCGTGCAGGGGGCGCACGCGTGGGCCGCCTGGCAGCTGTTTCCGTGGAGCAGGCGGTTGGCGGTGTACGCGCGCGACGAGGACGCGGGGCTGTTCGGGCCCGAGTTTATGTGGCACGTGAGTACAGTACCCATGAATAAACCAGGGAATAGAAGCAAAAGCTGACACTCTCTCACCACAGTACTTGTCCGCCGTGTTGGCAAAGTTCTACCGCAGGCCCCAAAGGCTCCTCCAGCGCACAATTACGTACCCCGCCGCCGCGCGCGTGAGCGCGCGCGACTCGGGCCCCGCGGCCTTTCTCGCACTGTACCGGGCCGTGCGGGGGTGTACGTTCCATGCCGCGGCGTTCGTGCGCGGCGAGACGGGCGGCCAGGGGCGCGTCGAGGTGGATGCCGCGGGGCGCGTCGCGCGCGTGGTGCCCTCGCCGGCGGGGTGGGAGTTCATTGCGCAGCACGAGCGTCAACACGAGGCGGCAGTGGAGGGCGAGGCCGAGGCCGGGGACGAGAATGACCGCGGCCCGGGGCGGCGGCAAGCGCTATCGCCTGCTCGTCCCCAGGACCCTCAGGACCCCTCGGGATCCACCTCGGAGCCCAGCACGACACCACCACCACCACCACCACCACCACCCGCTATACGCGACGCGCCGCTCGCGCTCTCCCCGCGCGTCAGCCCGCGCACGTCGCCGACCGCCGACTACAGCCCCGTGAGTGCAGAGCAGTACGCGCCCGAGCGCCTCGCGACCGAGCGCCGCTTCCACGCCATCACGTACCTCCGCGGCAGCGGGTTCCTGCGCGAGCTGCTCGAGTACAGCTGCAAGCTGCGGATTTCGCCTGAGGAGCAGGCGGGCGGGGACGGGGTGCCGCGTGGAGATGGAGGTGGTGTCCAGGAGGAGACTCCTCAGGAGCCGGGGAGGAGCGTGCGGGGCAGGCAAGTGACTCCGATGCTGCGCGCGAAATCGTAGGGGAGGAGGAGGGGGTGGGCCGCGAGGAGGGCAGTGGACGACAGGAACAGGTGGAAGTGGTGGAGAGGGAGACGGTGGCGGACACCGTGGCGGCGACCGTGGAGGAGACGGTGGAGACGGTGGAGACGGTGGAGACGGTGGAGACGGTGGAGACGGTGGAGACGGTGGAGACGGTGGAGACGGTGGAGACGGTGGAGACGGTGGAGACGGTGGAGACGGTGGAGACTGTGGGGGAGACAGGGAAGGAGACGATACCGGAGACGGTGACGGAGACGGTGACAGAGAGGGTGGAGGAGGCGGTGGAGGAGACGGCAGAGGAGACGGCGCAAGAGGCGGAGCAGGAAGCAGCGCAGGAGACGGCGCAGGATACGGCACAGAATACGGCGCAGGATACGGCACAAGGGACGGCACAAGGGACGGCACAAGGGACGGCACAAGAGATCGCACAGGAGACGGCAGCCCCCATGACGCCAGAGGGAGGGGCACGGAGCGCACCGGCACTAGAGTTGGGGGAGCTGGAAGAGACGCTGGAGGAAGGGGAGATTCGGGACTAGAGATGCCACTGTTGATAGCTCTAGTCGACGGCGACAGAATTATCCGATCAGAGGCGTGGGCCAGTTTGTTCAGTATCTGTTAGTAGTTCTGTACATCAGTAGAGTTTAGTAACAGATTTCGTATTCTCGTTAGAAAATGCAGGAGTGACGATTGTACAGATGCGACCAACAGCAGTCTCTGGTGTTCTGCTTGGTCAGTACAATATTGTTGATGACTCGCACTTGGCCCCCGCCCGAATACCTCTACCACACTCCCCCCTCCGCATTACTAGTGTCTTTCATTACTGTATTAGGTACTCTCGACGACGACCGCGACCCACACGACCTACGCGTTATGCATACAACTGTTACTCGGCGGCGCTGGACGATGTGTCCTCATGGTTGATAAGGCTGGGCGTTAGTAAGGTCACATAGGCACTGGCTTGGCCTGGCGCCCATACTCACTTGAACTCTTTCAACAGGGCGCACTCTCCGCCATTCTCCAGATCAATGTTGTACGCCTGGAAGACGCCGTCTGCGGAGAGGACCATGACCTGCGGGAGGGTGGGGCTCATGGCCACGACGGTGCGCACGCCGACCTGGGCCGAGCGGAGCTTGATGTGTGCAAAGTCGCGCTGCGGCTCCCACATCTCCGTCACGCCCTTGGGGAGGTACGTCCCCGCGTTGCCGAGGAGCGATTTGCCAAGGTGGTACGAGCGCCGGCGGAGCGACGACGCTGCCGAGCTGGGAGCGGCCAGCAGGTTTGGCGGTGAGCCGCCGTGCAAGTCGTCAAAGCCCGTTGTCGTCGACGACGCGCTCGCTGGCGGAGAGTAGCTGCCGCCATCGCCGTTGTTGCCGTTGTCAGACGCGGCCTTGCCCCCCGCCAAACGATAGATGTGAATCGTGGACGTGTCTGACGAAACGGCCAGTAGTGTCGATGCAAGGTTGAAGTTCATGCTGAAAATGTGTGCAGACGAAGAACCGCGACGGAACTGCCACAATTTTTTTGCGTCGGGGACGCTGAACACGCGCACAACAGTACCCTTGTCACTGGCCGTCGCCAGCATCGTGCCCGTAGAGTTGAGGGCCAGTGCCGCGATTGGCGTCTTGTGTGCCTGGATGACGTTGACGGCCGAGAGGTTGATAGTGTCAAAGATAAGCACGTCACCCGTGGTCGGTGCAGGAGGCGCGGGTGGGACGGCGCTCGATGACAATGCGGACGCTGGGCTGGGCGCAGGAGACGGGTAGGCAAGATAGCTGTTGTCGCTTGATGAGCTCAAAGCACAAACGGCGTTCGGATTGTGCCCCGTCTCAATCGTGTGCAACAACTTCATGGTCGAAATGTCGTAAATGTAAATCTCGTTCTCGAGGACAACAATGAGTCGCTTGCGGTTCATCTTGACAGCCAAAACGGACGACGGGAAGATGAGCTCGCAAATGGTCGACTGGCGCTACGATTATCAGTATATGTGCTGGCACTGGTGGTAGCGGTTGGCACCGCCGAGATGCTAGAACAGGGGGCGAAAGCATCCGAGAATTGACGCCGGGCTTGAGTATAGGGTTCACAGGTCGTTAACAGTGCGACCATCGGTATGCTTTACGCAGTACCGAACAGTCTGCAGTCGTGTCCCGTACGCGTTCATTTGCTGACTCCTCAACCTCGCAGCAAGCAAGTCTACGCCGGGTGCCCACGTCTAGCTGCTCGAGGCGGCTCCTGGCCCGTTCCCCTTGCCCACATCCCCACCCACCTTGGTGTTCACAATCTGCAGCTTGCGCGGCGAGTTGCTCGGCTGCGTATCCGGCGCGCCGACGAGCGCGACAAGCGAGGTGCAGAAGAGCATCTCAACGACGCCCGTTGCTCCTTGGTCATCTGTCGTTAGTGAGGGAACTACAACTTGAGGGCAAGTGTCCTCAGGCAGCGGCGTCACATATGGCCACATGACACGAGGCTGCGATACTGGCAGTTCGCCAGACGCTCGCCATCCAATGCCATCGCCCCCATCATCACACACCCACGCCCAGCGTGCACTCGCGACTCACTCTTCGCATACACCTTGCCAAACGGATCACAGTTGAGGATAGTGTACCCCTTCTTGTGTCCCACCGAAATACACGAAAAGTCTTGGTTGAAATTACAACACTGTCGACAGTTAGTCTGTGAGTTCAACACGGGGAACGGGGCGGGACGCACGAGGAGGTCGGGATGGCGTTTCGCGTTGGGTGCCATCGTGAGCAGGTGGGGCTGTGGGCAGCGGGGGCGGGGAGGAAAGAGAGGTGAGGTCGAACGAAGATGGAGACGAAGTGAGAGGTAGTTAAGCGGAGTGGAGTGGAGGAGAGGATGGATGGACAAGGAAGTCGTTAATGCACAGTTCGCCGCCTTGTCGGCTGGACTGAATCAGTGAGTGGAACGCGGACAGATGGAGAGGTGGAGAAGCGGGGGCTGGTGGGGTCAGGCGCGAAGGGGTGAGGCTGGAGCTGTGGCTGCGACTGGGGGGTTGCGGCTAGGGGTGCGGCCGTCAAGTTCCAGCTCGAGTGTCAAGTGTCGGACGTCGAGTTCGAACAGGAGTTTCGAACTGCGCGGTGGCAACGTGTCGGCGGCGATGTGGCCCAAGTGTCTAGTCTATATGTCGAGCGGATCCCGGAGGGACGTGGAATATAACGATGTGCTGGAGGAGAATGTGATGAATGAGTATATAGATGGGAGTAGTTATGAGTAGGTGGTGGTGGCTTGATGATGGATTATGTGGTGTGAAGACGAATGGAGAAATGAGCACCGGCAAACTCGAGATAGAGTGGCAGACGGGGGTGGGATGGATTGGGAGGAGGCGGAACGGGCAAGAGGGGGGAGGAAGGGGGGAACCGATGAGGTGCGTCATGGTCCGATCTCCAGGCATGAGCCTGGCCTAGTGCACAGTGGGCTCGCTCACATGCGTCAGCCTGCATCATTGATGCATTACACACTCCTAAAAGGCGCATGGGTTTCACGTGAGTCTCACGTGGCTCTCACGCGGATCAAGACATCCTTAACCCGCTAAATGCGGCTCATGTGTAGGTCAGTCTGGTGGCCTGCATGGGCTGGTGCCCAACAACAAACGATCAGGACGATAATGCGCACGAGTGCATACACGCATCACCCCAGCCCATCGTCACTACTATCGTATCCTGCACGTCTCCATCAAAATGTATGCGGTTAAAAGGTCTATATGCAAAAGAAGTATGAAATGCTATGCGTATTGCGTATTGCTGTTTGATGTTTGCTGTTTCTGTTGTTGATATGTGGACGATTAGATTCTGCTACTTTTTAAACCATCCCAGAGCCTTTGTGACGCCGCCAGCCTTCTCGGCGTGTCCGTTACCGTTCGCATTGCCGTTCGCGTCGCTGGAACGGGACATGCCGGGGTGCATGCCGTAGCCGAGCTGTCCCATTTGTCCCATCTGCCCCATGGCGCCGGGTACCATGTACGGGGGGAACAGCTGCTGGTGGGTCTGGTGCTGCGGCGGGGCCGGGTTGTGCTGGTGCTTGGCGCGGAGGTTGAACAGGGCCGAGTTGGTGAGGATGATGAGGAATGTGAGCGTCACGAGTGTGAAGCCCATCGTCTTCCAGCTGATTGGGTCGACAAACGAGTTGATCACACCCGCAAATGTCTCGGCGCCGACGCGGGCGCGGCCTACGACTTTGGGATCGCGGTTCATGCATGTCTCCCATGCGGAGCATGCTGCTTCCCTGTTTGTCAGTTGAGCTCCAGTAAAAGAAGCCGCGGAAAAGGCGCTGAAAGGAAGCGTCTGGCTGGCATATGGGGGAGAAGCAGCCTCGCTCTCTTCCAGCTCAATGGGCAAGTCGACTCACATCGCGGGAACACGCAACGACGGCTCACACCGGTTGGTAAGGTATGCCTGAGTACAGCCGGCAATCTCGTGGAGGATCTCTGCACGAGGGTCAGCGAGACCCAGGCCCAACATATAGACATACCGACAGAATACTCCTCAATGCGCTCCTGCACGTCCCTCCTCACTGCGAGAATAAACTGCGTGGCAATGTAAAGGAAGGCAATGACGAGGGAAGCGTTGAAGACAAACTGGACGTAACTGGCACCAATGTCAGCTCGAACAGGCACGTATCACTCTAGCTGAATGGACTCACCCAAGAAGAATTGCGGGAATCTCAGAGTGGCGGACGGCGGGAGCGGCCATGTGCAGGTTGTACGTGTGCTCCTAGGTGTCAGCGACGAGTCGGACCGGCCGTGTCTGGCCCTAATCCAGCAGATACCCAAAGGTATATATCCACCGCAGGGTCTGACGACGCGAAGATCAACACGCCAGTAAATCACCTGGTCGTTCCTCTGGTTCCACTGCTTCCTCCGCCTCCTGACGCGCGCAACGGCTCCCTGCGCAATGGGCCGCTCCTCCTCCTCGTCCTCGACCTCCTCAACGGCCGGCTGCGGCTTCCGCGCCTTTGTCTTCCGGACAGGCTTCACTGGCGTCGGCGTCTCGATCGCGGGGCTGCCGGGGCTAGCATTGTTGGCCGCCTCGGGAGGCGCGTCCATGTCCACTTCGGTGTCGGCCGCAAGGGCACTGGCGCTCGAGCCAAACCCAAAGTCGGTCCGCGCCCACCGGTTCGGGTCATACGGCTCAAACTTTGGTGCGGGCGGGAGCGGCGGCGCATGGAAGAGGAACGGCGTGCTCGGCCCAAACTTGTATGCTGGGCCGGAACTGGGGACTAGGAAGGGGTTGTTCGAGGACAGGTCAGAGTGTGGGCCTGCGTGTGAGTGAAGGGTGCAGTGAAGGTAAACCACAAGGCGGTGTCTACGCCAAGTATGGTATTAAACTGTTCTTACTCACGCTTGCGTGCTGGCCCGTCGTCGTCGAGCGCATACTTTGCTGCGGTGCCGAGGGGGTGCGACTCATCAACGTCCATCGGACCAGAAGCGTCTCTGCGGAACATGCTTGGGTACTGTAAGGATGTGTAGAATGAATGAGAAATGTAGAAGTGGTCAAGAAGAAGGACAAAGCAACGCAAAGTGAAAGAGATGCGCAAATGTTTTGGTCGACGACGACGTGAAGGGTAGGTGGAATGTAGGTGTCTGTCACCTAGCTGGCTTGGAATGTTTTGTGACTTCGTGTTTGTGTACCCAACAGAGAACAGCCAGCCAGCTCTGGACTGCCTGCCTGGGTGGCTAAGGGTTTTTGGCTGGCTGGCTGGCTGGGAGCACCACGCTGGGTAAGAGTGCCTGCCTGGCTGGGCCATGTTTTGGCTGGCTGGGCTGACTGCTGGCCGGCTGGAAAGGGAAAATCCCAAAATGAGCCCGTCGCTAGTCAACAGTCAAGCGACAAACCGTGTTCCTTTCTTGATCCATCCACTCCATCATCCAACAACAACCCACGTTCACAATGGCAACTGGTACGCATAACAACAACGAGAACAACAACACAGACAGGAACTCTACTGACACATGCACAGGAGACATCAACCTCCAGCCGCCCTCCGACGGCATCGCTTGCGTCTCGTGGTCTCCCGACAGCCGGCGGTTGCTCGTCGCGTCCTGGGACTCTGTGAGTTCAGATATTACCTTCCTTAAACATCAGGCAGACAGATGGGCTGACCTTGTTTCCCAGACGATCCAGCTGCACGATATCTCGGACCCGCCTACGCCGCCAAAGATGTGCGTTGATCGCAGAGCTTGCGGCACGGCCAATCTCAAGGTTACTGACGAGCAGCTTCACCCACCCCCGCCCCGTGCTGGCCGTTACTTTTGGATCGAGCCCGGACGTAGCGTTCTCGGGTGGTCTGGACAGGCGTATACGACAGTGAGTACCAACTGCGCGTTGCGAGGCTGTAACTACGTCGTGTATGAAGCCGCTATACGCGCCAGGCTCGAGAAAGGCTGCGTATTCCCTCACTATGATAAAGTGTGCCTTCCTCCTGACACGTGTCTTCCTTCCCGCTGCACGAGCTGACTTCCAGGTGGGACTTTACGACGGGAGAGTGCCGCGTTCTTGGCAAGCACGACGATGCGGTCTGCACCATGGCGTGGATCCCGGAGCACAGTGAGTGTCCGCAGAGCGCATGAGTCTCTGGCGCACAGCTAGCTCCCCCTGTTTGAACCAGCTAGTTGTGACGACCTCTCCTCGCCTTCTGCCGTGCACACTTCGCATAAGCTAACGGCAGAAATTCTCGTGACTGGATCGTGGGACAAGACGCTGCGTGTCTGGGACCCGTGAGTACAGGACGGCGGACGTTGGTCTTGAGGACAGTTGAACGACCAACATGTCTGGGTTCATTGTTGTGCAAGAGCGCCAACTCACACCACCCCAGGTCCGCAGAGGAGCCCCTGCGCTCGACTACCACTCTCCCGGAGCGCGTGTACAACGTGTCGTACGCACCGACAACGACGCGGCTGCTCGTGTCGATGGCCCACCGCAACGTCTCGGTCTTCTCGGCGTACGAGCTAGCCGAGGCGGCCAAGGAGGGCCGCGGCGCGCGTGCCGAGGGAACCAGGGAGAGCGCACTCAAGATGCTCACGAGGAGCATTGCTTGCATGGCTGATGGAAAGGGTGAGTACGGGAGCTGACAGGTCGACGCGGCTCCTTCGTAACCCATGTTAGCCGTCACTGCGCTCCTATCATTTCGAAAGTGGCATGGTCGCTCACACGCAGGCTGGGCATCTGCCTCGATCGAGGGCCGTATTGCTGTCGAGTACTTTGACCTGGACACTGCATCGCAGGCGAAAAAGTACGCGTTCCGCGCACACAGGCAGACGGTGGACGGCGTCGAGCAGGTATACCCCATCAACGCGCTTGCGTACCACCCCATGTGAGTGCTTGCGAGCTAGCAGGTCTCCCCATGTTCTGAGCTCGTGAACAACTCCTGACACTTTGCAGCCACAACACGTTTGCATCGGGCGCGTCTGACGGCATTCTGTCCATCTGGGACCACACAGCCAAGAAGCGCATGCGCCTGTTCCCAAAGTACCCGACTGCGATTTCCGCGCTCTCATTCTCGCCCGACGGCACAAAGCTCGCAATTGGCGTGAGCTACGAGCACGACAATGCGGTCACGTCGCCGGAGGAGCAGGCGCGCGTGCTGCTCCTCGTCAAGCCGACGGTGATGGACGACTGCCGGCCCAAGGCGCGGGCCTAGGTGGCGGCCCCAGGTGTGGGCCTAGGTGTCTGTGGGATAGGACGGGATCATGTAGTAGAGTTATGTTGATCGGTGCATGCAGCAATCAGCCAGATACTAAAACAAAAGACTAGTTAAAAGTTACCACTCGCCATCGCCGTCAAACCAGCTGCCGCTGTCCTCCTGACCGCTGCCGCCCCACGGGTCCTCCATAATGTCCTCGCCGTAGTCGGTCTGCGGCCCGGTGGGCGGGTAATCGAACCCTTCGGCCTGCTGGCCCGGGGCGGGGGGCGACCCGTTGGCGGGGGACCGGCCGTAGATCTCGTCGTCCGTCATATCGGGGTACTCCTTGTCGCCGTAGGGGTCGGAGCCGGCCATGCCACCAGCCATGCCGCCAGCCATTCCTCCCGCCATGCCACCCGCCGCTCCGCCCGCCGCGCCCCCAACGGCACCACCGCCGGCACCGCCATCGCCCTGCCCGCCAGTCCGCGCCTCGGAGCTCCCGTCGCTGCCCCAGATGAAGAACGGGAGGCCGAACCCACCGGATCCCGAGTGTCGCGAGAAGTAGTCAAAGTCAACTGCGCGCGAGCGTTAGAGAGCAACAACAATCGGCGGCAAGCGGCGGTGAGCAGCACGCTCAAGGTGGTTTTATTTACTCACTGGAAACAGCAGTCGCGAGCGTCTAGTCGTCAGCCCCGCACTACCCCAGTACCTGTAACTCACCATGGCGCGCTGGTCGAGCGTGAGCCCGCCGTCCCCGCGGTCCGGGAGGATGAGCGTCTGGCCCTGCACGGTGACCTCTGACCCCGGGGGCGCGTCGAGCTCGGTGCCCGCGGCATCGAAGCGGATGACATACTGCCCCGTGTCGGTGAAAAGCTCGCGGCCGAGGCCCCGGAAGTTGCGGTTGATCGTGGCGATCAGGCCTAAGTGTCAGTGGGGAAAGCACAGCGGCGCCAGCGGGATCCGAGCTCAGGCCACATAATTGACAGCTCATACTCACGGTCGTCTCTGTCCTTGATCCAAAAGTCCCACGCGAGGAACCCGGCATCGATGCGGCCAAACTGCGCGAGCACGTCGTCGGGGCGTCTGCAATTCAGTTAGCGGTGTTCAACCAAACCAAACTAAACTTCAGACTCACGACTGGAAGAGGTTGTACTTTCTTCGCCAGGGATGCCACTGCCTTTTTCGGTGTCAGCTGCGATTCCTGCGTCCACGGGGTGCTCACTGCTGCGACTCGCCGACGAGCGTGCCGTCCCTGTCCTCGCCGGAATGCACCATGATGCGCGAGTTGATAAAGTTGAACGGGCGGCGGATCTACGTGTCAGATAAGCAACACAATGTGGACGTACCCAGAGGACGGGCTGTCCCGTGCGGTCCATAATCACGGCGCGGAAGGGGCGGTGGGTGTGCAGGAACTGGCGGGTCATGACGCTCAGCAGGCCGCGTTCCTCCTCCGCGAGGCTGGAGTCAGTGCGTGCCGGGCAAATGTCGGTCGGTGGCTGTTGCCGCGTACAGCACTCTGTACTCTGCACTCTACTCACTAGCCCACGAGCGTTCCCTGGGCGTCAGCAATGCACAAGTACCAGAAACTCACGTCCGTAGCGTAGATGGCGTACTTGTTGGCCTGCTCAAAGCCCATAAAGACATTAAGCATCTCGAGTTGGCTGCCGTCAGCACCACCACACCCCAAACACCCAATGCCAACAACCGACCCTGACCCCGACTCACCGAACAACAACGAGCGCATCATGCGCAAGCAGCTCCGCCGCCCCGGGCGACGCAACGAGCACGCCGCGCGGGTCAGGCGGCACGCGTACGGGCCTGTGCGGCGCCCCACCTCCGTACCCGTGCGCGCCCTGTGCAAAGCCAAACGGGCTCGAGTGCTCATACCCGTACTCAAAGTGCGGCTGGCCATACCCCGCCTGGTGCGGCTGGCCGTAGCTCCCCGTCCGTGCGTCATAGACCTTTTCCGGGTCCGGCGCGCCGCCGCCGTAGGACGGGCGGCGGGCGCGTGTGGGCCGGACGTGTCCGCGGGGTACTGCCGTTAGTCCAAACCAAAGCTTCAGTGCGTGCGGAGAACAGAGGAGAAGCGAGGAGGCGAGGAGGCGGTGAGGGGAAGACGTATCGGCGTACGCGTACCCCACCTCCAGAAATTGCACGCTGTACGCTTCACTCACCCCTCTCGTCGTCTCTGCGTGCCAGGACGGCCGAGCCGGCGATCCCACGCGCGGCAAGGGCGCTCGCGAGCGTGATCGGCGCTGCCGGCCGGACAGCAGGATAGAGTGCGCTGGCGTACGCTCCGCCGGCGTACGCTGTACGCGCGGTGCGCAGCCCCGCGGCGGAGCGGAGGAGTGCGCTCGTCATGTGTCGGAGTTATGCACTGGTGTGGATATCTGTCTCTGTCTCTGTCGCTGTTGTGTGCGTTGTGCAGTTGCAATGACAAGACTTGATGAAAAAAGTGTAATGTACAATGGCAACAATGCGATCTAATCCCCGTCGGTCGTTGGTCGCTGAGAGAGCTGACATTGGCGATGACGTACTTGTGCCGGCCTGGACCAGCCGCCCGGTCAGCGCACGGCCAATCTCATTGTGGCACATTCCAGCATCGTGCCGTCCGCTCCCCACTTGCTCGCTCGCTCAATCCGCAACGGTTACATAAATCTAAATTTCATCCTACGAACAAGAACCAGCCGGCCACAAACGACGACGACGAAAGAAAACCACATGCAAGGCGCATGCACCTTTATTTACTCCTGCATGCGGCGGAACGTCTCCTGGATCTCCTGGTTGAGAGCCTCAAACTTGGCGGTAATGTCCGCCTCGCTCTGGGTGTTGGGAGACTCGAACTTCTGCTGCGAGAGCTTGTACATGACGTCCGAGGCCGAGTCGCGGATCTAAGGGTTAGCGAGAAGCATTGCGATGAAGGTATCTGAGGCGAGCACATCATGGCGCCAGGTAGCCGTTGCTTCGAGAGCGCCGACAGCCCAATGGCAGCTGGCCTTCGACCAGCTGCCGACCATGTGCTTTACTCACCTTGGCAAAAGTAATATCGCTCGTCTCGACAGCCTTCTGGGCGAGGTCGTTAAAGGTGATAAAGTTGCGGAGCATGCCGGTGGTCTTGTAGAAGGGGCAGTAGCGGTCGTACTCGGAGATACCGTTCTGCTGGAGGAAGTCGTCCTTGAGCATGCGCGCGACCTCGAGGGTGATCTTGTCGCCCTCGCCGAGCGCCGACTTGCCGACGAGCTGCACAATCTCCGCCAGGTCCTTGTCCTTCTGGAGAATCTCCTTGGCGGTGGTACGAATGTCCACGAAACCAGGGTAGTTCTTCTCGTAGTGGGGGTCAAGGACGTTGAGGTACTTGGAGTACGAGACGTTCCAGTCGACCGAGGGGAAGTGCTTGCGCTGGGCGAGGGCCTTGGAGAGACCCCAGAAGACCTGCACAATACCGAGGGTGGCGGATGTGACGGGGTCCGAGAAGTCACCACCTGGGGGCGAGACGGCGCCGACGATCGAGACGGTACCGTTACGGTTGGGCGAACCGAGACACGTAACCTTGCCTGCACGCTCGTAGAAGCCGGCGAGCTTGGCACCGAGGTAGGCGGGGTAGCCGGAGTCGGCGGGCATCTCGGCAAGACGACCGGAAATCTCACGAAGAGCCTCGGCCCAGCGAGACGATGAGTCGGCCATCATGGCGACGTTGGTACCCTGGTCACGGAAGTACTCCGAGAGGGTGATACCAGTGTAGATGGACGCCTCACGAGCGGCGACGGGCATGTTCGAGGTGTTGGCGACAAGAGCGGTACGCTTCATGATAGGCTCCTCACGGCCGTCACGCTCAAGAGTGAGCTCGGGGAAGTCGGCAAGAACCTCAGCCATCTCGTTACCACGCTCTCCGCATCTGCGTGTTAGCTTGTAGCTGGCAGTCATCGTGGAAGAGCTTAGCTACACTCACCCGACGTAGATGATGATGTCCGAGTTGGAGAACTTGGACAGCGCCTGCGAAATGACAGTCTTGCCGCAACCGAAGGCACCGGGGATGGCGGTGGTGCCGCCCTGGACGGAGGGGAAGAGGGCGTCGAGGACACGCTGGCCGGTGAAGAGGGGGTACGTGGCCGTCTCCTTCTGGGCGACAGGACGGGGGGCACGAACGGGCCAAAGCTGCATGAGCGTGTGCTGCGTCTTCTTGCCCTGGAACTCGGTCTCGAGAACAACGTCCTCGACAGTGTACGAGCCCTTCTCGGCAATGTGGGTGATGGTACCCATGGCGCGCGGGGGCAGGAGAATCTTGTGGTTGTCGACGAGCGAGTTCTCGTAGACGGAACCGAAAATGTCACCACCCGAAATGTGGTCGCCGACCTTGAAGGTGGCCGGGTTGAAGTCCCACTTGATCTCGCGGTCAAGCGCCTGCGTGTTGATGCCGCCTGGACTCAGTGCGTGTTCGTGTAGCTTCCCAAGATAGTTTCAGCTCCGCTCTACTCACGAGGAATGTAGATCGACTGCGACTTCTCCTGAATAGACTTGAGGGGACGCTGGATACCGTCGTAAATGTTGGTCATGAGACCGGGACCGAGCTCGACCGAGAGGGGCTTGCCGGTACGCAGGACGGGGTCGCCGACAGTGACACCCGAGGTCTCCTCGTAGACCTGGATTGTGGCGCGGTCCGCCTCGATACGAATGACCTCTGTTGTGTGTGAGCCGCGCGAGCATGGGAAATGTGGCCAGGGGTCAGGAATGGGCACCGGAGAAAGAGTTGAGGGGAATGAGGTCTCATGAGGTGACACTCGCCCATGGATCCCGGGCAGAGCAAAGAATGCAGCCGTGTTTCGTTCTCGAAGCTGCTCAGTCCACTCCGCTGGGGTCTGCGAGCCGCTCTACCACTCACTGCACCCCTCTACTCGCCCAATCTTTTCCTCCACCCTCCCACACAGCAAACAGCCGGTACTCACCACCAACAAGCTCGTCGTGACCCACACGGACAAGCTCGTACATTGAGCATCCGCGCATGTTCTCGCCAATCACGACGGGACCCGACACCGAGAAGACAGTGCCGAACATGCTCTCGCGGTACTCGTCCCGGATCTTGGGGAGGTCGCGCTTGGCATTCTGGAGTGCGCCGGCCTGGTGTGTCAGCGGGCAGTGTCCTTAGTGAGTGGAGCGTAGTCCGGGGGAGGGGGACGCGGCGTAGGCAAGAGACGACGGCGAGAGATGGGTGGGGCTCGGTAGGGGTATGTCCGATGCAGTAGAGAGGGGAGTGAGAGTGGGAGGCGGAAGACATCGAAGATGGGAGGTGGGATCACCATGTCGACAAGATGTGCTCGTGTCACCGCCGGCAACGTACCATGATGGGCAGCTCTTAGTCTAGTGTCAAGGGTGTCGGGGTACAGGTCCACGCTCTAGTAATCGAGAGCGTCGTAAGAGAAAGGAAAGAGAGAAAAAAAGTGGGAAGGGAGTGGTAAAGAAGAGTTATCGCACAGTTCAAGAAACTGAACGAGATTGAGAGATGGAGGAGGATGGACGATGAACGAGTGATGGACGAGTGAATGATGACGGGCACTGCCTGCTACACCCACCCAGCTCCCCGCTCAGCCTGGACAGACTGCGGCCTGCCATTCCTCCTTGGGCCCTACCCCCCCCTTACTCCCCCTCTCTCTCCTGTCTTCCTTCCAGCGATCCCAGTTCTTGGGTTTGGTGTGATGACGGTGTGCGGTGATAACCCTGGGGGTGTAAGACTGTCACCCCCTGAAACCGACCCAACCTGGCACGTGTTATCACCCTAAAGTTGGAAATTTAAATGACACGTATTATTACACGTGGCACTGATACGAGCACTCAGCACCTAAGCACTCATTGCATTGTGGAGTAATTTACGGCTGGTTGGCTTGGCTTGCCTTGCTACACACTCCTACACAGACTTGCATGGCTGGCCTCGCTGGGCCTTGCGCCTGGTCAAAGTGGCAAATAAACACCACGACAGAAACATACAATACATGCTGGTGGCTGGTGAACTCTGTAGCATGTAGCAGTTGAGGATCGAGAACAAGGCGGTCAAGCAGTCAAGTGTACCTCTCCTGCCTCTGCATCCGTGGGGCTCTATTGCGCTGCATGCACACTTCCGTCTACGTCTACATGGTCTACTTCTCCCCGCCACGCCGCCACCGCAGCCGGCCATCTGCCTGCCCCTCCGCCCCTTCCTCATCATACACGCGCGCGCCCATCCCCCATCGCCCGGCTTTCGGGCCCCAGCGGTCCTCGACACCCCAGTGGTGCACCTCCTTGATCCTCGGCGCGCCCTCCCTGGACCCAGAGCTGGCACCAGACACCCCTTCCGCTGAACTGCCGTCTTTCTCGCGCAGGTCGCCGCGCTCCTGGCCCATCTCGCGCGCCATCGAGTCGACACCCGTGGACGCGAGCTCGGAATGCCGCACGGCCTTGATTGCCGGCGGGGTGAGCGCGCCGTCGTCGGCTTCCCACCCGCGAGAAGCGACGGGGAGCCAGGGCGAGGCGGCGTACGCTGCCGAGGTGGACATCTCCACCAAGCGCGACACGGCGCGTTTCTAGAAAGGCGTGTCAGAGCCGAGGCCAACGAGTTGCGGTTGGACTCACATACGCGAACCGCTCGTCCTCGCCAGTGAATATGGACATGACGGCAAATGACGAGCCCAGGTCGGCGCGATCCAAACGCTCGCGCTCGGCGCGCGTCGTGGGGTTGTACACTGACACATTGGCACGCGGCTGTGCGCCCAGGCTCTCGGACAGCGCCTCGGCCTCAAGCAGGTCGTGGTGCTCCGGGTCGATGCTGGGGTCCAGGGCGTCGGGGAAGAAGAGATGCTCGGGGGCGGTGGCGGCGCGGAAAACGATTTTGCACCGCGACTCGTCTGCGAGTGAGCGCACGTTACGCAAGTTGCAGTGGCCACAGAACGGTGATCCAGATTCAGCCGTGCTAGGTCTTGCATCTCGGTTGGTTACTCACACAACGCATCAATCAAGTTGATCAGCCGGCGCGCCTCGTTCTTGTGCTTGAGAAGGAGCACGGGCACATTGTCAATGTAGAACGTCTCAAAGGTGCTCGCGAGGGTGATGTAGTCGGCGGGGCCGAGAGCCGTCTCGCACAGCTGCTCAAAGTCGAACCGCGCCGCGGCGCCCTTCGTGCTCGGCACCGGCAGCCGGCGGCCATACACCACAAGGTCGCGCGGCGCGGCGGGCTGGTCGCTCTCTGCCTCCCAGAGCTCCTCAAACGCCGGGTCCTGCAAGTCCAGCCACCGCCGGGCGGGGGTCTCCCCGCCACTGGCGATGCGCCGGAAATCCCGCCCATTGTCCAGCTGCACGACGTCGCACCGCGACTTGAGCGCGTCGAGGAATCCCGCCATGCGCTCGCGCTGCACGCCGTGGTGGTACAGGTCGTCCGGGACGCGGTTCTGCCTGTAAGCATTGAAAAACGGACGGAAGCTGTACGCACGGAGCAGGAGAGGATGACGCCCCCGAGGCGCCAGTACCAGCTCAGCACGTCGCGGAGGAGCGCGGCCGACGACGCGTCCAGGAGCTGCAGCTCGTCGAAGCTTGGGGTCAGCAGCAGTAGCAACGAGGAGTAAGGAGCAGCACATACTAGAGAACATAGTATTGGAGGATCATCTCCTTGGCGACTACGCCGCGTCAGCTCCACCCCACACTACCAGCACTACTCGACTTACTAACGAACGGGATCGTGTCCCGCGGATCATCCCACCCGCCACCGCGCTCGACCTCGGCGCGGTCCTCCCTGTCGCGCCAGCGCCCCGCGGCAAACACCGCACGCCAGCCATGCGCACCCGCGACCTCCATGTTGCGCAGGCTCTGGTCGGGCGCGCGCCCGTGTCGCCGGCGCTCCATCTCGGAGAAGACGCGGGCGTACAGCCACAGCGTGAAGGCGTGGTAGTGGTGCCGCGCTTTGGGGACCGGCAGTGCGTCGTACAGCATCGAGAGCAAAAGTGATTTGCCGCTGCCGGGTGGCCCGGTCAGAAGGATGCCCTGGGTGTTAGTGGGAAAAGGGGGGAAGCAGCGCAGAGGCCGGGGTAGGGCGTGGGGTCGCGGGAGGTGTGGTTTGGGGAAACTGCGATATAGCAAGGAGTGGGCCGTGCACTGCTGCCTTTACCTATTCCTGCATAGCCGCTCCCAGCGCAGTTAGCTCACCTTGGGCGTATCCAGCGCCTCGATCTCCTCCTCCCCACTGAGCACCTTGACGATCGCCATGTCGCGCGGGTCCTGCTCGGCGGTCCACCAGGAGCGCGCACGTGACGCCGTCTTCTGCACGGGTGTGCGCGGGCGCGGCGGCGTGGGGCCGAGCTTGGCGAGGAGGTGCAGCGGGGGCTCGTACGACTGCAGCTCGGCGTAGAGGTGTCGGAGCTGCGTGTTAGTGTCAGTGTCAGTGGCCAGGGGAGGGGTCGCTTTGGCTGGGGGTCTGGTCCTGGAATTCTGGGATTCTGGCATTCTCGGATTCTCGGACACATGGACACACCTTCATGACGACGCGGACCTGCTCGTCGTCCCATGTCAGCTTTCCCCGCGCGACATGGTCCCTGTACACTTCGAGCAGGTCGACGGTGTGTGCGGGCTTGTCGCGGGGAGTGGATCCGGGCTGGGATTGCTGTTCGGCTTGTGTTGGCCCTAAGGCCGACGCAGACCGAGCTGCTGTCAAGCTCAGGCGGCGGTGTGCGCCCCTCCTCGAGATCGCCAGCGCTGCGGTCCTCCGCGATACCAGTGCGTCCCGAAGGGAAGTGATGCGCGCGATTCGCAGCATGGTTAGTTGAGAGCAATGGAGTAGTGCCGAGATGCAAACGCGGACGCGCACGGAAATGGTCTAGGTGGACTGACGGTGGGTGGAGGTGGAAAATGCGGGGTACCCCGCACTGCGGCACCAAAATCGACCCGTAATGAAAAACACATGCTCCGTCCTCGTCTAATATGCACGCAGATGCATGATGTACTGATGGCGACATGGCTGCGGACTATAAACATGCAGCGCAGCTTGTGGCATGACCGTGATGCGATGTGAGGCGATGGGACTCGAATGGCGGATGGGGATGATGATGATGGGACAATGAGAAAAGGCCACAGAAAAAAGGGTGGGAAAAATGTTGGGTTTTAGTATCTAAAGCGTGAGAGAATGAGATGAACACTTCTTATCGACGCGCTGCAGGGCCGGGGCGGATCGTCTTGATAAACTCGACAAACGTCTTGCGGAAATCGCGCGACTGCTGCGTACGCAAGCTCTGCACGAGCTGGGCCGCAACAGGCGGCGATGCGACCTTGGGCAGGAACTCGTTGGTAAGGTAGTCAATGCCCTCCTGGCCACGCGCAGTCACCATGTTGCGGACCAGCATGGAAATCTCGTACATGACTGGCTGGCCCGACTTGATCGGGAACTCGGGCGCGAGCGGAACCTCGAACGCGGTGGGAATCAGGCGCTGGTAGACAAACGTCTCGTAACCCGGGAGGGCCTGTGCAGCGCGCTGCGCCTTGGAGATCTCGTGCTGGTTGGTCGGAGCGGCAAGGCCGTTGGCAACCTTCTGGCTATAGTCCGACATGGCCGACTCGGCAAACACGGGCGGCTCAGTCGCAGCAGCAGTCGAAGTTCCCCAGGCGACAACCGACTTGGCAAAGAAGCTCCACGCCAGACGCTGTGATGCTGGATCACCAGAGTTCTGTGCCAGTTCGAGAAGGGCCGAGAGAACATTCTCGAACTCGGGCTTGTTGCGGTCGGTGATGAACACAGTCTCGAGGTTGGAGTTCATCAGAGCAGTAAAGAAGCCCAGGTATGCTTCCTGCAGGCGGCGGTGGTTGACGATCTCGTCGGTGCCATTCGCCGGGTTGCGGAGAACGGAGAAGATGCGGGAGAGAAGGGGGAGGAGGAGCATGTCCATCGTCTCAAAAGTGTTCTTCTTGAGACGGTGCATGAGGAGAGACAAAAAGCCGAGGAAGTCCACGAGCTCGGTAGGCTGGAACTCGGTCACGACTGATTCGACAAAGCGGGGGACCAGCTGGGCAATCGACGTTCCGATCGCCTGCACAAACTGCGAGAATGCAAAGCGGGCCTGAAGTGTTAGTTTCTGAAGAGCTCCAGCGAGGTTCGAGGAGTTCATGCCACTCACAGAGTCACGGATAATGCGGTGCGTCTTCATAACGCCCAGGGCCTCGAGAAGAGCCTCGGTCATCTGCTTAAAGGGCTGCTGGTACGGCTGAGCCTCGATTTGGTCATCCGAGACAGGAGGGAAACCCTTGGCAAAGTGGCCGAGGGCAAGGAGGTAGTGGTGGACGGAGAGGACAGTGAGAAGGTTGGAGGGGTTCTGGCGGTACGCCTCGAGACCGGTGCCAATGCCGCTCATGAGGGGGCCAGCAATGGCAGCGAGGAAGTTCATCTGGCTGGAAGGATCGGAGCGGGTGAGGTACACGAGGACACCGGCGGCCTCGAAGAGGTGCAGCTGGTCCTGGAAGTAGCTCTTCGTGTTGGTGGCCTTGAGCAAAACGTCATCGTCGGGAGTGTCAGCGTCAGGAAGCGCCGGGACAATAGTCAGCTTGTCCTTGAGCGCCTCCAGAATGATGGGGATCATAGTCGCGTCCATCTCGACACGGCACTCCTTGATCAGGCGCGAGAGGAGGTAGAATGCGCGGCGACAAACGCCCTCGACCGAGTGGTGAATACCGCGGCTGTCGAGAAGTGACTCGAAGATGGGTTGAATAGCTCCAGGCTTTGCCTTCCAAAAGTCAATGTAACGCACACTGATTTCAAAGAAGAGGAGCTCAACAGAGGGGTGGGGGTAGGATGCGAGACCTGAGCTCATGCAGAGCGTCAGGAGCTCGCCAAGAGGAGTGAGAGGGAACTGCTCGTAGTCGATCTTGCCGTTGGCATCGAGAGCTGCAAAGGCAACGTCACCGCTACCAGTAGGCGTCGACTGTCCGCTGGCCATCGGGGCGTCGCCGAGCTTGCCCGTCGAACGAGAAGTCTTGAGCGCGGTCTTGGACAAGAGCTCCGGGGGAAGGTCCCAGAAGGCGGCACGCGTGTTGCTCTTCGAGATCTCCCCAAAGGTGTGAACAAGGTAGGCAGCAAGTTCTGCCTCCTGCCAGGTCACGGCACCGACACCCTGCGCCCGGAGAGCCTCGAGCGTGTTGACAACAATGTTCGCAACGACTTCGGTGTGAAGAGACTTGTCGATCGCGGCAATGTTGTCCATGGTGCTGCGGAAGCTCTTGCGCATGGCGTAAAAGGCTGCGACTTCCTCATCTGTGTCATTGTCGTTCTCCTGAACGATCTCCCACTCGACGTCTGCCGGCCATGCGAGCTGACGAACGACCACCTCGAGAACGGAGAGCAAGAACGTGCGCTTGTTCGGAGGAAGAGGATCCGGCTGGCGAACGGCAGGGGGAGCGCGACCATTGCGAATGGGAGGGAGTGGAGCAGGCTTGTACTTTTTGAACTGGAGAGTCAGCACAAACGTCCCACAAGCGTAACTCACTGTACGGAGAAGATCAGAGACACACTGCGAAATGGCAGTGGGAACCTCGGGATGACGATCGCTCAAGAAACGGAGGACCAGAGGCATGGCGTTCGAAAGCAGCGCGTCGGCCTCGTTGCGTACCGTCTCGGGCGCCTCCATGTCATCCATTTCGGCGATGGCGATGAGCTCCTCCCCATACGTGCTAAGTAAGCCGGACAACTTGGTGCGGAACGCAACAATGTCGTGGTCGTTCTTCGCCAGTTCCCGAGTTTCTGCCTCAATGGGGTCAATAAGCGGCACGAGGTCGAGAATACGGAGAACCTGGAGCTTCTCTGACGGATCTTTCATGCCCTTATTGGTAATTGCCATCAAGAGCTTGGCCGCGCTACCGCGAAGCGACAGGAACTGCTGCTGCTGCAGGACCTGCTTGTAGAACGCGAGTGTATCCGGGGTGAGGGAGACCGAAATATCGATCCAGGCTGCGGGGCTCAGCTATGTCCGTATTGATGCTACTCACGAGTCCAGGCAGCCAACGCGCGAATGGCAAACTCTGTCACCTCAAGCCATTTGGCGTTGCCACTCTGAGAAAGACCCTTGCTGGCAAGAGCAAGCAGGCCCTCGACCGCCAGCCTCTCGTCTCCCGAGGCACGGATAGCGTCACGGATACGACCATCACGCTCGTTGAGCTGTTTGGCCCAGACGAGTGAACGGCGGGAGAACTCGCGGGTGGTTGCATCGTGGATCTCTTGCGCGATTTCGACAAGGAGATGAGCGACGAGTAGAGGAAGGTGGAGGTTTGTTGCACCGTCTTGAGGCACGAGGAGATTGAGGAAGGGGTGGAGGAAGGTGGGGATAATGTCGGGGTAGGTGGAGGTGAAGAGCTGCGCCAACGTCAAGGAAAGCTTGTTTCGGAGGACTGTCGAGGTTAGAAGATGGTACACGGAGGAAGACAACACTCACATGCCTGCCCGCCTTCGCAGGATCCTTCAACAAACTCAGTTTGCACAAAGTCGAGAAGGCTCTGGTACATTGCCTGCTTTGCCGGCGCGCTCATCGACTCGGGCCTCGTCGGTTAGCACGTCTCGTCTCTCAATATAACCCACTTGTTCGAGAACGCCGAACCGATAACCTGCTGGCAGAACATGCGCGTCGCAGCGTCAAGCTTCTCCTTTCCATCCTTGCCGGTCGCCCCTTCAGAGGGGGCACCTGCTCCCTGGAGGTAGAGTGCGAGACAGTCCTGTGTGGTTGTCAGTGGCGAACTTGACAGTGGTAATTGGTTATGCATTGCAGTCAGTCCGTCATTGTACACAGGCCACATACGACGACTGTCGGGTTTTGGCGGCAACGAAACAGAAGAAAAGTGTAAAGGAAGACGAAGGGCTGCAACGCTCGTCCCTCTTGCGCAACTTTCGAGTCGGCGGCTTTCATCGTGTGACCTCCCAAACAGAAACAAGTAAACCTCACCTGCCAGGTCTCGTCACATGCTTCATTGACTTGACGCAGATAATCGATAGCCTGCTGTTTAAGACCCGGGTCGACGCTCGTGTCGCCAGCAAAGCGAATCGCCTGGGGAATGTTCGCGAGATGGGGTGAGGTAGGCTGCGCCATTGGAGTGTGTACTAAGGTTGAGGTTGAGGTGTGTAGTAAAGGGGTGTTAGCTACTTTTTTTGTTCGTGAGATGGTGAAACGGAGGGAGCGTAAAGTTTTGCGAGATGAATTAAATGAGGATGGAGCTTCTTCCTGTCTCTATGCTTGTGATGGCGACGAGACAGGAGAGGGACTCGACGTGCTTGACAAGTTTGATGGGGAGGGAAGACACCTCTTTGTGTTTTTGTTTTGGAGTGTGGGATGAACAACGAACAATTACTGAAACGTCGTTTTCACTTTTGCTGGTCGTGCTGGTCAGAATTGGGCCCGGGGCATGGGTGGCTGTAAAAGCCTGGAGCAGCTGGCAGCTAGCTAGCTATAGCTAGGTAGCACGCGCCGCCGCATTGAAAAGAAGACTCTAGATTCGGTTACGTAAACCCACGTGAGTAAAACACATTTCTTTTATTATGCCTCCCACTCTAGAATTTCACTAAGATCGGATCACTAGCGTCTCAACGTTGAGGGCTCACTCATAAGAGGCACTCGGCACGGGTGGGGTAGAGGCATGTGGGCTCCATACCGCCACCGCGCCACCCATCGATTCCTCCTCCTGACCTAGGTAGGCCCCATCCACACCTTTGAATCGGAGGTTGATTTCTGCAACCTCTCCATCACTCATTCCAACAACATGGGAGCCCTCTTGTCCATCCCCATCATCTCAGGGGGCGGAGCCATCGCCTCCTCCCTCTGCTCGGGATGCGCCATCTTCATGGGTGAGTGGTGTAGCGATGGCTGTTCTAACTCTCTCAGGTGGCACGGCCGCGTCCGCGTTTTGCAAGTCGTGCAACTGCAACTCGTCGATCGCCACGCGTGTAGGCTACGGCGTGAGTTTACAACAGAAGCCTCTCTGAACGCTCTGAGAGTTTGAGGTACGGTATACTGACTTTGTCAGCTGATCTTTGCCCTGTCGTCCATGCTCGCGTATCTGTCGCGGACTGATATTGCCATCCGGCAACTGGAGAAACTGAGCTGGGATTGGATCAAGATGGACTGCTCGGGGGGTAAATGCTATGGTCTACTGGCCGTGCATCGCTTCTGCTTTGCGCTTGCGCTCTTCCACGCTATCCACTCTGTGCTCTTGATCGGAGTGCGCTCGACCAAGGCTAAGCGTGCCGCTATCCAGAACGGGTACGTCACCCTTTAATTTCGGGGCAGTCGTGGGGGGCTGCCAAGCCGAGCTTCGAGCTTCGGTGTCGGTCTCGGTCTCCGAAATGCGTGCTAACGATGCTCAGGTGGTGGGGCCTCAAGCTTCTTGCCTATTTCCTTCTCTGCTTTATCGCCTTCCTCATCCCGAACGAGTTCTTCATGTTCTACGGAAGCTACATTACCCCTCTTGGCGCCTTCATCTTCATTCTCATCGGTCTGGTCCTCCTCGTTGACTTTGCGCACACATGGTCCGAGACGTGTCTCGACAACTGGGAGCGCACCGACTCGAACCTGTGGCAGTTTATTCTGGTCGGCTCGACGTTTGGCATGTACGTTGCGTCGTTGGCGGTGACCATTGTCCTTTACGTCTTCTTTGCCGGCTCGGGGTGCGGTCTCAACACGTTCTTTGTGACTACAAATCTCGTCCTTTGCGTGGTCGTGACCATTCTCGCCATCTCGGCTCCGGTCCAGGAAGCCAACCCGAAGAGCGGCCTCACCCAGGCGTCCATGGTTGCAGCATACTGCACGTACCTCACTTCTTCGGCCGTGGTCAACCACACGGACGACGGACACTGCAACCCGATCCAGAAGGCCGCCGGCGGAACCAAGACGACGACCGTCGTCCTCGGTGCGCTTTTCACCTTTGTCGCTATTGCCTACTCGACCACGCGTGCTGCCACCCAGTCCAAGGCGCTGGTGGGCAAGGGCCACCGCGCCGGAGCGGGAGCGATCGCGCTCCCCGAGGACGGCGCCGACGACGGCGAGGTCCGCCTGATCACCAACCAGCCCAAGGGCCGGCGCGACGAGATGCGCTACCAGGCGATCCTGGCTGCAGTCAACGCGGGCTCGCTCCCCGCTTCGGTGCTGGACGAGCCGGAGGACGACGAGGACGATGACATTGACGCCACGGTGGGCGAGGAGCGCGACGACGAGCGCGCAGGAACAAAGTACAACGTGAGTTGCACACGTATCGATGGAGTCAACTGACAGGCAGTACTCGTGGTTCCACATCATCTTTGCGCTCGCCGCAATGTACGTCGCTGGTCTCCTGACCGACTGGGCCGTCATCTCCACCTCGCCCGTCGCCCACCCCGCGCCAGAGACATCGCCTGTTCCGGACCTCACGGGCCATGGCAAGCGCGCCGAGCCAGACGTGTACATTGGCCGCTCGGAGGCGACCATGTGGATGCGTATCGTGAGCTCATGGATCTGCTATGCGCTGTATGCGTGGAGCCTGCTCGCGCCAGTCGTCATGCCTGACCGCTTTGGCGACGAGTAAGCGTGCTGTATGTGGACACCTTGCCCAAGCATAAACCGAACACCCTCATGTCCGCTAGCCCCATACAGGATAGGTCCCCCGTCTGTTGATCACCCGCTTCGTTGATCCCCCCACCTCGGTGCCCGCTCCCCTTGTTCCCTTCTTCGCGAGACCGATCTTAGATCCACCATAAATGTAACCCAACCTCCAATGCATCGTTGTTTCCGAACGCTACAGGATACCGAGGGAGGGAATGTGGCGGCGTGTGAGAGTGGAAGAGTGGAAGAGTGGAAAAGTGGACGAAAATGGCGGATAGCCATGACAACCGGGCGTGACGTGCTTGTGCCAACGTGAATCAGTGCAACGCGGCGTGGATATGGTACAATGAAACTGTTGTTGACGTTGACGTGCGATTAAGAAGTTAAAGGGGGAAAACTAGGGATCGCGGCTAAGCATGTTCATGAGGTCAGCGAACCGGCGTTCGAGGTTCTAAACCTGTCAGCTACACACTTGAAAGGCACCATCATTGTGACTCACAGCAAAACCATCCTCGAGACCGTCATGCCATGCCTTCATGCTCTCGTACCGGTCGCCTTCCTTGAGCGGGTCCGGGTCGCGCGGCGCGACATAATGCCCCGGCGTAGTGTTTGCTGTAGAAGTAGAAGTGAGGTTGGGCCTGGGGCGTGAAGGAGGAGAGAGGGAGGGTTTTGCAGGGAGCGTGACTGTGCGGTCGGCGCTGCCGTTCGAGGACGAGCGGGAGGAGCGCGATGCTCGCGAGGTGGGGCGCTGGGACCGGTTCCCGTTGTTGTTCTCATCGATGGCACACAGCCTGGCGAGGAACGTGTCGTCCTTCGGCGTGGTTGCGCGTGGCACCCTGTCCGAGCCGCGGACGGATGCAAGTGATATGGAGCGAGAGGCGCTTTCCTGTACGTGCATCGAAGGATGGTGACTCGGGCGCGCGTTCTCCAGCGGCGTACTTGCCTGCACTGCTGCAAACGAGGGGCGGTGCGTGACGGTGCTCTCACTTGATGCGGAGTTACTCCTCTGCGATAATGGCGGCCGGGGAAGCTCGTCTCGGACCGGAAGACTCGAGGTGCGCGTGAAGGTACGCGGAGGAGGCTGGAGAGTGAGAGCGTCCCGTGCGCTCGCAGCACGAGAGAGTGGGCGGGGAGGGAACATGGGGGACGCCTCGTCGCGGATCGAGGCGCGCGACAGGGGCCGGTCTGGGACGTATAGCGAGTTGCGTGACATTGGGCGGCTGGATAACTCGTCGGCGGTGCGCATGGACGCGCGAGATGACGGACGGTCACCATTGCGTCCGTTCAGTAATGTGGCGGTGAGGACCGTGACGTCGCGAGATACAGGGGTAGGTGTAGGAGGATGGTCTTTGCGCCAGCCTGTTGAGGTCGTCGATGATGCCGAGGAAGCAGAAGAGGGAACAATCTTGATTATTGTTGTCGAAGCAAGCTTTTTGCGAGCGCTGGCCTGCACGCACTTAATGAGCTCGGCAAACGCCTGACGCTCGGACACAGGGCGCGTGCGCGGTACGGATCGGGGAGCGGTACGAGGGACCGTCGGCGGTGTGACCCCACGCAGACCTGGACGGAGGGGAGTGAACAGATGCGTGGCGGGTGGGGCCGAGTGCTGACGAACAGTCCCGGCACCGGGGTTGAGCGTCGGAGGGGAGACCTTAATGGCTGGTGGCGGGTCCGATCCAAAGTACTCCGCTGGAGGATCCAATGTCCAGCCAACCCAACGGCCCCATGTAACCGGCGCACCGACGGCCATAGACGGTGAACTCGTCATGGTAGAGAATCCAACTGTCGTGTTGAAGAAGTGCTCAAAGGTAATGTCGTCCTCGGCAGTGTGGTCAAACTCGTCGGCCAGCGTTCCGAGATCGAGAGGCGTGCACACCAGACCCGGTGGAGGCGCCCCCAACTTTGACCAGTCGACACCACGGAAGAACGAGTGCCTTCTGATCTGGCCGACATCGCCATTGCCGAGGCGCACATCAAGTGGACTAAGAAGCCTGTTGTCAGTTGTAGCTCAAACCGTTTGCACCTTACCCTGAGAGTAGACTCTTCAGTGCTGGAGAGAGGTCATTGGGCATCCGAACATCACACCGCATGATACGCTCGTACGTGCTCCCGATAGACGGGGAGAAGAACGGGGCGCGGCCGGCACTCATCTCGTACAGCGTTGCTCCGAGTGACCACCAGTCGACCTCAGGCCCATATCCCGGGGCCTCACTCATGGACCGACGGATGGTCCCGTTCGACTCGTCAGCGTCGCTGTGGGCCGCTTGAACCATGGCATCCTCGGCAATGCGAAGCACCTCTGGGGCGACGTAGTCGGGTGTTCCTGTCGGGAGAAGACACAAACGACGGGATACAGCGCCATCAGTTAGTGGTGCGGCTGCTCCAAAGTCTGTGAGCCACAGCCGGCAGTCGGATAGCAGTAAAAAGTTGTGCGGTTTAATGTCACTGAGAGTTAGTGGTGAACTTTCTGAAAACTCACCGGTGAACGTAACCATGACCGTGCAGCCACGAGACAGCATCAACCATCTGCCGTGCCCACCATCCAACTTCTTCCTCCTCCATACGGCCCGTGTCCAATCCCGGCTCGGGGAGCATCTCGCATAGCCTGTCCCACAGCGACCCACATGGTGCGAAGGATGTGACGAGGTGCAATGAAGTAGGGGACTGAAACGACGCAGTGAACATTGGCGCGGGAGACGACACAGAAGCCAGGCCATGGATATGCCGCTCAAGAGACAGATTGAGTTGCTATAGCATTAGTGAACGACATAATTTCCATGACGTACACCACCAGCACGCATCACCATTGTCTTCTCAATCGACTTCATAGCGTACACTTTCCCGTTGAGTTTACACCGCACGGCATCGACCTGATTGTTAGGGTTAAGACTTAGGGTAACGATGAGGCTCACCACTCCAAACTGGCCCTCGCCCACTCGACCAAGCACATCAAAGTCATTCTTCTTCAACCGAAGATTCTCAGCATGTTGCAAGACTGTTATTGTCAGATAAGAAACCTCCTGGGCATCTAACTCACTGTCCTTGTCGAGCAGCTGAGCTTTGCTCCCAGTCGCTGTCCACCCCTCAAGGAGAAGCGCATCAAGCTTACACCCCCTCTCGTTTGATGTGCCGCCAACAGAAAAGGCGTCAGGAGGGCATGGTGTGGACAGCGAGTCGAGGAGGCCCGTGAGGAGGAGATGGCGGTGGGGGTAGGATGGTGGAGGCATTAGAGGCCCTCGAGCATTGACGTTGAGGACGAGGGACAGAGAATAGTTTCGTGTATGAGGAGAAGAGACAAGGCTATTATTGTGGAGTCAATGACAATGACGACAGACAGAGAGACCGGTGCACACGACTGGATAAATGGATTGTTGTTGTTGTTGTTGTTTGATGAAAGAGTGCAATGATGGAGAGACAGGTTGATGCATCCCATCCTCCAATCCATTCGTTGATTTTTCCTTTGCCCTCAGGCACCAAAACCTCAAAACAAGTCGCGTTGAACCTCCAGCATGAAGCCCAGCTGCAGCCAGGCTGCAGGCTGGCCAAGCCAGCAGCCAGCCAGCCCCCGAGCCAAACTTGCTTTGTTGGGTAATCGCATAAGTGGCTTGCAGTTTCCACGTGGCATTTCCTAATGATAATTGTAAGTCAATAGCTTCGGGACCGAGACATTAATAGCATTGTTGAGAAGATCAGAAAAAGCCATATTATCTAGTACCATAATGAGGTCTGTCGGTCAGCTCCACCATTTTATTCAGGGAAATAACAGACGAAGATCCCTGGATATACGTATCTACGCCGGTGATAAAAGTTACGTCAACCTGACTGCGATGCACGCCATTGTACTGCCTGAACGGCGCATGTACGCGCATGTACGCAGCCCGCAGTATCGGCATATCGGCAGTGCCCCATGTGGACCATGTGGGGGTTCACTGAACTCACTACCTGGCATGCCTGGTTTTCGGATCCGAGCCATTTTTTGTTTGTGACCGCATGGTGCATATCCAAAATCTCAACTCCAACAGAACCCTTTGCTTCGCAGTGTACCACACAGTGGGGGAGTGGGGGGGTGTGTGGGGGGGAAGGGAGATGGGAGGGTTGCATCTTAAGGCATCTCTCTCTCTCGCTCTCTTGACTCGATAACGTCTTCTTGTTTCTGTCTACCTCGATACCTCTACAGCCTCGACTCTGCTCCGAACACTGTACCAAAGTGTTCGCAGCTCTCTGCTCTGGCTAGTAGCTTGCCCTTCCTCTTACCATCTCGACTCGGTCGGCATCACGCGTCGCCACCAAGCAGGAGACGGACGCTGGTTCAGATATCCTCGCAGATCGCAGTGTCGACCCCAACCTGGCCCCACTATCTCTTGGGCTTCACTTGACTCGACTCGGCTGCGTTGCTCGTGGTCTCCCACCTGTTCAAATCTTGTGTGCTGACCCAGAAAAGACTAAAAGACTGGACAGAAGGCGGGCGCCGTTCTCTGCCTTCCACTACACTTAGTTGTTCTTATCGGCTCGCCCTGCCGAGATGAGCTCCATCTACGCCATCGCGGCGACGGCGTTCATCCCCTTTGTCTCATTGACATCGCTCTCATTATACCTCAGCAACCACCCAGCATCGCCTGTGTACGCGCTCTTGCATCGTCGCGGTGTCCAGCTATCGACAAGCCAAAACGAGGGCCTCGCCGGAGATCGCGATGCCTTTGACATTGAGGATCCCCTCGTTTGCACCGATGGTATTCCTGTGAAACCGGAGCAGTTCTGGAGGAGCCAGACCTTTTTGAAGGTTTGGCTCTTCTTGACTCTCATCCCGCCCTTCTTGGCCAATATCGCACTGCTGGTCCTGACGATCATCTCGTCGGCCGGGTTCGAAGACCATGAGCGAACTCGTGCTCTCCTTCTCCCCGTCCTGCTCCTTCCCGCCCACCTTGTCAACCTCCTCCTTGCCTCATTGTTCTTCCGCCAGAAGGAGATTGCTACCCACTGGTCGACCACCATTCACCTCGCGAGCGCCCTCTTGACGCAATTTATCGTCCTCGGAATGCTCGCTCTCTTGCCGACGACCCCCTTCCCCGAGGCACCCGTCAGCTTCAACAGCTTCTTCTCGCGCATGGACGTGTTCAGCTTGCCGCCTCTCAACGCTATCAGGGTCTTGACATGGTCGCTGCCAGTCCTCCAGCTGCTGCCATTGATCGTTGTCTGCCTCATCCGTCGCGGACCCCCAATGTACCTCCCCCTCGTCGACATTTACCCCACCAAGATCACCGACGCTGTCCCTGCCGGTCATCCCGCGCTCAACCCCGACCTTCCCAACGTTACGGGCGAGGTGGACGTCACCGTCGTCGAGTGGTGCCTCTACACGTATGCCTCGGATGTCATTGATCGCTCCAAGGTCAACGACTCGATGGACGTCTGGGACCTGCCCATCTTGCCAGCGGGTATGCGTGCTCTTCCCAACTTCCTCAAGATGAAGAAGGTCTACGGACGCCGCCGTAGCCGTCTGGGTAGGATGGAGGGTTTCAACCTTCTTATCAAGCTCGCCAAGGTCAACAGCGGTCTTCTCCTTGCCCAGACCCTGCTCGCCATCATCACCGCTGTCGGCTACTACGGACCCCACCTTATTCTCAGGTACTTTATCCGCTACCTCGAGGTCGACCCCGGACGCACCGACCCAGCTTGGGGATGGCTCCTCGCTCTCGGCCTGTTCGTCTCCAACGTCGCCATCTACATCGCCTCCGGTATCAACTGGTCTATCAGCTCCACCCTCCTCCAGAGCCGCTTCAGGCTCCAGCTTAACACCATGCTCTTCAGCAAGACTCTTCGCAAGAAGGACATTGCCGCTGCTGGTGACGACACTGGTGCCGTCGGAGGTGTCAAGGAGGAGGCTGCCAAGGCCAAGGCCAAGAAGGACACGGACGAGAAGGAGGACGACGATGAGGCCGTGTCCTCCAAGTCTCAGATCATGACTCTGTTCACTGTTGACGTTGACAGAGGTGAGTTCAAACCCCATTCGTTCCCCGCTGCTTCCACTTGCTTCTCTCCTCCTCTCCGTTCCCTTTCTCCTCCAGTGCTAACGCCTGCACAGTCAGTGAATTCATCTTCCACGCCTTCACTATTGTCGACTCGCCCATCGAGATCGTCGTCGCGACGATGATGCTGTACTGGCTGCTCGGTTCGTCGGCGCTGTGGGGTCTTCTGGCCTCGATTCTGTGTCTTCCTCTCAACCACCTGGCTTCGAAGTTTGTTGTAACGGCTCAGGAGAACCTCATGAAGACACGCGACCAGCGTACCGCGCTCATGAACGAGGTCCTCCAGGGTATCCGTATGCTCAAGTTCATGGCGTGGGAGCGCCCCTTCGAGACTCGCATCAACAGCATTCGTCGCAACGAGCTCTCGTGGGTGGCCCGCAACTACCAGATCGAAGTGGCATTCAACTGTATCTGGGCCCTCACCCCTGTTCTCGTCACAGTTGTCTCGTTCCTGCACTATACCCTCATTCGCGGTCAGGTTCTCACCCCGTCGACTGCCTTCACCTCCCTCGCCGTCTTCTCCGAGCTCCGATTCGCCCTCAATGCTCTTCCTGAGACTTTCATCCAGGCGCTGCAGGGCTTCGTGTCGTGTCGCCGTATTGAGAAGTACATGTCGCTCGCCGAGGTCGCCGATGTTGCGCCCTTCACCACGGGTGACATTGTCCTCACCAACGCTACCTTCACCTGGCCTCAGGACGACTCGGCGTCTACCCACCCCAAGTCGACTGCTCCCACGCCCCGTCCTGCATTCTCCCTTGCGGATCTGTCTCTCCGGTTCCCCGAGGGCAAGCTCTCGCTCATTTGTGGTCGCCTCGGTTCGGGCAAGTCGCTTCTTCTCGCTGGTCTTCTCGGCGAAGCGGACATCGTCGCCGGCCAGGTCTCGGCTCCTCGCTCGGCCCCCGACACCATGACCCACTCAACCGGCAAGATCTCGGACGACGAATGGATTCTCCCGCAGATGGTTGCCTATGTTCCCCAGCAGGCCTGGCTCCAGAACGCCAGCATCAAGGACAACATTGTCTTCTCCTCGCCCTGGAACCCCGAGCGTTATGCTGCTGTCATTGAGGCGTGCTCGCTCACTACCGACCTCGAGATCCTTGAAGACGGCGACGAGACTGAGATTGGCGAGAAGGGTCTCAACCTTTCTGGTGGCCAAAAGGCCCGTGTTTCGCTCGCTCGTGCTGTCTACTGCCGCGCTGGTGTCATCTACCTGGACGATGTCCTCTCTGCTGTCGACGCTCACACCGCCCACGCGATTATGGAGAACTGCCTGAATGGCCCTCTCATGGCCGGCCGCACCATCCTCCTCGTCTCGCACCACACTGCCCTCGTCTCCCCCTCGGCATCCTACATTGTCGCTCTCGAGAATGGCGACGTCAAGTTTGCCGGTACCCGCGCCGACTTTGTGGAGTGCGGTCTCATGAAGGAACTCGATGCCGAGGACCCCGAGAGCCAGCCTACCGCCGGCGAGAAGCTCGAGGAGAAGACCGTCGAGGAGACCATTGCCGAGTACAAGAAGCCCATGCACAAGAGCCTGGTGTCTCTCACGGGCAGCACTGCCGTCGACGAGCCCCAGTCTGAGACCTCGTCTCTTGCTCCCCTCGACGAGTCTGGAAGCGCCACGCCGGTCAAGACCAAGGCTCCTCGCAAGCTTATCGAGGACGAGAAGCGTGTCCGCGGCCGCATCGCCTGGCCTGTTTGGGCAACCTACTTCAGCGCTCTTGGCGGACCCTTCTGGTGGATCTGTTTCGTGCTTGCCCTTATCATCGCCGTACTTGTTCCCGTCGCCGAGCAGGGTTGGGTCAAGTACTGGACTGGCTCGTCCCTTCCGTCTGACGGCTCGGCGCCGGCCCACTCGGCCACTTACTACGTCCTTGGCTACGCCATTATCGCTGTTGCCGGCTGCTTCCTGTCCAACCTCCAGTTCATCGTGGTCTACATTGGCTCGCTCCGCGCCAGCCGTATCCTTCACAACCGCATGCTCGAATCTGTCCTCTTCGCCACACTTCGCTTCCACGACACGACATCGCGCGGCCGTCTGCTCAACCGTTTCGGTAAGGACATTGAAGGTCTCGACTCGAAGATGGCCGACAACTTTGTCCGCTCGGTCCAGTATGCGCTCAACGTTTCGCGTACCGTTATCACTCTTACTTGGGTCGGAGGCTGGCCGTTCATTCTCGCCGGTCTCTGCATGGCTGGATTCTACTACCGCGCGGGATCCATGTACGGCCAAGCGTCGCGTGACATGCGCCGTCTTGACTCGGTCACTCGCTCGCCGCTGTACTCGCTCTTCGGTGAGACCGTCTCTGGTGTCGCTGTCATCCGTGCGTTTGGTGCTTCGACGATTGCCCTCCAGTCCATGATGCGCCTTTCCGACACCAACATTCTCGCTTTCGCCTGGACCTGGACCGTTAACCGCTGGCTCTCGTCCCGCTTCAACGTTCTTTCTGCGCTTATGGTCGGCGTCACCGCTTGTGCCATCCTCGTTGCACCCCGCGTTGACGCCGCTCTCGCCGGTTTCGCCCTCGCCTTTGCCAGCACCATCCTCCACGACCTCCTCTTTGTTGTGCGGCGCTTCGTCCAGCTCGAGCAGAGCATGGTCGCCCTCGAGCGCATCAAGGAGTACTCTGAGGTCCCGCAGGAGGCTCCCGAGATTGTTGAGCCGCGCCCTGCGGCGTCGTGGCCTGCTGAGGGCGCCGTCGAGGTCAAGGACCTTGTCATCCGCTACGCCCCCGACCTCCCTGATGTCCTGCACAGCATCAGCTTCAAGGTCGACTCGTGCGAGAAGATTGGTATCGTCGGCTCTACCGGCTGTGGCAAGTCTACCCTCGCGCTGTCTTTCTTCCGCTTCGTCGAGGCTACGTCTGGCAGCATTTCCATTGACGGTACCGACATTTCCAAGATTGGCCTTACCGACCTCCGCTCCCGCATCATGATCATTCCGCAGGATCCGACCATTCTCTCGGGCACGCTCCGCTCGACTCTGGACGTGTTTGACGAGTACGACGATGCGGACATTTACGAAGCGCTCCGCCGTGTACACCTCTTGTCTGCCGACGACGCCACGGGCCCCGACGCCAGCGAGGCTGCCGCCTCGACATCGGACAACACGGCCGTCGACGAGCGCAACGTCAATGTCTTCCGTGACCTATCATACCCTGTCTCGGAGGGCGGCGACAACTTCTCCACGGGCGAGAAGCAGCTCATCTGCATGGCGCGCGCGATCCTGCGCCGCAACAAGGTGCTGTTCATGGACGAAGCGACGGCCTCGATCGACTATGAGACGGACGAGCTCATCTCCAAGACGATCCGCGCAGAGTTCAGCGACTCGACCATCCTCACGATCGCGCACCGCATCCACACGATCATCGACTTTGACAAGGTGCTCGTCATGCACCGCGGCAGTATTGCAGAGTACGCGTCCCCCGCCGAGCTCCTGCGCGACCACAAGAGCAGGTTCTACGCCCTCTGCAAGGCCACGGGCAAGAGCGAGTTTAAGAACCTGCGCGACATGGCGTTTGAAGCTGAGAAGCGCCGCCAGCAGCAGGCTGCAAAGTGAGAGAGGAGAGTGAAAAACGTCGAAAGGGACCTGAAAAAGAACAATGTCCAAACATAAACATCAAACATACTCTCAAAAAACAGCAAAGAATGCTTGTATCCCCCATTACAACAGAATAGATTGGAATCATATGCACTTTTTTTTTGAGGAGTTGGTGACCTGATGAGTCAGGTGGTGATATTGTGCTGGTGGCGAAGGGAGACGGCTTATGGCAAGCACTCACATCACCCAGTCAGCGTGTCTAGGCATCAGCTCCCCCTGCGTCAGCTGCTCCTTACCATTTTCAGTGAGTGTAACTAGGGTCAGTACGCAGTATTGAAAAGTGACAGCTGTTGATGCCGAGTTAAGGGAAAGTGGCACCACACTCAGTGGCACGCTTAGTGCCACACTGGCTGACTCTCACAGTGCTCCAAACGCCACCGTCAATCTTGTCCACAACATCCAGCTTTTCGAGCTATTCAGCATCGGTGGTGATAACTCAGCGGTAGAGTGACAGATTGCAATGTGTGTTCGGAGTCATCTGTCGGTCCCGAGTTCAATCCTCGGTCATCACTTTTTGTGGCCGAAACGGGTCTGAAGAGGGTCTGACGAGGTATTCTCCCAGCTCGCTCCGTTGGGTACCGCATCGTGGGTATCTGGAGGTGTCCTCTTTTGTGCATTGATCCTGTGCCAGCGTCACACTTGCCTGGTCCATGGCATCGCGGAGGCCTTGTGCTGTAAAGTTGTATAGTCAGGGGTCAGAAAGCGGCTTGGGATCCGAGTTCGCAATGCCCTCGGCGAGGCAATCTTGATAAGTGTCAGACCGAGGGCACGTAGAGAAGGTTCTTGCCAAATAGTGTATGTCATGGAACTGCAAGTTGAACATGTGAACCACATCTGAACCACCTCATGAACATTGCAGGTGGCCGAACATACCAAACAGCAGGGTGAGACGAGGGCGAAAGCGGCTACTCCTTGACGGCCGACGTCTCGGCGGTGGTGGCATCTGGATTCTCCGAGGCGTGCGAAGACGAGGGTCCTGGGTGGGGCTGCCTATTGGGAGAGGCAAGGTCTTTGGCTAGATAGACTTTTTGGGGTTCGCAAATTTCGCGTCCATCAGCGTCGTAGTACCAAATATACGAACGACGACGCTTGTCCCCATAGCCCCCCCGTTCCGAAGGGTGCAGAGGAGGTGGCGGGTTACGTCTGTCCGTGGCGAGCAGACTCTCGGATGTGGTTTCCGTGGCGACAAGATCGAGGTTGGAAGTAACAGTGGTGGGTGAAGGTGGAGGAGCTCCTGGGGGAACGACCCTAGGTTGCCGTGCTGCCTTTTCCTTTTTCGCCTTTCGAAGAGCCTTCAGATGCTGTTGGTAGTGCGCCTGATAAACTGGAGACTTCTCCGCTTCGGCAATGAGGTCGGCAGTGGTGCGACGCGGGACAACGCCCTCGACCAACGTCAGGGGAGCGCCATGGCTGTCTACCGGGAGAGGGCCTGCGCATGAGTCGCGCCTAGCCCGCATCTCCTCTTCAGTAGCAGTATCGAATGTGGCGGAGGAAGTGTTGGGGCGGGTCAGAGTCGCTGTCAGTCCAGGCAGAGGCTCCGAAGTCCGCTTGCGTGGGCTGTTTGGAAGAGCTGTAGCAAGAACCTCGTTTCGAGTACGGGCTTCGTTCCGGTCAAGCTGGGATTCTTGGGACGCTTCCCGGACGCGGATTCGAGGGAGGGTTGTGGTCGGGAGAGAACGCGCGATGTTCGCTGCGTCCTGGGTGTCGACGCCATCGTAATCGAAAACATCCATCACTGTGGAACGTTTCCGACGCCCAGACCCAGTGACGTCGACGAAAACGGTAGAGGAAGTCGGACGGCGAACAGTGAAGTCGACCGGGGCGAAATTCGAAGTGCCAGCAGGGGCAGTATTGAAGTTTCGACTCTCGCTAGAATCGGGACGAATGCTAGAGGGACCTGCTTCCAGGCCAACGAGGACACCATCTCCTGTCTGGTGGGGACGGGTAGAGAGCGCATAGGGAACGGCGCGGTGTTTCGAGCGCTTCTTAGTAGGGCCACCGTGTGTCGAGTCGGACAGGCGTGCGCGAGCACGTTCTGCCTTGTTGGCAGCTATGACTTGCCGAAGCTCACTCCTGGCCTTCTCTATGTCCTCCGGCCCCAGCGTGCCAAGCCTTTGTTTACGAGGCGCTCGAAGGATATTCCTGACATGTTCCGGTGGGAGTCGACCTTCAGGAGCGTTCACTGCGGTAGGAACAGTTCTCGCCGGTCTCTGGGAGGGCGTTGAGGAGGATTCAGCGTCAATGTTGGTCTGCTGAGACGGTGGGGAGGAAGTCAAGTCGGTCGAGTTCTGGGTCATAGCTTGCTCGGAGGGGGGCTGGGGCTGTTTGGGAGTTTGGTTTAGGGTGTGGGGTGGACAGGTTGGAGGAGTGACGGGGGCATTTCTAGTCGTGGTAGTGTTGGTTGGAGGAGTATTGGTGGTCACAATACTGGTCGTGGTCGAAGGTGGGGCCGCGCACAATGAAGCAGGCCTGTCGGTTTCCTTCCCCTTCTCAGAGTTCTGGGAAACAACAAAGGCAAACTTGACGAGGACAGAATGGCGGTCTCGAGCAATACGGTTCTGAATGTCATTGATGAGCGTCGCGGATATGAGGCACAGGACGAGCCCAATGACCGTTGTGGTGCTTATGCGTGCGGAACCGTCTACAACCCAATAGTAGAGGCCGGTAACGCTTGCAACGGTACAGAACCACTTGGGGAACTGAAGGAGCAGTATAATCGTCTCAGGAAGCCCAGGGTGGCGGTGGACGCGTTCCAACACGATCCGGGCCCCGGGGGGTTCAGCGCCGTCATCGTCGTTGTCGAGGTAGGCACGTTCCTCGGGGGATGCCGCTTTCAGGATCTTGAAGACGAGCGGCAACACCGACGATTGCAGAATGCGGAGGAGTTCGAGCTTGTGCCTCATCTGAGCCAGCTTTTCCTCCATGTCAGCGACACGGGCGGCCAACTCAGATTACTCAGGTGTGGGCGGGGCCGCCGGCATTGTTAGGAGGGAGTCGACACCACTGCACGGGAGAGAGAAAAGTAGCGGATGGGATGCGAAAGGGGTAACTCGGGTTGATGGTGGAGGATCGCGAGTGGAATATAGAACCAGTGGAATGGAGAAGAGAGAGAGAGAGGGAACAGTATACTACAGTATGCACAAAACTCGAAGAACGAGAATGGCGAGCGCTAATAGAAACAACAAAAACAGCAAAGAAAGGAGAGTAAAGGGAGAGAGACAGAGAGTAAAGGGAGAGAAAAGGAGAGAGATTGAAGAACAAAGAAAAGGATGAGCAATGAGGAGAAAGAAAAAGAAAAAAGAAAAGAAATCAGAGACAACCAGAAAAGTACAGTAGGAAAGTGGAGGAGCCGGGGGAGGGAGCAAGCCAAGCGTCCTTTGTGGATCTCTCATCCCATCCGACTGAAGACGAGTGGCACTTCCACTGTAATTAACGACGACAGGAGCAACTCACAATGAATCAGGTGGCAAACCCGCCGTTCTTCCCCAAGTCTGAGCTGTCCAGTGTTCACATATGGTATTTATTTGAACGTGATGCTCATGCATCGAGCCTGTGCTCCCAAGCTGCATCTCTATAAGCTCCAGTTGCCAATTGCCAACCCACCGGTGGAAGAGATGGTTGCCGCGTGTCACGTGACACCAGCTTTCACAGGTACAATCTCGTTTGTGCAGTTGCTGAGGTGAAGCTGCTCTGTCCTGTGGCGTGTACTATAAGCTTGATGAGGAGGCGACGGGGCTGCCCTTTGCCAAACCTTTGCTACTGGTCATCCCAGTGTTTATCTTCATAGGCTTTTGTTCTTCAAAGTGATTTGAGTGTGTGTGTTCACAGATCACAGAGTCCAATATGTAAAGGCGACAGGGATGTCCATGGACGCTGACAGCCAGGCACAGGCAGGGTGAGTGTACACAATGTACATGACCCCTGCACCATGTGTCGCACACCTTTGTTTTCCTACTCGCTCGCTCCCGCATAGACCTCATTACGCATCTGTTGCCATAACTCTTGTTGCCCCGTGAGGCTCTGATACACATGTACACACAGACCACACATGCGAAGCAACCGAATGCGCTTTTTGTGCATAAATGTTTATGGTGGCGCCACAGAAGCGTGTATGTGTACCTGAGAGTGGATTCTTGTAAATATGTCTGATACAACTGGACAGGCAAAGGAGGTTGCTGAGGTGCATAACTTGTCTCACATCCATGCAACGGTGTTGTTGTTCAAAGTGGGAATGCCTCCCCACCCCATACATATATATATGTGGTGTTCTCGTTGCTCCTCCATCCACTCGACTCTGTCACTGCTTTCCGTTCTCAAAAAACAACTTCAGCTCATCCTCTCAAACTTCACAACACGCAACATGCTCTCCCTGATCCTAGGCGCCGTCCTCGATCTCCTCCTCCAGCTCGGACTTCTCGCCTTTATTCTGGCCATCTTCTCCCTGCTCGCGCTCTCCATCGGTTTTTGCCTCTCGGCCGCAATGCACCAGTACATCCTCCCGTGGCTTGTCAAACAGGGACGTGCGCTCTGGTGTTGGGCCTTTGACATCCCCCTACCGCCTCAGATGCTGCCTTCACAACCATGCCCCCAGCCAAACTCTCCCTCCCCGACGTTTCCGGAAACTACTCCTACTCTGGCTAAGGACAGGATGCGTATCAACCTCCGCCCGTCGCACAAGAAACGGTGGTGGCCTGTCGACAAGCGTATGGCGGACCGTGGGTACTTCTAGCTAAAATGAGTAATGAGCTGTGGAGTATGTAGCGTTCCTCTGTCAGGGTTATACACATGTTTTGGCTGTAGGGCGCCGAACGAAACTGAGTTAACATACGGAACGGTGCGCAGTGCAAAATGAAGCAGAGGCGGGCGAGATGAGGACCGTGGTGCAGGCAAGACGTTTCATCCACGGTGTACGGCAGTTGGCTATCTTTAGAAGAGCACCTGATTCCAGCGTCAGCGCACCAGCGTGTGCTGGGTGGCAAGAAGGACAAAACCTCCGTTTGATAGGCTCACACATTGCTTACCCCTGGACCATTGCGTGACCATCTACATGTTCTAGAGCTGAATCTTACCGCGTAGAGATGCAGCGCAGTTTTCCACAGGGCATGTTGACAGCTGTTTCACTTTGCCTAGACGTGGTACTGCGCACTGGGCGCCGCACTGGGGGTGTAACAACAGACTATAGCATGACACACAAGTCCATTATGAAACAATCGATACTAAGTTAACACGTTGTCTGTGAAACGGCCTGGCCAGTCCACTACGTGGAAAGATTGTGGGTCACCGATAGTAGTCAGCGTACGGATCGATATGCTCATCCTGCTCTGTCGAGGCTCCAGACTCTGGGGAGTCGGAACCCAGAGACGAACTGGACCTTGTCACCATGACAAGCTCAGCAAGCAGCTTGGTCGCCGTAACGGCAGATTTCTCGTCTGGCGGCGGTGTCGGGAGAGACATTGGGCGGAAGAGCGGCCACGAAGGCGAGAGTGAGGGTCGGGGAGACACGGAGAATCTGGGGTGGCGTAATGCGCTGGCTGGCTTCTGTACGGACGAGGAGCCGATGCGGTACGAGAGTTTGAAGAGACGCTCGGGGCGGCCAACAACCGGATCACCCAGCGACCGCCAGTTGTGAAGGTGGATCTCGCGGCGCTCATGTGTTTTGTGTAGGAGTGCTGACCAGTATTGCTCAAAGTCCCATGGCAACTAGGACGTGTCAGAGAAGATAAGAGTGAGTCTACTCACATCAAGCTCGCCGCCACAGTCCTTGACGAGCATGTCGCCTTCCAAGTCACCAGCCGCCACTGCCATTTCGCCCGAACCCACACGGACTCCTTCCTTGGTATGCGGGTCGACGAACGGCCAGCACAGGTGGATGAACATGCGCACAATCCACGGTGTGTCCATTAGCAAAACATAACCCAGCGACTCGGGATAATAGTTTGTGATCATATCGAGTGTGTCTTTTGCGTCTCTGAACGAGGTGGGGATGCCGCCGCCAAAGTTGTAAATAATCGCAATCTTCCTAGGCATCGTCAGTTGGGCCGAGCGGGTCGTAGCGTGCTCACGTTATTCCATCAGTCATCAGGTCGTAACAGCGTTCAAAGTTCCACATCTTTTTAAATCAGCGATTTCCCCACGAGGGTCTCCGTCCGGACCGACGCGTACTCACTGCATGGTTTGGATTGCGCAAGCTGAACGGCAATTGATTCCTCTCTGGAATCACGTACGCGATGGGCCAGCCCTCGGGGGAGAAACCTTGGCAGAAATTCTTGCCCATCGCCGCCTCCGAGGCAATCTCCCGAGCGCGTGCTTCCCAATTGTCCACTCCTTCCGTTCGCCGCCATACGATGCACTTTTCCATCTTGATGAGAACAGTCTTGAGCGAGGATCCTCTGTTGGCTGTGATGTTGGTCAGCCCCCTATCCTCTGCCACAAAACGACAGCGCTTCCGGATCTCACCTGATCGGAATCTGTGCCAATGAGTGAGTCACTTCAAAAGACTGTTCTGATGCTGCACGATACGTACCGGAGGAAACATTCTTGAGACTGTCTGTCAGTCCTGCAGCCCCGTCTCTCCACAACACTCTCAGAAAAACTCACAAGGAACATCTTCTCGCGTTCGCTCAGCGGCGCACTCCTCCACGTATTGTCGTGCACGGGGAGCGCAAAACCCTCGCGGCCAAAGTGGCGCTTGAAGGCATCGAGCTCGGCGCGTTGGGCGTCCGTGAGCACCGGGAGCGGGGCGGGCGGCACCGGTGGGCAGTGGAGAAGGTAGGACGGCAATGGAGCGGGTGGTAGTCGGGCAGGTGGGAGTGGAGCGGTCATGATATCGATTGCGAGGCTGGTGGCGGGTGGTGAAGAGGGGGGAGAAAATGTGGCGGGGGAAGAATTGGAAGAACGACAAGGAAAACTGGGGTTCATTTACCAGTTCTTGTAACGGCCCACATGTCTAGGCGAGAGCATGCCAATATCCCAGGATGCCCGATGCGGCCGAGTGGTCGAGTGGAGTTAAAGTCAACGTAAACGTTTGTTCTGCTCCATTGTCTAGCGAGGGCACGGGCACACGAGCTACGGCACATGGTGGCGACTAGCGCAACAGCATAGACCGACTAGCCTGCCTCGAGTCGAGTGCCACCGAATTTTTGTCACGCACACTATTGACCGTCCACTGCCTACGACCACCGACCAAATTGGTGTACTAGGTGTAGGGCCACTCTCCGAAGCTACGACCTATTGAGACTAGAAGCTAGAGGCGCCGCTGAAATACACTACTGTACGTCTGGCTCTTAGTCTTGGACCAGGCTTATGAGCGAAGGGGACCCTGGTGGTTGCGCGTGTAGACGTTTCGCTCCCTCACCAGAGCTGCATTCTCAAGCCCACCCGAAAGGCTCTACACAACAATTCTGGCATTGGCGCCAAGCATCAGATAGCATTCCCGTCAACAGTCCATCATTGTATTCTCGCAAGCGATGGCGAGTTGCACAATTCTACGTGGCGAGAAACGAGCTGGAATGGGTGGCATGTGACCGATGTGCAGATTCACAGAACTGACGACTCCCAAGCTCCCAACAAGCGAACACAAGCCGAGATGAAGTTTCTGGGGCAGGTAATGTCCATAACGTAAGTCCGTTCCCGGCCTCAGAGCTTACCGGGCTTTATCTGCCGGACCGAGGAGAGGCTGCCCGGTTCGGGTTCGGCGGCTGGTTACTGTATGTACGTACGAAGATGGCGATGTGCCAAGAATTTGAGACGCTCTACACGGTTGAGCGCTCCGGATACATATACCACTTCGCCGTTGATAGCGATTGACCCAGATCGTACTGTATGTATAGAAAACTCCTGCACATCGAGTCTTTACTGTTACTTAGCTGAGTCTTTACTGTTACTTAGCTTGTTCGCCTGTCACTCCCCGCACAGGCTGTGTCACCGTCACACTGCTTCTTCCTCTTCAGTGGATGGCACTTGGGCTTGGCTCATCATACGTACTAGCACACCTCAGGAACCCACGATAACGATGGATGAGCCCTGTTTCCGATCTCCGAGGAGCGTCCCACGACAATACAGTATCTATCATCGGTGATCGGTGAGCGCTGGATGGTCGAACGGGGTCCTAGCACCTAGTACCTAGTAGGTAATATCTTACTATCTACTATACTTGCCGTACACGTGGTTTCAGCACAAGACCCACCAACGACTGGTCCATCATCCGTGTTCCATAGGCTCCTATCTTGATCTCCATGGTCATTAGTGAGAATTCTAGGTGTCGGAGGTGGAAGTGTCAGCTCCCGAGTCACGCTGCACACGGTTACCTCCACCTCTTCGTTGACGACACTAGTTCTTTCTCACCATCTCTCGTGAACGGAGCAAGCCTCATACTCCTTGGTGAACCCCCTCACTGGCCGAGGATTTACAAGGGGCCAAACTGACTAGGTATCTGATTCACCGGGGGTTGGTCGGGTTACGCGACAGTCAATCGGAACCAAAGCTTCCACTACTTGGTAGGTTCTTCGTAGGTTAGGTGCTGAACTGCGCTTGCATCAACCAAGATGGATCTAAATCGCATGCAGAGTAGTGGAGCATTCTCACTGAATATGTTCGTTGTTCTGAAACCTGCAGGGCGTAGTATTTATAGAGTGGGACCATTGTGCCAAGGCGCCATAACAACAACCTCAAGACTGATTTCCAAGTCAGAACATGCTCTCTAAGCTTGTCTTGTGGGTCGCTATCGCTCAAAAGTCCAGGTCATCATCCAGCTTACGACCTCGTGGTTTGACCTTGGGGGGACACCTTTGTGTTGGTGATGGATGTCTCGCTAGGTGGTGTTCGCTGGGCTGACTTACCCCAAGAATGGAGAAGGGGGCTTTTGCATCGTCATACATACATATCCTTGTAGAGAGCAGGAAACAGAAGAAGACAAGGGGGTTCAAGTTGGAGAAGGAGGTGCACTCTACATATGTGTATACTGTATATATGTCAGTAGCAGGCTACCTTGGAGCTACATATGTCGATAGCAAGTCACCGCTGTCCAGCAGGAATCAAGGTCCAATATAACATAGGGAGATCATTTTGATCAAAAGGTTACTTAGTCTGGGTATCGAAATTGGTCAATGAAACGGGGAAGCTTGCTGGCGCCAAGTTGGGTCCGATGGAAATGCTACGCTCTCGCATTATGCATCAAAGCGGGCCTCGAGACGAAACGCTTGTAGGAGAACCTGTAGCAGCCCTCTCATACCTGAGGCAACGGGCAATACATGGTATGTGCACAGGACGCATGTTGAGTTCGAGCTTCTCAAGCTTCTCAGCCGTTGCTCAATATGGAATGTAGCCACTGGTACCAGAAGCCTGGGACAATGTTTAGGCACAAGATTGTTTCAAAGGACAGGGGGGTGGCGCGTGTGCTTTTTCCTGTGTTTTCGGATAAAGGAGCTGGAGAGAGTGGCGACGACCAGTACTCAAGTTACACGTGTACGAGTGCGTCGAGGAAAGCAGCGTGCGTGTGTGTGTACATGTGTGTGTGTGCGTGCGTGTGTATGTGTTCTCATGTGTGCATGTGTGAGAGTGCCTGCACGTGTACTTACCTGTGTGGCGTCCACTGGAAGCCAGACAGCGGTCCTTTGTTCTACGTGTAGAAATTGACCATACTGACACGAGGCAGACCACACTGAAGCCTCGACATTGCTCAACGGCACCCCACCACCAAAGACACACACCTGCTGTATAAGTTTGGACAACCATCAGAAGCCTGAGAAACCTGACCCCTTTCACGTTATGCAGCACACAGGCGCCATCAACACTAATTCATCAACTATTACTTTCAGCAATGTAAGAGCAGAAAGAAGGGAAGCACGCCATTTTAGAGAGATTCTACTTGGAACAACTGTATTATCCTCATGCTCCCTTGCAGGCACCCCTTACTTGCCCTCGTTCTCGTTCTTGTTCTGCTGGTGTTCGTGGACCTTGAGGTCAGGCACCTCCTGACCCTCGGCGGCTTTGGGCTCGAAGTGCGCTTCAAGGCTCACCTCGGGGGCGATGGCGACGGTGGGGTCGATGGCCGTGAGCGCCGCCAGACGGTTGTGCGAGCGGGAGGTGACGAGGTTGAGGAGGCGCACGGGGCCCTCGCTGGGGTTCTGGTTGGTCTTCCACGCGGTGCGAGGGGTGGGAGGTACCGTCTTCGCGGTGTCGGTAGCCGCGGTGGGGGCTTCGGTGGCGGTGGCGGTGGCGGCGGTGAGGGTGGCGTTTTCGGCCACGGGGGCGGCAACGGCTTCGTTGGGGATGTTGCCATCGCCACCGTCCTTGTCCTTGTTGTCGTTGTGGAGGACAGCATCAGTGTGCGTGTCGGCCTTGGCGTGCTCGACCTTGTCCTGGGCGTTCTTGAAGGAAACGTCCAGCTGGTGGTTGTGGTTGTCCTCCGCCTCGCCGTCCGAGGCCTCCGAGGCCTCCGAGCCGCCCTCGGGGGTACCCGCGTCCACCTCGAGGGCAGGGGGGCTGGGGAGGTCGGCGTGGGGGCACTGCGACTCGGCCTGCGACTCGGCCTCGGACTGCGACTCAGAGTCGTACTCGCGGTTGTTGCCGTTGATCACGTCGACGAGCGCGTGCGTCTCTTCAAGAAGGTACACGACGTTGTCCGCGAGCGCGTTGGTCTTCTTGGTGAGCGTGTTGGTCTGCTCGGCGACGTTGGCGACCGTCTTGGCCACGCCGCGGAACATGGCCGTGAGGTCGGCGAGCTCGGCGGAGAGCATGTCCTTGAGGTCGGCGAGTTCGGCGAGCACCGTCTCGAGCTTGATAACCGTCGTGGCCTGGTCCATCGTGTGCACGGCCACGAGCGAGTCGCGGTCACGCTTCGACTTGGTGGGAGTGGTCATGGTGGGGATCATTGTAAACGTAAACTAGTGGTTGTGGTTGTGGTTGTGGTTGTGGTTGTGGTTGTGGTTGTGGTTGTGGTTGTGGTTGTGGTTGTGGTTGTGGTTGTGGTTGTGGTTGTGGTTGTGGTTGTGGTTGTAGGGAGGTGTGCAGACACAGAAGTGTGTGTACGGGCTTTGGAGAAGGTTGGTGGAAGAGTTTATAGAAGAGGGAGGAGTTGATTGGCGAGGGAATAGAGATGGCTCTACGGCTGGCATTTATACACTGACGGCTGCACGATAACGGTACACGAAAACAGTACACTCGCTCGCGTCTAAACCCAGTGGAGGGCGAACAAAGGCGACAGTGACTCACAGCTACAGTACGAGCGCGTAACATCGTGCACGGGGCACCACCCTCGCGGCCACACCCACCTACAGTACATCTGGAACGAACAGAAGTTGTTGAGCGCTCGACGCGTGTGTGTGTGTGTGTGTGTCACCTTGTCTGAGACCAAACCGAGCACGGGTGACGTTTGGCGTTCTGCTTCGAGCTGGTTCGTTCGCGGAAGGAAGTCCATATCCTTATTGTTCCCGACGCTCGGACGTGGGGATCGGCCCCGCCACATTGGCCCCAGACCACCTTTCTGTCACTGGTGCGACGGGGGTACGTGCGCCCGTGCGTGCTCTATTTGTATAGTATGTAAAGGCTCGCGGTTCACTGCCCACCACCCCTACATGCCGCAGATCCCGGTCCGCCTGCCAAGGCGTGATCGGCGTGCACGCTCAGAAGAGAAGTGCCTCGGACGCCCAAAAGGAGTGTGCATAAAGTGAGTGGCACTGACACAAGCGACTGAGCACCCCCATGTCCTCCGTACCCCGTGCTGCTCGGTGCGTTACAATAGAAATACAATACTGTACATTACACACTCTATGTCTCGGATGGCCTCTGCGAAGCTCTACTCTTGCGCCGCTCGACCAACGACACCTTGTAGCTGGTGAAGTTGTCGTAGTGATTCCTGATCGTGTCCATCTTTCCCTTGTGCTTCGAAAGCAGGTGATCTGCCCAACCGTCGAGGTCCTTGACGGACAGAAGGAATGTCTCGCCGTTGCGTCTAGATGTCAGCCGCAATGATCGACGGTCATGCCACGGCCACGACCACAACCACAGCCAGGGCCATGACCACAGCCACGGCGACAACCACAGCCACGCCACAGCCACGGCCACGACGATCGACCACTCACCTGCAGAAATCACAGACATCGTTGCCACACGTCGTCGCGGACCCATTGCCACAGCTCAGAATCAGACTCTCGGGCGGAGGAGGCGGATGTGCGTGATCGCTTGGTGGCGTCCGTGTTGCGCATCCCGGCCTGGCTTGCGGTGCGCTTGCGTTTGAGAGTGGGCTCCTCCTCGCCAACGTGCTCAGTCACGACCTCGAGAAGGTGTTGCATATAGTGCTCGGCCGCCTTGAGAGGGTGAGGTTCATAAACAAGCGGCATTTCATCATCGAGCACTTCAAACAGCTGAGAAACAGTACCCTCCATGACTGTTGCAAGGGAGTCACGGAGCTCGTTCTCGACCATGTTCCTCATGGAGTCGAGCTGAGACGAGAGTTCGGCGACAACGGCGTCGTGATTCGTCTTCTGCGACTCTAGCTGAGACGACAAGCTGGTAACAGCCGCCTTTGCAGTTTCGAGCTCCGACGAAAGGTCCGACGTCTGGGACTCTAGTTGGGACACGCTAGCAATAGCGGTATCGCGAGACTTCTCTGCCGTTTCGAGCTTAGACGACACCTCCGCAACGACGGCAGTGTGAGCCTTCTTCGCGGCCTCGAGTTTCGACGACATCTCGGCAATGCCGGCCGTGTGAGCCCTTTCCGTGGTCTCGAGTTTCGATGACATCTCGGCCACGACGGCAGTGTGAGCCTTCTTTGCGTTCTCGAGTTTCGACGACATCTTGGCAACGGCGGCAGTGTGAGCCATCTTTTCATTATCGAAGGCAGTCGAAAGACGGGCTATGGCATCGCGTGCGCCTGTAAGATGGCTCGTGGCTACCTCTAGCTTCTTCTGGCATTTATCCAGTTGCTTTTTTCCGTCCTCGAGCTGTGTTGTTCGCGTCGCGAGGTCTTGCATGGCTGTGTCGCGTTCTTTACGGCATTCCTCGAGCTCCGATGTGCGCGTCACGAGGTCCTTGTCGCGGGCATCGAGCTTCTCCTTGCACGCGTCAAGCACTGCCTTGCAGGGTGTGAGCTCCTCAAGCTGTGTCTTGCATGTCGCTAGCTCGTCCTTGCACGTCGCGAGCTCCTCCTTGCATGTCGAGAGCTCCTTCTTGCATGTTGCGAGCTCCTCCTTGCATGTCGCGAGCTCCTTCTTGCACGCCTCGAGCTGTCGCTTGCTGTCCTCAATGTCACGTGCATGTTGCCGTTTGCCGTCCTCAATCTCATGCTCATAGTCCGAGCATGCCGCTTCGTAGGCCGCTTCATAGGCCCGTTGACAAGGGCCAGTCGGGCTAAGGACATGGGCGATGATACTGTTGATCACATGTGCCATTATACCATTCAGGAGCCGTGACAACGGGTCTTGACCAGACACATCGTTTCCCAGTACCTCCATCACTATCGCCCCCATCTGCGTTTGCAGGTGTGCATGCCATGTCTGTAGCAGCCGCTCCCATTCAGAGGCCGCGTTCGGCAGAGCTGGCGCGTTTGGCGGATCTGGCGCGTTCGGTGCATGTGGTGCGTTCGCCGTAGGTGAAGCGTTCTCCCGCGCTGGTGGCCCTCCCCCGTCTGCAGATGGAGGATATGCCTGAACGCGTGAGTCGGTGACAGCGGTTGAGCTCGAAGGATTAGAGGCCCGCTGTGCATGTTCACAAAACTCTTTCAAGATTTCCTGATTCGTCATGACATGCTGCCGGTGCACGGGATCAGAGATGGCATGCAGCCGATGCGCAATAAAAGGTGAGACGTGAGTCACCTCTCCGGTGGAAAGCCCTGTCAATGTAAGCTCAAGATACCAAGGCTTCCTTGGTTATTCGCAGACGAACGGAGCGGGAGACTTTGAAGTGGAACGTGCTGCGTTGGTGCTAGGACATGCGCAACGGCAGATGGAGGCCAGTCCGGACCTCGAGAGGGTCCGAGTGGGTGGGGCTTCTGACGAGGTTGTTGGGGCACAGGCCGATATTGATGAGATAGAGCCGCGGCAGGGCTGCCGGTGACACTGGCCCCTGGCCGGTTCAGCTCTGGAGAGGATAATGTGGGTGCAGTCGACGGCGTGGGTGTAGTCGACGGCACGGGTACTGCGGCTGGCCGTGGTGGTACAGTCGGCGGCGCGGGCACTGGGGCTGGCCGGGGTGTTGTCGGCGCCGCCGGCACTGTGTCCATTCGGGGTGATGTCGACGGCGCGGGGGTGTTGCCTGGAGCTGGGCGGGGTGCAGTCGGCGGTGTGGGTACACTCGCCGGCGTGCGCAGCGACGGTGCAGTCGACCATGTAGGTGCTTTGCCTGACTGGGGTGCAGTCGACGGCGCGCGTGCTGTGTCTGTCGAGGGCGTAATCGACGGTGACGCAGCCGATGGTGTCGACTCCAAGTCTCCCGTGGCCACCGAGGACGTATTCCTCGGTCTGAAGGGTGGTTGAGGAGCACTGGAGACTGGGGGTGTGAGTTTCAGGTCAGTGAGGCGCGTTGGGCATCATTGGGCGTCGGGGGCAATGTCGAGGGCGATGGACGGAGCTACATACCGTGATTCGCGCCTGATGACGGCCCAGGCCCAGCGCGTTGGGGGACGATCGGGGAGGACGAAGACGCGTCCATGTTCATGCTCATGTTCATCTTCTCCCCCGTGCCATTGCGCTTGCGAAAGATTAGAGCGCCGGTATCCGATCGAGAAATGCCCCACGAACTCATTCAAGAGTGCTGCGGTGCGTGCGCGTGCGCGTGCCGGCCACTTTCGTACTTGATGTTCAAGCAAACCCAGAACAACCCACAGACGTGGAGAAAGATCGTGTATAGTATATAGTATATATACATATGTGTGTGTGTGTGTGTTCTTAGTTTGCCGTTTGTCGACAATGATAGAGGAGAGTGAGAGCAAAAGAAGCAAAGGAAGCAACAAAGAAGAATCTCGACGGACGCTATGACCGCACTCATTTTCCCGTCTTTGGCTTGGCTGTGACTCTGGTGGAGGTTATCCGAGGTGTCACGTCCAGCACTAGGAACAATATGGGGCCCCAGATTGCCCACTTTGTACAGATGCGGTAGTCGCCGAGCTCTCCCACAAGCCGGGTTTACATGGTTCTCTCGCTCACACAGGCTACACACATGCATTACTCCAATGACTATCATGGAATTTGCGCCCCAATAGTTCCTGCTTTTGACTTTGTCTTCTTTGTCGACGCCCGCCTACACAAGGCCGCCCTCCCGCCTCTTCTTGCGCATATTAGCTGCGTTTTTACGCTGGGCCATCAGCGCGGATGCGTGCTTCGCGACCATGTGGTCAGCGGAACTGCCATGAATACGAGTCATTTCTGACAGAGTCATGGTAATACCCTGCTTGTCGCAAAAGAAGCAGATCATCTCGCCTGCGTCTACATTGTGCACCATGGTCCTGCCGTGGATCGTGTTGGCAAACTTGCGCATATCGGAATCGACTGGCGATGCAAGCACGGGCGTGAGCCGCTCGGCCTTGATGGGAGTCACGACTCGGCGACGCTTGCGAGTGGACGCGTCGGGCGTGAGCGGCGACGGGGAGAGAGAAATGGCCTGAGTTGAACCCCTGGAAGTTGTGTCGACGCGGAGGCCAGTAGCGGCCAGCTTGGCGTTGAGCTCCTTGTTGGCCGCCTCAAGACGAGTTTTTGCGGCAACGAGATTGTTGACTTCTTCGACAAGACGCGCGGAACGGCTCTGGGTGGTCTCGAGCACGGTGGCGGCGTCGTCCGGCATGTCAACGCTCAAAGTGTTGAACAGCTCGGGAATGACGTCGTCGATCAGACTTTCCACGACCTGCGAAAGGCACGTCTTCTCGATCGCCTGCTCGTGGAGCTTCTTCTCTAAGTGCGAAACGGCTTCTGAATTGCGCTTGTCGGCGGTCAAGTGGTCGGCCTTCGCTGCTTTGAGGCTGTCCTGAAGGATCTCGAGTTTGTTCTTGAGGTCCTTGAGGTCGTCCCCGGCGTGCTTGGTCTCGTTCTGGGCCTTCTTGAGATCGTTCTCCGTCTCCTTGAGCCGCTCCTTGACCGCCGCAAAGTCGTCTTCAGTGCTCATAAGCTTATCCTCGGCCGCCTTGAGGTCCTCCTCGGTCACCCTCAGCTCGGCACGCGCCTCCTGAAGCTCGTTCTCGGTCGTAGAGTGCTTGTCCTGCGCAGTCTCGAGATCCGCGCGAGCCTCCCGAAGGTTGTCCTTTGCCTCGTGGAGGTCCGTCTTCGCCGCCTCGGCGTCGCGCTTACTCGCATCGAGAAGCTGCTTGGTCGCGTCCAGGTCGCTCTTGGTCGTCTCGAGCTCCTTCTTGGTCTCCTCTAGTTCCTTCTTGACAAGGCTGAGGTCGTCTTGCACCTGCTGGGAGAGCTTCTTGGCCGCCTTGGCGTCCCGTTTCGCCTCATCGGCCTTATCGGCGAGCTGCAGCGCCAGTTTCGCTTTGGTGGCGGTAACTGCCTTGAGCTCCTGCTCCAGACGCGACTTGTCGGCCTGGTAGCTGTTGAATGCCTCGGTCATCTTCTGGTTGCTCTTCTTGACGCGCTCGTTGGCGTACTCGCGCGCGGCCTCGATCTTGACCTCGATCGCCGCCTGATCGCGAGCTTCGATCAGATCCTTCTTGCACGTCTCCAGCTCGGCCCTGCAGGCGTCGAGATCCGCCTTGGTGCTTTCTAGGTCCGTCTTGGTGGTCGCGAGGTCCGTCTTGATGGTAGCGAGCTCCCACTCACTGGACTCGCGCGCTGCCGACGTCTCCTTCACCTTGTCGACGGCTACTTGGAGCAAGGCCGCTTGAGCAGCCATGGCCTTCTGATGTTCGGCGTCGTTTGTTTTGATCTTGAACTCCAAGGCGTCGCAACGCTTCTTCCATGCCAAGCCCAACTCGTCCCTGCCCCGTTGCTCCTCGTTGAGCTTTTCCTCCAAGGTGTCGCAGCGCTTTTTCCATGCCGACCCCAATTCGCTCCTGCCCCGTTGCTCCTCCTTGACCTTTTCCTTCAAGCTCTCAATCTCAATGGTGCGTTCCGCCAGCCCGTCCTTCAGACGACCGATCTGCTGTTCAAGTTGGGCCAAATCAGAGCGGGCAACGCGGTAAATCGATTGCGCGACGCCAGCCTCGGAGAAGGCAGAAACAACCGTGCCGTGGATGATTTCTCTCATCGAGTTGGCGAGGTTCTGAGAGAAGGGATCCTGGCCGGAAAAGCAGGAGCCCATTGCCTGCATCATGGATGACCGCATGCTGTTCTGCAGAAGCTCCTTCCAGGGTTGCATGTGGTGCTTGAAGTGCTTGCGTTCGTTCTCGTTGAGGTATGGCTGGACAATCGGAGTATTCCCAGGAGCAGCTTGAGCGCCAGAAGCGGAGCCGCCAGTGGTGGCGAGGTTTAGCTGCTGCATAGCCGCATTGACGAAGGGCCGGAACGTCTCCCGCGTGGCTGTCACCCTATGCCTCTCAGCCTGATCAAGGCTCAAAAGCATCTGCTGAATGGGTACCGGAATGTTCACGCTGTTCGTGTCGCGAAGGTCTGCAAGTCTTAGTTTCCCCCAGAACAAACGGTTATTGACATACATATAGTGGCGCCCTGAGGCTGTTGCTGTTGCTGTTGCTGGCTCTGGTGCTGCTGATACTGCTGATACTGCTGGTGCTGCAGTTGGTGCTGCTGCATGTGCTGCAGCTGCTGAACTTGGCGTTGCCCGTGCTGCTGCGGCTGCGGCTGAGGAGTTTGCGTTCGGACAGCCTGCTGCTGAACGCTTTGCTGCTGCGCACACTGCTGGCCGGCAGACTGCTGGCGAGCGAGTTGTTGATGGCGAGCCATTTGCTGCTGCTGATACGCAAGCTGGCGTTGCTGCTGCTGGGCGATTTGCTGCGTAGAAAGTGCCTGTGGGAGCGCCGGGAGCTGGCGGACGGCCAGCGCCAACGGGGACTCGGTGCTGAGGCGTGCAGGCTGGAAGGGTTGCGGCTGCGGCTGTGGCCGAGGGCTAGGGCGCTCTTCGACAACAATGGCGTTTTCCCTGCTGGTTCCTGTCGGTGTCGGACCGCTGAGAGCAGAGGGAGACTCGAGCATCAGCGTGGGCGAGGAGAACGCTTGGAGCACGGCGGCGGTGTTCGGGGACATGATTGGTGAGGGTGCGTACGACGGTGCAAGCGGTGAGACAATGGGGCTGGGAGTGGGTGGGGCAGCGACCGTAGCAGCTGGCTCGCTGGAAGGGCGGGCATGGCTATTCCTGTTCGGGTCGGACGTGCTGGAGCGGCGGGCGTCGGTGTCGGTGGGAGCAGACGGGTCCTTTGGGTGAGACGGCGCTGCCTCCATTGTGCGGCTCCGCGCCATGTTTGGGACCGCGGTGGGTTCCTTTGTTGGCAGGCCGGCACTCTTCGAGCGGACTGGGACGGGGTCAGGTGATGTGCCAGGAGCGAGGGGCGCACTGGGCCCAGCGGCAGCGGAGGACGACGTGGGTGCTGGGGACGCGACGGCTGCCTTTGACATCGTCTCGGCAGGAACCTCTCCGGAAGCTGCGCTCATGGAGGACATGGTTTCAAGCGGCGACGGCAGCTGTGACTGTGACTGTGACTGTGACTGTTCCGTCGCCCATGTGGGGGAGGATTTGAGCAACGCCGGCGAGGCCTTGGCCACTACCATGTTCGACATGGGCACCAATGATGTCGGGGGAGAAGGTTGAGAAGGTGACGCGGATGCAGGTTTATATAATGTTGGGTGGCGCGAGGATGATGATGGAGAGCAAGGAACTGTGGGTGACGTGCTGGGATTACTGGGGGACAATGGGAAATGAGTAGTTGAGGGGCTTGAGGGCCGAGATGGCCCGTGCGAGATGGAAGTGACAGAAGAAGCACAGGGCGGCCGCGAGGTTTGTGCGTGCTTTGTGGGCTCTGTGTACGTGTCGGTCACGTCCTTTGGGCGAGTACTCTGGGTCGACGACGACACCTAAGCACAACAGTTAGTGCTCTAAAGCAACACGACCAGATACATGGAAAGAAACAATGGGTCATTACTCACAGAACGGGTCTCAATCTTCAGTGACGGCTGGGCATCGGTGGGCGTGGGGTTGGCGTGCATGGACACCTCCTTTGTTGGCGAGGGCGGACGGGCCGCTTCTTTTGGATGAGCGGGCGTCGACAACCCTGTCGTCCAGAAGCGAGCGACAAACTTGGGCCCCTGCGAAGAGGTAGAGGGGGCTGTCAAGCCCCCCGCTGCGTTCTCCGGGTTCTTTTTACCACAAGGTGGGTCACGGACCGCTTTGTCGCCGTCGGTCTCGTCGTTCTCCTCGTCGTCGTCATGATCAATGTCCATCTCCATCTCCATGTCAATGTCCTCCAGCTGGTCATTGCGCTCGTGTCGGAGACATCTGCTGTCTGGGTCTCGCTGTGGCTAGATATTGCTGTTGGGGAGGGGGAGGGGATCGGTTTTGTGGGTGCTGGAGCTACAACGGCCATGGCGGGCGAGGAGTAAAGCTAGCAAAGGAGGGTGGAGAGCCGGTGTTTTGCAATGTGAGTGATGCAGTGGTCCTTGTAGACAATCAACTTGAGGCTGAGGACGGACAACGCGAAAGCGTTTGAGCAAGACTATGAGGGGTGTCACAATCTACAAGAAGAGATGGAGAAGGGGAGAGAGATAGAGAAACAAGAACAATGTCTAGTATTTATGTATTGTCCCCAATGTAAAGATACATACTTTACATGCATTTATAGTATTCTGCGCATTGTTCTCTCTTGAAGGGTGAGTCGGTACAATATGGTCTTCAGATGCTTGTATCACTTTGTCGAAACGTCGTAACATTGATAGTAGAGGGTTGTCTCTAGCCATGTCCTACAGGGTGAAGGTTTCAGCCTACAGTCAGTACGTAATGTTCCGAATTGTGGCTGTGGCAGTACAGCACCGGAGCGTTTTATCATCGCCTTCGGTGCTTTCTGCAGCCTCGTTCCTTGACATCGTAACGATCAGCTCAGCTGCTACAACCTCTGCTACATCTAATAACAGTGTACAGTACACGAATTTGAAACCGAGATTCCAGGAACAACGACTGCTGAGGAATGGCACACTTCGGCGAACTTTATGTACTCCCAATTCCCTAGGTGTACCTGCATCAGCGGCGCATCAGCCGGAACGCGCTCCCTTCCCCACATAACGTTCCGCACTCGGTGTAGCTGTCACATTAGGTTCTGCTGTGTTTTCGAGAACAGGGTAGCACACCTTGTTTGTCTACCATCTCGTGCTGGACCATTGCTCGGTGTAGCTTGTTAGCAATGCTGCAATGCACTATACACCACGTGCAGATCCATTTCTCACGCTCTCACACGCAACACCGGTACACCGGTGTGGTACGGTAGTAAGATATTGGGGGAGTTCCAGCCGTACGAGTTGGGGTGATGTCGTGCCAAAGCTTTCCCTCCCAAACCTAACTATACAGCACCGGCCCGGAGAACCATGACTTCCACATGTGTTTCAAGCCAAGTCCGCGGTGACAGGTGTCTCCTTCGGTAGAGCCACAGTAGTTGAACGCTGGCGTGCGGCGCTAGCAATCAGTGTAAGGGTCGGCGCGGGACGGTCGTTGACAACAGGTTTCCGATATCGCCTCCAGGTGCGCTGACATGGCGAAGCAGTCTCGAGATGCTCTTCGGCAGCATAGAGTGCAGTTCTGTGGGTCAACGCGTCCTGCTGAGACCCGTTGTCCCTTCGACTGATCAGGTGACTGGAGTACTCGCTCGCTCATTCAACAGCCGGGGTATATTGAGCTCTTTATGGGACATCAATCGATGTAAAAAGCGACTGGAGCTTGATGGTGATCCGCACCAACTCTTACGTGCCCTCCTCGAGCTGCTTGCCCTCGCTGCACATGCCCCTCCCCCTCGCTCTCCTTTTGGTGTCGAGGACTTCCTCCAACTCGGTGAGGGTGCTCTAAGCCTTCTTGATGTCCCTGTCGGACGCCGGCAAGTTGTCCACAAACGATCACTTTATGCTAGCAACTTCCGGGTCCTTCGACGAGCCGTCAACCCGCGCAAGGAAAGACATTTCAAACATGACTCGGAACGGGCCAGAATCGGCAGTCGTTGGTCTCTACAGGTGTTAACGTCCTATTGCAGAGGACCTTTTTGCTTGGCTCCGTAGGATGTGTAATTCTGCGCTCAACGGCGTATGTCCCATCACCCGTTGATCGTACGACAGTCAAAGTGGTGGCTCGGACGGATGTGACACCTTGACACCTTCTCAACGGTAAACAGAGTGGGCCTGTGGCACCCTACCTCCCTAGCGCGTTGATAAACCAACAGCTAGAAACATTATTCATAATACACCGTACCCTATAGAGGCACTACAGTAACACGCACTCTCCCTAGCTCGCAGTCTGGAGCACACGCATAATCACGGGCCGGTACGCCTCGAGCGGGGGCACCTCCCACCCGACGCGCTTGGCGCGGTCGTCCCAGAGTCGCAGCGCCACCTTCTCCTTATGCAGGGGGTCGGCCTCGAACTCGGCGACCTGGGCGGGAGAAAACGGCCCACCTTGGAACTTGAGCGACGTCTGCGACGCGCGCGACAGCGAGGCAAGGTAGTCTGGCTGCACGGCCGTGAGGTACCGTTTGGCGACGACGTGCGCGCCCACGAGCACGCACACCTTTTCGGGGAAGCCCAGGTCGCGCAGATACTTTTCGCCCACTGCCTCGTGAGACATTTTGCCGTAGCTGCCCCCCTCGAACATCATCTCCTTGGCGTCGCTGTGCGAAATGTAGTTGCCAATGTCGTGCAGGAGAGCGGCGACCACCGTCTCGTCGTCGGCGCCTGTCGCTTTTAGTACATATTTCAATTTAGAAAAAAAAATGGGATTTTCAGGGGCGGAGTTAGCTCACCTTCGTCTTTGGCCTGCGCGGCGGCCTGGAGCGAGTGCTCGAGCTGCGAAATCTTCTCGCCGATGTAGTCTGCGTGTCCTTGTCTATACGGCTTCAGCACACTATTCATACTAGAAAGGGGAATAGGAAAGGAGGGGGGTATAAGACAGTATCAAGGATAATCACGCTTCAATCATGGTGAAGATCTGGTCGACCCTGTCCTTGTTCTTTGCGAGGTGGGCGTCGATCGCCGTCTTGCCGCCAGTCATGGGCGAGCCGTAGCCGTACGTGAGGGCGCCCTCAGTGTAGTCAACGCCAGGGACGCGCTCGGCGGTCGGAGGCCACACCTTGCGGCGGTGGGCATAGTACGCGTCGTGCTTGTCGCCTTCCGAGACGCCGTTGTACGTCGCGTAGATGGCGTACCGGGGCCGCGGGGACGAGTTGGGGCCGGACCGGTGCGCGAGGTACGAGCCGAAGACGAGGAGCGCGCCCGCGGGCATGGGGACGGGCACCCACGTCTGCTGGGCCTCCCACACAGGGTCGATGCAGCGGTTGGCGGCGAGCGGGATCGTCATCTTGTGCGAGCCCGGGACGACCTCGAGGCACCCGTTGCTCATGTCCATGTCGTTGACGGCCATCAGGAACGTCTGGTGCTTGACTGCGCCGGCGTGGTTGTATGCCGAGGCGTCAATGTGCGCGTCGAACCCGCCCGAGCCGCCCGCCTCCTTGTAGTTGATCTTCTCCTTGAACAGCACGGCGCGCTCGCCCATCAGCTCGGACAGGATGCCCGTCAGGCGCTCGCCGCGGAACAGGGAGCCAAAGCCCTGGTGGTAGTTGGCGTAGTCTGCGTGTCAACCCAAGTCGATCGATTCTCAGAGGGACCTACTCTCGGTGCGGCAGAGACCGGTCGTTCCGTCAGAGCGGATCTCCTCGTACGGCATGTGCTCTCCAGGGCGGTTGGGCCACGACTTGACCTCGACAGTCCAGTCCTGCAGGTTCTTGACCTGCTCGGGTGTAAGGACGTCCGGGAGCATCAGGAAGCCGTCACGTTCGAACGACTCCTTCTGCTCGGCCGAGAGAGTGTAGGGGATATCAAACCAGGACATTGTGGGTGGTGCTATGGGAGGAGCGGGAGAGGTGATTGTTGTTGCTGTTGTTGCTGTAGGGGAAGAGGCGTGTTGATGGACTTTAAACGCTGCAGCTCTGGTCGCTTTTATACTCTGCCTGGTCTTATCATGGGGATGGGCAGATAGCGCTTCCTTGTGGCTAGGATGCACGCCGTGCTCCAGAGTAACCATGCACGCGTTGCAAACACTCGACAAGTATCCCTTATTCCGTTTGGAGTATGCCTTATTCTGTTTGGAGTATGCCTTATTCTGTTTGAGGTATGCCTTATTCTTTGAAGGTATGCCTTATTCTGTTTGAGGTATGCCTTATTCTCTTCGAGAGACACAAAACACAAAAGACACGAACGACGCGAGAGATACGCTGGTCCGCTGATGCAATGGACGATAAGCAATGTCTTCCAGACACGAAGTCACGAAGTCGCGAGTGTTGCAAAACAATCAACAAGTATGCCTTATTCCAGCCCGACTATTTGGCCTTTTGGGACTGGAATTTGGCCTTTTCCTCGTGGCACAGTTCGTGCTCGTGATCGTGACGTCTGTTGCCACTTGCCGAGGTGACCGCGCCGGAAACTCGGGAGACTCGCCGGAGTGATTAACTTTGCAGTGTCTCAAACGTGTGATCTATCTGCCCAGTGATGGAGTGAGGATTGCACTCGCGTACGACGCCAATGGTGTCAACATGCGCGGATGCTGGTCATGGGAACTGTGCTCGTCGCTGTGCCCATCGCTGACGAGATGGGAAACGATGATAGAGGCCGAGATGAGATCCGTGATAGGGATCGTTTTCCAATCTTGCGCTGATAATAAGGCAGATTTCCAGGCACGATCCAGGCACGGCCTTATTCTTGAAGGCGGAAAAGATCAGATTGACAATTGTGGAGACCCGTGTTTGCAATGGACGTGAGCGGCCATGTACTAGTGTTATTGTGTGGACTGATTGGCCGGACACCTCCGACGCGCCACGTGATGATACCCCTAGTTTGTAGGGACACTGACAGTGGGGAGTCACTGAGCGGGTGGCTAGCATGGCTAGTCGCTGTGGACGCTTCTGTCCCTGTGGCTCTATGACCCCTGCTAAGGCTCTCAGAATAACGAACGCGAAGGAATGTAGATATACACGTGCGTGCGTCAGACGACCACAGTCGAAACCGCAGTGCGCGTAGACGATTGAGGCGATCACCGAGAACAGCTGTGGAAGCTGTGGAACTCACAATGTTGAGCGCTCTGGCTAGCCTTGCCGGACCTTTGAGGCGAACGTGCGAAGAACTTTGTTACGCGTTGCTCGCCAGGGTGCAGAAAGTTGGTCTTTTGAGGCATGTACAAAAGGTCGAGGTTGAGGTTGAAGAGAGGAGTCGTGTCCCACAGACGACCCCGGCCAGCCTGCAGTCCATACACATACACACCATGGCAGAGTTCAAAGACGTAGACAAGCTGGACAAGCTGGACAAGCTGAACGGCTCGGCAGAGTCGTCACCGCCCATGGTCCATGCTCCCCTCGCCGAGCTTGAAGTTCCTGAACGCCATGTCTACTCTCGCACGACCAAAATGTGAGTCAGTCACTCACCCAGGCACTCCGCCACAAAACACACAGTCCGTTAGGGACTCGTGCAAGCCACCAACCTTGCTCTGCCAGCCATGCACACGACCACCGGGCCTGCGATGCTCACACGACAGCTCTGCGATTTTCACCGTCATCTTCTCGGGCATTGCGCTCATTTCCGACGGATACAATGCGGCGGTCATCGGCAACCTCAACCTCCTCTTCCAGCAACGTATGTCCCCTCTCCCCAGCTCTCAGCTCGTCACTCACATGCAGTCTACCCCGAGACATTTTCGTCGACGCTCAAAACGCGCATTTCCAACTCGTTCTTTATCGGCGAGATTGTGGGCATGGTAGTTTTCGGCGTGATGATTGATCGTATCGGACGCAAGTTTGGTGTGCTGCTCACGACTTGCGCGCTCATCCTCGGCATCATCCTTTCGGCTGCTGCGCACGGCACGACGCACCTCGGCCTGTTTTGGATGCTTATTGTGGGCCGTGGGCTTGCGGGTGTCGGTGCGGGAGGCGAGTACCCTGTGTGTGGCACATCGTCGATCGAGGCTGCCGACGAGACAAAGCACGTGAGGAAGCATCGCGGCTTCCTCATTGCTGCTGTGGGTGATTTTGCCATTGACTTTGGTATTGTCCTGGCCGGTGTCGTCGTCCTCATTGTGCTCAAATGCTATGGGTACACGGCCAACTCGACGGGCACGCACGGCTTTGCGGGAACGTGGCGTATCTGTCTCGCCCTGGGTCTCGTCCCTCCTCTGGCCGTCTTCTACTTCCGCCTGAAGATGCTCAACTCGACCGCATACCGCAACCACGCGATGAAGGGGTCGCTCCTGAATCTCAAGGTCATGTACCTCGCTTTCAAGCGGTACTGGCGGCGCATCATCGGCACCTGTCTCTGCTGGTTCCGTGAGTCTATCCCAAAGATCTCCAAACTAACACCGGCGGTAGTGTACGACTTCTGTTCATACCCGTTTGGCCTGTTCTCCTCGACGATCGTCTCGCAGCTCAACCCCAACAACACGATCGTGCAGAACATTGGCTGGGGAACGCTCATCAACGCGTTCCTCCTCCCGGGTTGCCTTATCGGCGGGCTGCTCATGGACCGTATTGGGCGCAAGCAGACGCAGGCGCTCGGCTTCTTCGTGCAAGGCATCATCGGCATGATCCTCGGCGGCGTCTTGTCCAAGATCCAGAACCACGTCGGCGGCTTTATTGTCGTGTACGGCCTCTTCCTGGCGGCGGCAGAGGCGGGTCCCGGCGTCGCGACGATTCTGATCTCGGGAGAAGTGTACCCCACCTCGCTGCGCGGTCACATGCTCGGCTTCTCGGCAGCGTGGGGCAAGGCTGGCGCGGCGATCGGCACGCAGGTGTTCACGCCGATCCAGAACGCGTTCGACGACGAGCTGCGCGGGCAGCAGGCCGTCTTCCTCATCGGCTCGGCCGTGTCCATCATCGGCGCGGTGGTCACCTACCTCTGCATCCCGTCCACGCCCGTCGAGCTCGAAACGGAGGACGCGGAGTGGCGCGCGTACCTCGAGGCCAACGGCGTCGACACCTCGGGCATGGGTGAGCCCATCGAGGCGAGTGCGTCGGGAGTCGTCCGCGCGCGTCTTGACGACGATGCGAAACTCTAGAAACTCTAGATACTCGAGAAAAATTACTCCAAAAGCTGCAATAGGCCTGGCGGCATAAGAATGGGAAAGGGACTTTCCCGACAGTAGAGTAGGATAGTATTGTTTATGAAACTTTGATTGTGTTTATCAAATGTTTCTGGGCCGGCCATCGACGGGCAGACCGTTCTGTCTAGTAGAAGCGTTTAGTCGCTGTCGGTGGCAAGGTGTCAGGGGGCGAGACAGGGGGGAAGGGAGTGGAAGGGAGTGGAAGGGGGCAGAGGGGCCAGTGAAGAAGGGGAAATGGATAGTTGAATAGGCGCTCGGCGTGGGGGATAAGAGGGGAAGAGGATGGGGTGAGGAGGTGAGATGATGTCTGAAGAAGTCGAGTGACATGGACAGAGAAGAATGCGAGTGAAAGGAAGAGAGAGGAGAAGAGTAAGAGGATGAGGGGAGGAGGGAATAACGAATCAGAAGTGTAAGAGTGTAAGAGTGTACGGGTGTAAGAAGAGTCTAAGAGAACGGAAAAATGAGGGGGAGTCGAGAATGAGTGAGAGAATGGGAGAACGAGAGAAAGAGCGAATGAGAAAGTGAGAGACGTAAGAACGCGAGAACGCGAGAATGCGAGAATAGAAAAATGAGAGGATGGGAAAAAGAATGAAGGGGGCGAGCACAATGGGTATGTATGTGTGCTTGTCGTTCAATAGCAAGCACACACAACGTGAAAAAAGCGCACAAGAACGAAGGCAGCACAAAAGAACAGGTTCCCAGCAGCCACACACACAGCGCCCCATTTCCGAGAGTGAACTTTTGAGTCATGACCTATGGATGTGTTCTCGCACCACTAGTTGCACACACGGCAGTGTACACTCGCAACGGAGATACAGCACGTGTGGCACAGCGAACCGGGGGCAGAACCGGGGGCACAGCGCATGCCAGGAAACAATGTGGCAATACATCTTGTCTCGCTTTACTGCGCTCCAGACGGAACTTCAAGTGTGGCTCGCAGACGGCAAGTGAACACAAGCTGTGCCTTTCGGGCTATCCGGAGCTCCAGTCAGGCTCGAGTCGTCTGGCGAGGAAAGAGACAACGGACGCGTTGGGTGCGCGGGACAGGAGCTCAAGCATGGAGGGGGGAAGGTCATGGCCGTGACGACAGAATGTAACAGGGCCAGTTGCATCGGCGACCAGGTGCTTGTGCCACAAGGAGTGCAAGCCCAAGGACGTGAGACGCAGGACCGTGTATAATTGTCTAAATTGTTCGGCCGAGTGAATTTGCCCGTTGTCTCTCTCTCTCTCTCGATGCCCAGTACCACACTTGACAGACACAGCAGCGACTTTGACCACACCTCCACAGCGCACGGCGACCGCATCGCACCGCAGATAAACAACCAACTCGTGGGTCCATGCAAACATCCGACAAACTACGACAACCGGCTGCTACGATTGTATGTACACTGGTTCGGTTCCCTGTTCCCCTCTTGTTCCTTGCGTTGTTCCTAGTGTTGGTCCGTATGTTCCTCGTAGCGTACCACCCAAAGGCCCGTCCGCGGCCCGTCCGCGGGGCTGTTCTGCTCTAATCTACGTATCATGTAGTGTGTGTGCTCTTGTCCATGCCTACTGCGCAGCGGCAGCAAGGCTCTTCTCGAGGTCGTAGAACGCGGCAACGACCTCGTCCTTCTCGAGGGCCGCGCCCGCCTCGTCCGAAAACTCGAGGAGGGGGCGGCGCACGCGGGCAGAGGGGTACCCGTTGTGCTGCTTGAGCCACCACTTGGTGCCGGGGATGCCGGCGCGCGCAAACGCCGCGTCCGCACCCGCACACAGGTCCTGCAGGCGCAGCGCCTCCTCGAGGTCAGCCTTGGACGGCTGTGCGGCCGTCTGGAGCTTGAGGGAGAGGTCGAACACGCGCCTGATGGCCCGCGGGTAGATGTTTGCGAGACCCATGATCGCGCCGTGGGCGCGCCCGCCCGCAATGGTCGGCAGCAGGAAGTCGGCAAACCCGCCGAGGATGATGAACTCGGGAGCCACCGGAGACGCGCGGGGGAACTGCTTGGCGAACGCGGCGGTGCCGGCCCCGGCGCCGATGCGCGTCAGCTTGCCTACCGCGCCGCACGTGAGCTTGACGCCGCAGATGTTGGCGTTCTCGCGCGCAATCTCGACGATCGTGTCGCTGTCGAGGTCGATGCCGCCCGCGGCGCCCGGGTAGTTGTAGATCATGACGGGGATGGGGGACGCGGCGGCCACGTCGGCGAAGAACGCCTTGAGGGCCGGCTTGGACATGGCGCCAGAGTAGTAGCCCGGGGGGATCACGATCGCAATGTCCGCGCCGGCCGCTGCGGCCTCCTTCGAGAGCGCGATCGTCGCGCGCGTCGAGTTGCCGCCGCTGGAAACAGTCAGTGAATGCTCTGGAAGATTACAGGGGGATGTGTGCGAAGTGTCTACGGAGCGGAGGGTATTGAAGGGTGAGACATCAGACAAACTCAGCCACCCGGCCCGGCGTTGCCGGCTGCGAATGGGGCAGGCAACCACGGGCCACGGGGCCCACTTGACACCACTTTGCCCAATTTCCCGGCAGACCCGGATTCCACTCACGTGCCAGCAATGATAACGACGTCGCTGAAGCCCGCCTCGTCGAGCGCCTCGCGGGCCGCGGACACGAGCGACGTGCGCTCGGCCGCCGAGAGGTGGTGCGCCTCGCCCATGCTGCCATTCACGACGGGCTGCATGCCCGCGGCCGCGAGCGAGACAATGTGCTTCTTGAAAGTGGGAATGTCTGGCGTCAGTGGTGAATATTCCACATACGGGGGTCTGCGGAGGGGTGCGCAGGAGGAGGGAGGTGGAGGCTGGGATGGCGTATTGATCAGGAGAGTGAGTGCTTGCAGGGGGGACTGGCCGAGAGTGTCCCGCAGCCCGCAGCCCGGCGACCGCGGGTGCGTTCTCGCCATCCGCTGCGGTCTGCTCTCGCTCTGCTCTGCCACGCTCTTCGTGCTTCATCGCGGCGCACGCAGCATGCCCCTCTCCCCCCGAGGGCTCCGCCTCGCCCCGCCCCTGCCCTCCGCCCCCGGCCTAACGGCACTCACCGAGCTCCTCCTCCTCGTCAAAGAACGCAGGCGAGGGCGCCCACACGCCGGCGCGGAGCACGCGCTGGGTTCCGTTCGCCGCGCCGTTCGCGCCGTTCGTGCTGCCGTTTGCGGTTCCGACCATTTTGCAAGTCTGGGATCTGGGATCTGGGATCTATGAGTTTGTGGAGTGAGAGGATAAGTGCGCTGTGATGTTGGTGTTGGGTGTTGGTGTTGGTGATGTTGGAGTATATAGGGGGGATAGAGGAGCCGAGAGTGGGCCTCGGGAGAGATATACCCCGCGCGAAACCTTGCCATGCCCATGCACACAAATACAAATGGCACGCACGCAGCTTGATGGCGGGATGCCGTACGCCGTGAGGACCAGGGCATTTGCGGCCCGAGGGCGGCCCGGCGGCACCGGACCGGAGGCCGGCCAGGCGGGCAGGCCAGGCATGCGATAGGCACCAGCTAACCAGGTGCGCCGTACTTCTGTCTCTAAGTTTGGTTTCCGGAGCATGGCCAAGTACTACGCTTGGGGTAAATATTGCTCTTACAGTACTTAGCTCTAGCAGAGTCGTCAGTCATGGATCTGGCCATCTGGCCATATGGACAGTTCGGTGCGATTCCTTGCAGGCACGGAGGTCTAATGTGCACGCAAGACGGTTCAAGACGGCCAGGGTGGTGCAAGTAGATGCCGAGCCTTGGAGCTTGAAGCCTTGGAGTGCAGCCGCGCGGCCAGAGTTCACAGATCAGAGATCACAGCTCAAGAGATCAGAGAGTAGAACAGTACACGGAGGACCCCGCGACATGCATCCACGCTACCTCCAGCCAATGTCCCTATCTCCAGGCTATCTCCAGCCCCGCCCCCCCCCCACCCCCCCTCCATATCTTTCATTATTTTTTTTTCTCATGTAATTTATCGTACGCTATCGCTTGCATCACCTGACAAGCTGACAATGTGTCTACCGGCGCCCGGCGCCGGTTGTCAGTTGGGCAGTCAATTCAATTTTCCTCTTTGCTGTTCCTGCTGTTGCTGTCGGTTCGGTGTCTCGCGTCTCGGTCTCCTCGGTGCATTTCCATGCCGCACCCCAGCTGGTGCTACTGTAAATACTATGGGCCTGAATATACCGACGCCTCGCTGATTTTCGTAGCATGCGTAGCGTGCCGAAAATCCTTGTTTCGCTGCAATTCCTCGACCGAGCCCGCGGCCAGGCCTAAGGCAAGCCCAGGCTCGACGGAAATGCACGTTGCATTCCACGCGCATGCCCGCTGGAATGCTGTTCCGGCCCCAGAGCCAGCGGTGGGAATATTGGGCGCTCCACGATTACTGTGGCTGCTGCGTCTGCAACGCCTTGGGTAAATAGATCGTGGAAAGTCTCGTTTCACTCTGCAGCACGTGGTCCTGAGACAGCATGGCTTGACCCAATGTACATTCATGGGACGCTCTCGATCCTGTAGACTTCCTGTGTCGCCCACACCAGTGTCACTTGTGCCCCGCTCACAGCTAGCTTGCTGCACCCGACAGGCATCGCTTGTGGTCACACTGATCCATAATACATCTAGTCTCGGGCCGACGTGTGCCGGCCCCTCTCTCTGGCCCTTATCTATCCTCCTCCCATCTCCTCAATCATGTCCTCGGTGCATTTATCCCACACCCACCGCTGCCACGGCTTCTCTAAGCCATCTCGGAGTAAATCTTGATCGTCTTGTCCGCGCCGCCGGTGATGAGACGCGTGCCCGTCTTGTCAAACGACGAGCAGAAGATGCCCTGTAATGTCAGTATTCCGGCCGACAGGGAGGGAGTGGAACGCTGGGGCTGCGTTCCACAGCTTGCAAATGGAACGGCACAATCCTCCACCATTGCACTCTTGCACTTTTGCACTCGTACTCACCGACTCGGCGTCGAGCGATCCGGGCTGCGGAATATCCTTGAGGTGCTGGAACGGCAGGCCGGTCGCATAGTCCCACATGGTGATCGTGCCATTGTCCGCGCCCGAGAACATGACGCCCTCCTCGTTGACGGACAGCGTGTTGATGATGGCCTCGTGCCCCGAAAAGTTGAACACAAAGTTGCCGTCGGGGAACTTCCACTTTTTGATATTGTTGCCGCCCGCCGAGCCCGACGCAAAGCTGAACTCGGTAGGGTGCAGCGCGAGCGCGCGCACGCTCTTCTTGTGGTGCGTCAGCGTCGCCATGGACTTGCCGGCCGCGAGGTCCCAGAGTCTAAGAAGAATGTTAGTGAAAGTCATAGAGGAAAGTACGCACCGGATGGTGCTGTCCATGCCGCCCGAGACAATCTGCGGGTCGGGCGCCTGACACTGCACGTTGGCGACCGTGGAAGTGTGCCCGGTCAGCGTGAAGATGTTGGCGCGCGTGCGCATGTCCCACACGCGCACGGCGGCGTCGCGGCCACCAGTGACGAGCACGTCGAGCGTGGGGTGCAGGCTGCGCGTCAGTCAACGTCATCATCTCTCGCTCGCTCGCTTCGACTTACGCAAGAGAGTAGACGCCCGAAAAGTGTCCGTGGTAGTGCCTGATGACCTTGTTCGTCTCGAGGTCCCAGCACTTGATCTGCTTGTCCTCGCCGCACGAGAAGAGGTACGGGTGCCGGTCCGATACGGCGAGGCCACGGATCGTCGAAATGTGGCCCGTGAGCGAGAGCTTGAGCTCGCCCGACGCGAGGTCCCAGATCTGCGTGTCAGCGTTTAAATCCGTGGAGGTGGGCACTGAGGTCTTTTGTTTCACGACGACCCAGCCCACAGCCACAGCGGCACCCACCTTGATGACGCGGTCGCCCGCACCCGTCGCAAACCACTGGTTCCCCGGCTCGACCGCCACCGCGCGCACCCAGCCCATGTGGCCCGAAATCACGCGCGAGAGCTTCCACTGCGGGTGGTATACGGGCTTGACCTCGCGCGCCTCCTTTTTGCGCATGAGCGCCTGGCTAAGGCGCGACGACGCCGCGCCCCCTTGCGCCGCAAAGCCTTGCTGGTGGCGGAACTTGACGAGCGAGCGGGGCGCGTCTTCTGCTGATGCTGCTGCCGAGGACGCTGCGCTGCTGTCCGAGGGACCAGAGGTGATGAGCTTGACGCCCGCCGAGGGCCCGACGGGGACCGCGGGGCCGGCAGAGGGTCCTGCGGCGGGGCGCTTAGGGCCCGCCGGGCCCGCCTGCGATGCCAGAATCGGCGGGAGAACCTGCACGTCCTTGTACTCTATCGACAGCTTTGTCGCGAGCTTGATCTTGTTCCTGTGGGTTAGCTATGCGAATGGCTAGCAAGATTGGAGATGGGCGGCGTGTTCGTCTCAATCTCCTCGAGGCAACCAGCGTACCGCCCTCGTACCCTGGTACCGGTGCGATACGGGGTACGAGCGTGACGTGCCGGTCTCGGTGGCTCTCACTCGGACCCAGCCCTGGAATAACAAGGAGACCAGACAAAAAAATACAGATTGAGCGGCCGCCGCAATGCACAAGATCCCACGGCCACGGCCACCGCCACAGCCACAACCACAGAACAGCCTTGACAGACCTCACGCCCCGCGCATCCGCTCACGCTCGCCCGCCGCCGCCGTAAAAGCAGCGACCAAAATCCGGTCGGGAGGTACTCACGCGCGCTCCAGCCCATCATCGACGCCCATATCCCGCCCATACACCGCCCGCGCGCGCTTCGCGCCCCGCGTAACAAGCTCCGCGAGCGGCGGAAGCGTAGATGCCGGTGACGGTGCCGGTGCTAATGTTGATGCGGACGTTGATGCCTCCATTGTGATTGTGGTGGATTGTTGACGCGTCGTCAACTGTACAGCGGTTCTCTATCGGTTCGGGAGTGCTGCCAGAATGCGGACGTGTAGTGCTGTTCAGAGGGCTAAGCGATAGTGAGGTCGAGGTCGAGGATGGATGGCGTGAGTCGTGCGCCGTGTGGTATAGTCAGTCACAAGTGAGTGTTCGAAGATGTCTATTCGTCGCAGTGTAGCCTAGAGTGTAATGTTGATGGCCATCGAGATATTGTGATATCTGTGATGCAACCCACCTACGAGGCCCAGCCTATTTTTTCGGCGCCTTTTTTTCTCGCATTTCTCCCAAACAGACTGGAGCCCCCCCCAGGACACTGCGATTTGCCACTCCATTAACAGATGGCTACTGTATAATATATATTTGCCACTCGTAGCAATCGCATGCATGCTTGCTGTATTGCTTTTGCACTCATGTGGGGGTGTTGAGGTGGATATATACCATTACTGGCGCTGTGCGCGGGGGTAATGGGGTACAGTATCCCTCTGCGATCTCGGAGCGGTTCCGCGCACCCCGAGGGTAGGCCGTCAGGCCCCACCCGACTGGCAATACCGACGTCTCAAAGGGCAGGGTGTTCCGGCGACGAGACACACCAGTCTACTGGATATACCACGTTGTGTAGATGCACGGCAGGAGCAGACTTACTAGACGGCGCGTCTCTGATGTTCTGGCTGTATCAGGCTACAGGCTACAGGCTACAGGCTACAGGCTACAGGCTACAGGCTACAGGCTACAGGCTACAGGCTACAGGCTACAGGCTACAGGCTACAGGCTACAGGCTACAGGCTACAGGCTACAGGCTACAGGCTACAGGCTACAGGCTACAGGCTACAGGCTACAGGCTACAGGCTACAGGCTACAGGCTACAGGCTGCAGGCCACAGGCCACATAGCACAGGCTGGCGTGCAGTACGGACCGGGGTGACCGCGTCAGAAAGCCGCCCCATGTATGCTCGTACTAAGCCCCTCCCGCTTCTCCGAAGTGGTAGGGGCCAATGAGAAGGCATATGGTCTCTCCACGGGAAAGGAAGCCTGTCGGGGTCTGGGCGCTGACCGCAATGGCCGATGCCCATGTTGAGGGACACGGGCTGGTGGCCAGCTGTCAGCTGTCTCGTGACCGGAGGTGCGCACCAAAGGGTGAAGCGTGGCGGGAGACACAACAGGGTGATATTGTCGACGAATGGAAGATCGCCCAATGCCACTGTGATGCCTGCGGGGCCTATTCTTTCTTACTTCTTACCTTCGGCGGTGGGGGCTGCTTGAGAACGGGGAGGGCGACGAGGTCAGGGACGAGGTCGAGGTGACAGGTCGAGTTCGAGGTCGAGGTGACAGGTCGAGTTCGAGGTCGAGGTGACAGGTCGATAAGTGGCTGAGGTCGAGACGAAAGCTACAAACGCCAGTGACGGTACCGGGCTCCTCGTTGCTGGGCTTCCCGTTACCACATAGTACTACCATGGTACTACCTCGTTACTACCAGCAAAGGAGGTACTGACATTGAGGATTGGGACCGACTCGAGTATCAAACGGAGCTCGGGCTGACAAGCTGACATCGATGGCACACACACACCCCGCCCACCCACCAAGCCCACGAGCACCATTAGTCACCATCGCACCCTCGTGATCTCTATGCCCTTTTTTCAAGGACAACGATTCTTTTTTGAATGGTGAAGCAGGAATGCAGGCCGACAACCTCGGTACTCACCGACCCTGGCCCTTTCCTGCTGTCTACCCGCCCGCCTCGGATACGGCGCCTCCGAGACCAGCTACCTCTCAAGTCCTTCTGTCATTCTCCAGATCTCTAGACCGCGTGCGCTGCATGAGTCTGCGAGGCGCCCATGCTCGGAGACATGTCCTCGACTCGGCTCGGCTGACCTTGCGCTTCGGCTTCGGCTTCGGCAGTCTCCGCCACACACACACACATGCAATATATAGCACATTGATCCCGGTCCGCTCCGCCAGCGCGATCACAAATTACGCCTATGACAGCGCTATTCTGGTGTTTGTGGTACTTTTTTGCGCCCGCTACAGAGTACTGTATGAAATATGGGTGTGTGGTGTGTGTGGCTGACTGATGACTGAGCTCTGGTCTTGGTCAGCATGTGTTCACGAGGTGGCGGGCAGCGGTCTGGCGGTCTGCTGCGGGCGGTCAGCGGTCAGCGGTCAGCGGGCCAGCGGGCTTGCAAGCCAGCGCGCCAGCGTGAGCGCGCGAGCACGTCAGAGTAACAGATTGTTAGTGTGGCTGCGGCAGATATTCAGACTGCTGTGGCTGTTTGTATCAGTCATGCCTCACTCCTCATGCCTCATTCCTCGTCCCTCGGATCCTGGTAGGCGAACGGGCTGATTTACAGCTACATAACGCACACGGGTCCCTACACGTCGTCGTGGCCCCAGTCAGACTCGGTCAGGTATTGCAGCCAACCTTTTTGTTCGTACATGAACGGAGTGGCGCAGCAGTACTATTTGCGCTGCACGCACGCTACACGGTGCACGCTGTACGGTGGGTGCACGCTGCACGCTGCACGCTGCGCTCCGTCGCCATCTCATTCTGTCGAGTTCGACGGCGAATACGAACCTAGCCTCGCCACTTGTCGCTTGTCGCACGCCTCAATTCATGCTCGGACTGATACAACCTTGTCCTGTCTTGCGGTCGTTCCCATCGCCCTCGCCCAGCCTTTTACTTTTACCCCTTTCAACTCCTTGCACCCCCCTCACCCCCCTTGCACGACCCCTGCACCTCCTTGCAACCGCCCCAGCGTCCCAGCCCTCACATGTCCTCGTTCCTCTCGCCTCTCTCCGTGTGTAATTCACTCTACATTCATAACGGGAAATCCTAAATACTTCCAACAGTCATTCAATGCGTGTGGGTACAAAACAGGAATACGTCTCGGCGCGTACTGTACTGTATATGCTGTGCGCACTCGAGCTATCGTGCTAAAACACAAAACTAAACCAGGACTTGGGCATTCTAGAGAACGGGGGTTGCGTTGTGCGTGCCGTGATTTGCGTTGCGTGCGTCGTGAATGTGCCAAACCGGGTGCCAGGCTCGAACAGTAAGCTTCGAAACACGCGAGTCCCTTAACCATACACGGTGCCCATGCGCGTCGAACCGAGAACCAGAAACTCGAGGCCCCAAATACTGCAAAATAGACTCGGACAGCATGTCGACGAGTAACGAGGCGTGCCGTGCCGTGTGCGTGACGTGGGAAATTGGTTCCGGCGGACGCGATTGGTGTGTCGCATTTACTCCGACTCCGAAGATCCGATGCCCCACGTCCAGCGCCCAGCGCCCATGCCATTGGGACACGTCGGCTGCTGCTTCATTGCCTGTGTCGCGTGTCGTTTACCCCACTGGGGATGTCACGGGTGACACACGCGCCCCGATAATCGGTCTAGTGGCCCCGCAGCCTCCTCCGCACCCCGTAGGGTGACGTGACGTGCGTCCTGTCGTGGGCGGGGAATGGATATGCGAGGAATGGGATTTGTGGGAGATACGAGGGAATGGGTTTCGGGGTAGATAGTGCTCCAGTGCCACCTGCACTGGCTGACTCGCCTGCGCTTAGATGAGGCGCGGGAGCGAGTGGGGCACAGGCTCGACCGGGGGCACGGGTCCCGATCCGCTGCCTCTGCGGCCCCACGTGGGGCGCTTGTTGTACTCGTGGAACTCGAAGCCGAGCGCGGCAGTCGACGACGCCTTGTGCGACTCGTACTCTGCGTCCGCGTCGTCGTGGTGGTCGTTGGTCCCACTGGTCCCGTTGGTGTACGGGTACTCCTCGTGCTGGTGCGGGACCGCGTCGCCGTTGCTCGACACGGGCGAGCGCGCAGAGTTGCTGTAGTCGTCGTCCTCGTCGTCGTCGTATACTGCCGACTCGCTGACACCGGGCGAAGGGGAGCGCCTGCGGGGCGCAGGCGAAGGGGAGCGCCGGCGCCCGGGCGTCGCGTCGCCGTCGAGCTTGGACAAGTGCAGTGCGCCTCCGCGCGGGGAGCCAGGCGCAGAGTGCGGCTCCTCCTCCTCCTTGATAGGCGCCGCAACGTCCACGGGGGCAATGCGCGGCGAGATGCTGCCCGTCTGGGATGTAGACGAGTCGGAGCGCCCGCGGGGGGCGAGGGGCGCCGAGGCGGTCGAGGACACGCTCGCATTGGACGCCACAGAGGCATTCGAGCCACGGCGCACCTTGCGCCAGAAGTTTTTGGCGCCAGACGAAACGACCGCACCGAGGTCGACGGCAGGAGCTGTGCTGCAGACGTGTGAGTACGTGAACCGCTGAATAATCGCGCAACACTTTCAGTCCAGACACTGCTGTGCTGGTGGGCGCAAGTGGGCATGGCGGTAATAGCCGTCTGCCGCCGGCGGCTGAGGCCGGCCCACTACGCCTACGTCCTGTGCTGCAGAGAGCCCGTGCGTCACTCGATTTTTTGCTTCTCAGACGCAAACGCATGGAGCTCCGCAGTGTCTTCCCAGGTGTCTGTGCTACGCAAATGGCTACTCACTGGGGCTTTGCGAATTTCTGCTGGTACGCCTCCCACTCTGCGTCGGTCATGTACACCTTGTTGAGGCCGCCGCTGGTACCCGCCGGGATGGTGCCCTGGGCGTGGAGCATGTTTTTGCGCGCGAGGACACCGAGGGTGATCGAGTTGCGGCGGCGGAGCTCTGGCGGGCGCTCGGGGCAGTTGCCGAAGCGGATCGTGGGCGAGTGGCCGCAGACGAGAGACGAGCGGGGCGTCGATGCGCCTGCGGACGAGGTCGACTCAGCATGCGACTCGGTCTCAAACACGTCCGACGACGCCGACACGCTCGAAGCGAGGGTGGATGCTGCGCTGGCTGCGGGGGACGTGGAGGGCGCGGTCGAGGCCGTGGAGTGCGAGGGGGCAGATAGGCTGTCTGTCGACGACACCGTCCTGTTCGATGCCGTGGGCGACGACGGGCCAGCCGCTGGCGCGGCTGCTGTTGGGTCGGCGTCCTTGGCGGGAATCGATACGGATACCCCCGGCGCGTGGATCACGGGGGGGCCGATGGGGATGCCCTGCTTGTTGCATGGGCGGAGAATCGAGTGGGACGGGGCGGCGTGGTGCGGCGGCGGGCGAGACACGGCCGGCGAGCTGGGCACAGCCAATGTCGGGGTAGCGATGACGGACATGGTGGGGACAGAGGGTGGAGGATAGGGACCGTTTCCGGGGTGCTGCTGCTGCTTATTGCGCTGTTGCGATGCGGTACGTGTGATGAGTAAACTGATATACAAGTGGTGATGACAATGCTGATGCTGATACTGATGCCGATTTGGATGTGTTCACAAACGTGGATGAGTGATCAAGATGGAAGAACACGGTGGCGGTGATGAGAAGGCTTTCCGAGAGAGCGAGGGAGATGAGATGAATGGCCGGGTTGATAATATGGGTGGAATCAAGGCGGCGAGAGATATGAGCGAGATGGGTCCGATGCGATTGAGATGATAGATTGGGGAGGGGGAACGGACGGAAGAAGCGAGCCTTGGGTGTGGACTGGAGTGGCTGTGGGTGGTGTGGGGTGTGTGTGTGATATCAGTGTGTGCGGGCGTCTGTGGGATTGAGGAGAAAAAAAAAAGTTAGTGGGCGGGTGGATAGGGGTGGATGGGATGCGGGGTTTACGATTTATGGTTACTGGGTTACAAAGAACTACCCGTACTACGGTATTTACACAATCCCACAGAGCGAAAAGACAAAGGAGTAGCAAGCCCGACGTCTGCCAAGGGGAAGGGGATGCGTTTGTTGGATCGGGTGCGCCGCGATGCCAACGAGGAGGCAGAGACACGAGCAATGATGATGACAAGAGAATGAGCGATCACTCTCTTTCTGCTCTGCTCTGCAGGCCATACAGGCCGTAGGATATGACCGGGTGCACGGTGTTGGGTGTGTGAAAATCATCATCCCTCCCCCCATACACCCAGATCTCTGGCTGTAGGGCCCCAGGGGCCGCAGGACAACCAGAGACAATGGAGGGCACGATCGCCGAGGCCGAACCGAGCCGAGTACGCTGCACGGTGCCCCCTGCCCCCTCTGGCCCCCCATCAGGTAATGCTGACACCAATCATGCTGACATCCGAACATCCACGCACAGTCTGAGCGACTTTTTTTCTTCTCTCTCTCTCCTGCTATGGGAGAAAATTGATAGGCCACAGCAAGAAAGAGGCAGAGAGGGGGATGAGGGCACGCGGAGCACTCTCACTCCTGGTATTGGTGGTACTTTTCTGGGGCACTCCATACCCAGGGGACAAAGGGGCAGGGGGAAGAGACGGCATAGTGTCCAGGGCGTGGAACGCCGCACAGCAGCATGGATCCTGGACCCCCGCGAAGAGGCACGACGTCACCTTTTTTCTTTTTCGTTTGTCGTTGCTCTCCGTTTGTCCCCAAGGCCGTAGGAAATACGAGACATGCCCCGGACGGCTTTAACCGAGCGCCGAAAGCTGGTTGGGGCGCGAGGTGGGCGTGCGGGGTATTGAACGGCATGGCGGCAAGAGCTGCGGCTTGGCCTTTAGGGCACGCGTGTGTGTATGAGTGTGAGCGGGGCCTAAAAAAGTTTTTTCTTCTCCCTCGCGGGAGAAATTTGGGTAAATCAAAAAAAGACTAACTACAGTAATCCAAACCATCCGAAAGCCGATTGAAAAGAAAAATGTGGGGCATACAGTGAAGCCATGGGAAACGGCGGGAGTATTTTTTTTTGTGTTCAAAATTTGATTCCGTTCTCTATTTATTACAATCCTGAATAAATAAAAATAAATAAATAAAATCCTTTAGTTTACCCCACACGCACAGTCTGGAGGAAGTCTGTAGCCGCTTTAACACCACCCCCATTCTTCAGTGGTGTGATGGGCGTGGCAGGCCTCCCCGCAACTCTGAGCTGTATGTTCTCACACAATCGATTCCGCGCGCCAATCGCCATTCGGCGCATCGCTGAAGACCCATGATGCCGCCCATGATGATGAATAACGCAGTATGCAGAGCGCAGAATGCAGAACACAGGCCTCGTTACTGTCGTCTTTTGTGGGATGAAACGCCCGCAATGGAGCCACTCAGTCTCTACAAATACAGGCCATCGGAGATCGGCGGTGAGGTTTCCACCAGTGTACGCGGGCTGTCTAACTTGGCAATGTATAGCGCAGTCTGGGGTACCTGGGGTTGGGTGGGTGTAGGGTAAACGTGATCGACGTAGGCAGGGCAAGAGCATGCCAGAACAGCTTAGAGCTTATCAGGCCAGCAGAGGAATATGATTAATGGACTATTAGTAATCATTAGACACACACAACAACGAAAGAAAAAGAAAAAAAAAAAAAAGGATACTAAAGACTAAGATTACTGTACTTGTCATCACAATTAGGTCATTTACTACTTTGTTTCTCTTATTGTTTGAAATGAAACAGGTGACGATTTTCGAATTGAATGTATAATACTGGCCTCGCACCACACACACACACACCACAACCACGCATCCGTCTCTCGTCTGGGCGCGGGCGCTTACGTATTAAGGGCCACGGGCGACGGCGGTCTTCAAGCTTCAAGGCTTCAAAGCTCTACAGTACCACAGGATCACTAATGTCACGGGTTGGTACGTTGGATTGAAGGCGTGCACGTGTCATGACGTGCAGCACACGCACGCGACTGCTCTTTAGCTTAATGCTTACAAAGTCGCCAACGAGCGACGTGCAGAAGCGCGTTAGAAAGCAGGCAATGCATCGCGCACCTCCTCGGTCGCCGCCACTGCCTGTCTCACCGTCGCCACCAATCTCATCGCCACTGCCAGTACTACTGCCACTGTCGACGTCACTGCGGACGTCGGTGTCTCACCCCGTCTCACAGTCTCACCCCGTCTCACAGTCTCACCCCGGCCGATGCTGGCCACGCCTGCATGGCAGCAGTCGTGGCAGTACAACACCGTGGCCGGAGTTCTCAGCCGTTTGTTCTAGCCGTGGTTGGAGCCACGAAACGGGGCCGGCGCGCAGGCGCGTACACCCTCGACCGTAACACCGCTGATTCCTAATCCCAATCACTCATACCGCTAAAGCCTCGACCCACTCCTCCCTTTCCTCCCCTCTCCTCCCCTCTCAGTGCGCTACCGCCGGCATCGCGCCCCGTGGCCCCCGTGGACTGTAAGTTTGCATCCCGGCGCCACATGCCGACTCGGCGCCCAATCACGTGTCAGTAAGCGGGAATTTTCATAGGGTCAGTTGCTCTCTCTGTTTTTACAGTTACTACGACTCGGGCCCTCCGAGACAGTGGTAAATGACAAAAAGGGAATGCAACAGGCATCATAACACATTACTGGTCGGCGGGGTGGGGCGGGCCGAGGAAGGGCATGCTGTGGAGATCTGGTTCTGGGAGCTAGGAGGGAGCTGGTTTTCTGATGTGCGGTGCGCGTCGCCAGGCGCCGCGTGGAATGAAAGGAAGGGGTGGGTGCGAGGGGAAGGATGGGGCGTAAGAAAAGAGGTGAGATGGGTGCGGCCGGGGTGGTGACCCTGTACACCGAGGGCATTGCGGGGTAGCCCTGCGATATCCGGCGCGGTCGGCGGTGCGCGGTGCGCGGTCGGCATGCCCGGACCGGGGGCGGCTACAGACGCTCGACTGCCTGTCAGCGCTGCTGCACGTGTGTCGTGTCGCATGTCAGGGGCACTCACTCTGCGCGCACAGGAACTGCTTCTCGTCGTTGAACTGGTCGTCTACAATGTCAGCGGAGGACGAACAGGGGGGAAGGGGGCGCGGGTCCGGGGTACGGTGCGGGGTAAGTGACGGAGTAATTGACACGTGCAGTGACGCCGGCGGTCATGTCCGGGCACAGCCTGCACGGTGCGGCCAGCGCTTACAACCGTGGTCCTCGGTGTCCGTCGCCATGTCCGTGCCAAGCCAGGCCTCGGCCACCTCGGCCACGGTGACCACCTCGCACTCGCGCGGTCAAGTCTGCCGACGTCACTGCACGGGCATCTCCGATGACCACAATACGCACCCTCCTTGTCGTTGTGAAAGTCCTTGAGGAAGACGAGCAGACGCTCCTTGTTCCGCTTGAGGATGCGCGCAATCTCCGGCGGCTTGTTGGGGTTTGCCACAAACACCTGCAGCGTCAGCATCAGCAACCTCTGCTTGGCCCTCACCTTGAACACGTGGAACGCCTCAAACTGAATGTTCCGACTGCGATCCCGCAAAAAGTTCATCATGAGCTTGAGGTTGGCCTCAGAGGCAATGTACCGCGTCATGATGCTGTAGTTTGCGCGGTCGAGGAGGATCTCGCCAAGGAGCTTGAGCGACTGGCGCTTGGTCACATAGTTGTTCGACATAATCAGGACATTGTACATTGAGAAAAACCGGTCGTAGTTTTGGTCAAGGTACGCCGCGACCATCGGCTTGTGCTTTGTGAGGGTTTCCTGGGTGTGAGCTGCGGAGCCGGCGGCAAGGGCAGGTATTGGTGCTGCAAGGAACGGTAGAGGCTGGTGGTGCCGGAGCACACCACACGCGCTAGACACCGTCATCCCGACACCCACCTTCATGTTCGCAAACGCGTCGCACGAGATCCCAAACGTCGTGTCCTCAATGTACTTTGGGAACGTGTAGAACCTGCGTGTGAGTCGCGGTACCTACAATTACCAACTCACTGCTCAGAGTATAGCAGAATTTTGGCGAGCGGCTCGTACCGCAGCATCTCCTTGAGGATCATGCCCGTGTTGAGCGCCACCTCGGGATCGCCATAGCTGCGCGTTAGCGGTGGGCATTTAGGTGCACAAGACGGGCTGGAAGTTGAGTGGAGGTCGGGGCTCGCGAATGTACCAGGACCACGAGACGATGGTGTCTTGCTCTGACGTTCGTGGAAACAAGCGTCAGAATAGCATGCCACCACAGGACGCCAGGGCGGAGCGTCATCAACGATGCCCGTGACTGCTCACACCGACTGGAGGAGACCATCGCGATGGTAATACCAACCGCAACATTCGTTCCAGGGAAGCCTGAGTCTCCCCCATCCCCTTCCTTTCTATCTCCTCCATCGCCTTAATCTCCATCCCCCCCAGCTCCCAAATCCTCTCATCCCAGCCACTCACCCCCGCAGCGTCGCAAAAATAATCTCGGGCTTGTTGACCATGAGCTCGACCGTCGGCAGCCGGGACCCAATCGTGCGGCGGAGGAGCGTGTTGAAAATGTGCCCGACGTCCTTGCGCGCCTCAAACTCGAGCTTGGGGAGGTGCGACACGAGCTGGCTCAGCAGGTCCTGATTGTATATCTCGTTGGCGATCATGGTCACTGTCTCGGGAGACGACTCGGCGTCGCCTTCGCCGCAGAGCGTGGCCTTGATCTGGGCGATGAGGCGGGAGCATTCCTCGGTTGTCTGTGGTCAGCTTCCATGGACAAAACAATGTAGCAGGGCGAGAGAGGAGATGTTAGAAGGGCCTAGTAGATCCTTGAGCAGTGGTACGAGCGGGGCAAGCTGTGGAGCATGGAGCACACAGAACAACCAGACGTTGGACACCCGACTGTCCACCTCCACCGCAAGCTCGGACCCCGGCTCCATTGCTAAGCAAACAGGATCCGCGCAGCGCTTGGGCTCGATGCTCTTGCATCAAGTCGAGATGCCACCACAAACCGTGACTCTTGCACAGTCCATCGAGCTACTGTTGGTTCCAGTCGGGCCGTAGCACTCGAGCGGTCGGATATCCGTTTCATCTCGTCCCACCAGTCCGATAGAGTCCCCTCATGCCTGCACTGCACACCAGCACGCTCCAAGCTCTAGACCCTCGCACGCGCAACGAACGCGCGACTCCACCCTCCCGTTCCTCCCCACCCACCACAGCCCACCCACCTTCTTCTTGCTCTCCCCCGAGCCCGGCGCATCGAGCCGGCCGAGGTAATCGCGGAGCACGCGCACGCTCTCGACGGGTGAACGCGTTTTGGAGCGGTTGAAGAAGTTCATCGTGGAGGGGGGGCCGGGCGGGTAGCGGGGCAGAGGATGTAAGTGCTCTTTACTTGGTTGTTGCTGGTTGTTGGTTGCTGGTTGCTAGTTGTTGGTTGTTGGTTGTTGTTGATTGCTGGTGTTTGTTGGTGTTGCTTGTTGGTAGGGTATCTACGCTCCGAGGCGTCCTTAGCTTCGTGCTGTACGTGTCTATGTGCCCCGTGGGTCGGCTCAGCGGCGTGCGTGCGTGAATGTGGATGTGCGAGAACTAGTAGTCGAGGAAGTGAAAATAAATGTAGGAAGTGATGAGTATGGGAGATATTGTTCTAATGTAGTGCTAGTTGTTCAAACGACGACGACGGACGATGACGGGACGGGACGCCCATTGCTTGGCCTTAACCCCTTTGTTGTTGATCGACCGGCACCGCCGAGCGAGGATAAGTAGCCCCAGCCAGCCCAGGCGCGCACCTGAAATTGAGACCTCCCCACCAGCGTGGCCTGGCTTGGAAATGAAATTAGACTCCGCTCTCTTATTACTCATTATAGCGAGGTGGAGGTTGGACACACGCGTACAGTATCTATCTCACTTTCGCATTAATCAAACGATTGACTTCTTTCTAGTCGTCTCTCGCCATCGATACGTACTTCTTTGTGACTTCATGCACACTGCTCGCTGCTCAACTTGTACTGTTGAACGGTCATTTATGTGGCAATGTCATACATAGGTTCCATTATTACCGCGCTTGACTTTTCGTTGGATGCTGCTGAAACGTCCTTTGTTTTGCTGCCGTGCCAGGTCGTCCCAAGCTTTTCTTTTCCTTATCCTGTGCCATCTCCCCCACTAATTTCAATTCCCCCCTCCCTAATACTTCTCTCTACACAAATTTATTTACTCCACCCAATATCCCAGGGGTGGCCGGGGGTGGTCGCTGCACACTGTAACACACGCGGCCGATGACCGATGACACCACATGCATGCATCCGTCGTTGCCACCAACAGAACGTCGAAACCCTTAGACATCTCGGCCTCTCGCCCAACAACAATCGTGCATCTGACCGCGATTCCATCTCGTCATTCCTCATCATTGTTCTCCTCGGCCCCTTCTCGATTCCTAGTGCACCCTCGACAAGATGGACAACTCGCCTCCGTGAGTGCCCCTGCAGCCCACACTACATCGCGCGCGATGCTCACCCCGCAGCGCGCTCTTTGAGAACTACGACGAGGACCTCAAGGCCGCGCTCTCGAGCGTCGGGTCCAAGCTTGAGACGGCGCGGTCGCTCAAGGGCGGTGAGTGCGAGAAGTAAGGAGGGGGGTTGTTGGCACGTGTGGTGGGCGATGGGCAGTCCTTGCTGAGGAGAGTTTGCTAGCGGTGGCCGGGCACTTGGGTGGCTGTGTGAGCCAGCAGCCCAATAACTGGAAGACTCGAGAACCCCTAAGCCATCCAGACCTTTGCCAGAACCCCAGCTGACGCGCAGAGCCGCGCAAGTCGGCACTCAAGAAGGTCGCGGACGAGCTGGACGAGGCCGAGGAGACCGTAAGCCCCCCTCGCCATCGTGTCTCTAACGTGCAGGTGGCCCAGATGGAGGTCGAGATCCCGTCAATGCCCGTGTCCATCCGGCGCACGTTCCAGGACCGCCTCGCCGCATCCAAGGCACAGGTCGACAAGGCGCGCAAGGCCTACCGCGACGCCGCCGCCGAGGCCGCGCGCGCCGAGCTGCTGTCCGGACCCGGCGGCCGCTCGTCCTTTGACGACCCTTATGGGGATGACGACACGGCGTTCAACACGCGCACGCGCCTGCTGGCCGGGACGGAGGCGCTGAATGACAGCTCGCGCCGGCTCGACAATGCGCACCGTATCGCGCTCGAGACGGAGGACGTGGGCGCGGATATTCTCCGGTCGCTGCGCGGGCAGCGCGAGCAGATTGAGCACACGCGCGACACGCTCACGCGTGCGGACGGGTCGATTGACCGCGCGAGCGGGACGCTCAAGAAGATGATCTACAAGTGGGTGCCGTAGCGGTAGCGTCCGAGTGCGCGTCTTTGGACCCGGCGGGGTGTGTGCTGACGCACGTGTTCAGGATGTACCAGCAGAAATTCGTCACGGGCGCGATTATCGCCGTGCTCGTGCTCCTCATCCTGCTCGTGCTCTACTCGAAGCTGTTCTAGGCGTGACCCTCAGTGGGCAGCGAACAAGCGAGTGAGGGAGCGAGCCGGAGGAGTGCAAGAGTGCAAGAGTGCAAGAGTGCCAGAGAGTGCTACAGAGCTCATAGGGAGCGTCTACATAAACGATTTACTCCGCGGAACATTGCCCAAACCAACAGCCGCGACGCGTTCCCGTCGTGGACAGACATGGACGACGGAAGACGGAAGACGGGACGGAGAGAAAGATAATAGATTGTGTTGTCTGGATATGGACTTGTGATAATTGAGCTGCGTGCCTTGATGCGCGGGTCTACCTCTCTGAGGAGCTCTGACGTCTGGCCGTGTCTGGCGTCCGGATACTGACTATCTAGAGTACCTGTACTCTGCTCTGTCCATGCTGCTTTCCATCTCTGCCCGACATCCAGCGCTTGACCCCTAATGCAGGCCTGACATGTAACATCAAGAGCTACCACATCTGCCAGGTACTGCCACCGCCGTCATCGTCGGTCTCCCCTGCCGCTACGATGCCACAATCTGCAGCCGCACCTGGCGGCGTGGCGAGGCGTCCTGTGCTCTGGGTTCGATCCCCCTGACGTTTGTCACAGCCACCGCCTTGCCTGCTAGGGAATAAGACAGTAGAGGAGAGGGTCGGAGTGAAGCGGCGATCTGTACGGAGCTAAGACTAGGGAGGACGGGGAGAGCGCCAGGACATCGAAAGGTTAGAGATATTTGAGAGCAGCCACCACAGACTATCCCTTCCTCACTTCCCTCCTCCTCCGGGAGTCCGGGATCCGGTACCATCGCAAGTACTCGCGCCACAAGAACCACAGACGGTACCGAGATGGAATGCCTCTCCGCCTCTGACCACATCCTCCATGCTGCTGACCATGTCACCACAAAAGGTACAAGAGGTCCAGATCCAAATAGATCCATTTTGAATTTAACGCTCAAAGGCCAAAGGCTTTAAGAGATGGATATCCGACGATGCACGCCCGCGGCCTGTGGGCTGCGGCGAGTGCTGGGGCTAGTGGAGCGAGATGAATGCATGAACGCTAGTGCTAGTTGGGTTGGGGAGAGATGAAAGTACCTCGCCAACATTGCGTGACGGCGACTAGCCCGTTGTCCCGTCATGGAGATGCATGACGCCGTCGATACAGCATGTGTGTGTGTCCAAGTGGAATCTCTCCTCAACCTGTGAGCTCTCAAACCACAAACAATGCAAGGCAAAACAAGGCAAAACAGCAAAACCTTGTACTGTAAAACAACGAACGCCACTGACGGGACGCGATCGTCACTCGCTGTGCAGCTGCATCGCACTCCAGTCAGCACTCTGGTGCTCTCTCTCATCCCCACAAGTCTCGTGCTAGCTTGGTCTTGGCGCTGTCGCCGGTTGTCGCGTTGTCTTTTACCCGTGGCGGCGGTTTCTCATGTAATTTCTCATCGTTTGTGCATTTCCATGTCGAACATTGCATGCATCTCTCTCATTGACGATACCTGATGAGCTTGTGTGATTAATGTTTTATTGCGGGAGGGGGGAGAAAGTAAGGGGACTACAACTGGGCCTGGATAATCTGCTGATTTTTGTTTTTGGCTGACCCCATTGCAGAGTGTGGTGGGCCCATCCAGAAAACGGAGATAATATCCACCTACCCCTATCTTCTGTTGTCCGTCTCCCGCGTCCGCGTTCGCGGCATCATCCCCACCCCATCCCCAATCCCATCTCATCAATTGCATCAACCACCGATAGACAACTCGACAACGACGCCCGTGTAACGGACACGGCAACTGGCCAGCCCCGCTTCCGCTGCTGCTGCCTCCTGCTGCGGCCGATTCCTCATTGCGCAGCGGTCGACCCTGTAGACTCTAGACTTTTTTCGGCAGGGTCCAGCGCCGCGGCACGAGACATTGGACAGCCCGAGACCTGAGTTGAGACCTGAGAATCGCTGGCCTCCACTCCTCTTCTGCGCAATTGATCATCACCACGACCACGACCACGACCACCATCATCGTCATCATCGCGATTACAGGACGACGACGGCCTTTTATATTCTTTGTTGTCTATTCACTACTCCGCTCCATCTTCTTGTTCCATTTCCTTGTCCGCTTCGTCTCGTTTTATTCTCCAGCGTCCGAGTGTCGGCACCGCCACTGCCGACACCGTTTACACTTCTTCTTCCCCGCCCCGTCCTCTCCAACTGTGGGCGACTCGCTCGTTGCCTTCATACGCCCCGCGCTTCCCATTCAGCATTTCCAGCGCTCACATTCACACTCCCCATTCTTTGGTTCGCCCACACTCACGACAACACACCCACGCTCTCTAGTTTTCATTCACGCTCTAGTTTCTTCTTGAACCTCGACAAGCGACGGTCACTGACCACCGCATGGCCGCGGCCACGGCCATGACGGAGACTGCTGCCCGGTTCCCCGCCCCCGCGCCGCCGGGCCCGCTCCGGCCGCCCCTGCAGCGCGATGGCTCGGGTTCTGGGGGACTAGTGACGAGCGTGTCCGAGATGGTAGATCCGGCGCCCTCACCGCGCACACGGACGCCATCGGGTTCCTCGCATGCAACCTCGGTTTCTGTTCCGTCATCAGCACCCCCGGCGTCCGCTGCAGCTGCAGCGCCACTCCACCCGACGTCGTCTGCATCTACACCTGGGCGCGGCGGCGGCGGGTCAGCAACGACAACACCTGTCGGCACGCCGTTCGCGCAGTATACCCAGTCGCCGTTCGAGTCAACTACATTGCGTACGTCGCCGCCCGCCCTCCACCGCGATAGCCAGCCGGCGCGCAACTTTCGGCCCTTGGGACCGCCCTCTGGCGTGACTGTCTCTGATCTGTTCCCCATTTCTGGATCAGCAGCCAGTGGCGCATCAACACCCACAGCAGGGATTTCCCCGACGTCCCCGACGTTTGGCGCTGCCGCGCAGATGCCGCACGCCGCGCTCGCCGCGCGCCGCCAGTCCCTCGACACACGCCGTGTGCGGTCCGACGCCATGGTTCCGCAGCGCCAGATGTCCATGACGATGGGCAAGCGGCCGTCGGTCGTCACTGGCGGGTACGAGAGCTCGTCCGAAGAGGACGACGACGACGACGACGACGACGAAGAGACGGATACGCTCGGGAAAGCGTTCCGCGCACATCGTCTTCGCGGCAATGGCCATGCGGGAAGCCCGAACAGCAACGTGTGGGACGAAGGGATCGACGCCTCTTCTGCGGCCGCCGCTGGTTCTTTACGACCATATGCTGGTACGGGCCGTCCAGTCCGAGGGTTGAGTATTGGCCACAGCCAAAGTCTTGGCCCAGGCCCAAGCGTTACTCCCCCACCAGGGATAGCAGGGCTGCCCAACCCCGCCAAGCGCCATCGCGCACACGCCCCCCATGGCTACCCCTCGCCACAACACACCTCGTCGAGCCCCGCGGCAACAGCCATCGCACCGCACCTCTCTGCCGCAACGCTACAAGGCCTCGGCCTCATGAACTCACCCCTTAACACTAACAATATCACCACAGCTACCGGTCGCCGACGTGCTCAGTCTCTCATGTCCCCCGCTGTCACCTTTGATCGCTCCCCGTCCACGCCGAGCAGCTCACGCCGCTCCAGTCGTCTGCTGCGTCCGCAGCTCGGATCACCGCTCTCGCCCCGCCGCGTCGCGTCGTCATCAGGTATCGGCGGCGGTGCAGCAGGACTGCCTGCGTCCACGGCAGCTGGACCCGAACGCGGCAGTCCACTGCATAATTCGCGCCTGCCCAGCGAGTTGGCCCACTCACGGTCCACATCCGTGCGCTCTATCCGTTCGGCGCAGGAGCAGCAGCATTACGAAAGCCAACAGGCTGGTCCGAGCCACTCCCACCCACATTCCCGCGAGGGATCCATCCGCGACGGCATTTCTGGCGGTGGGCGAAAGCAAAAGCTTCGCGACTCGTCACAAAGGAAGCAGCGGGCATTTGGCGCGAGCTTGGGCCTCGGGGCCGCGCCACGCGAAGCCGTGCTATCCACCGACCAGATTCAGGATCTTTTAAGTGATGTCGATGTCTCGTCTGCGATCCAGCGCATGAATGCCGCTTCAAACCAAGCACCATCATCGTCGAGTCTCCGCCGCCCGTCATCAGTCCAAGCCCGAGATCCGTCCCCGTCGCGCCCCGTGCAGGTCTTACCCGCCGCCATTGAGACGCCCGACATTGCAGAAGAGTCACCAGCGCAAGGCGCCCCTGCAGTATCAAAACCATATCTCGTCTCGGCACCCCCTGCCCTGACATCCGGTGACTGGCCAGGCCGCGACCGCTCAGAGAGCGTCGCCTCGAGCATCGCACCCGCCATGACGCGAAATATTACGCCCATGTCAGCCGGTGGTCGCGTGCGCTCGAGCTCGCTCGCCACAGTGTCCAGCAGCGACAGGGAAGCCCAGGCGCCTCAGCCCCCTGCCCCCATGCCGCGCCCCGCTTCCCCTGTTGCTGATAACGAGACCAAGCGTAGCTCCCTCGCCACAAACAGCGGCGCATCCGAGTCGCACCCGACCACCATTGTCAACAGCAACACCAATAACGACGCGAGCATGCCGCCGCCGCCACATGTTGCCACCGGACCGGCAGACCCTGCACCTGCACCTACACCTGCAGCGCCGCCGGCAGCATCCCCCGGGTTACCGTCTGGCAAGCGCCGCGAGAGTGGTCGCCGCCGCATTAGTGGGTTGTTCGGCACCATGCGCAGGAAGCGCGATTCCTCGCCGCCCCCGCCGAAAGCGCAGCAGGCTTCCCAGACAGCTCCACCACCGCCAGCAGTCCTCCAGCCGCACCAGCAGAAGTCTACCGCGCCACAGGTAGCTGCGTCACACGCAAGGCTCCAACGGGAACACGAGATGCGAATAGCCGAGCAGGAACGCCGCGAGGCGGAGCTAATTCAGGGTTTGTTTTGGGACCAAGTAGACACTAGTGTGTGTGCTGACGTTGAACCCAGAACACATGTACCGCGCGTCGATGCAGGTTCGCTCGCATCCCGCGTCGCAGCGCCGCGCGCAGAAGGCCGCACTCTACTTTGACGCGTACTATGCGACCGTCAACGAGGGTCTCGAGCACCCGCCAAAGTTCAATCCGCTCGCCGTGCTCCGGTGGACGAAGATGGTCGAGGATCAGAGGATCGCAAAGGCAAAGTGGGAAGCGGAGCAGGGGTCCGTATCACGCGATTCGCGGTCACTGGCTGCCAACTCGCGCCGCGGCAGTATAAGCTCGCCCCAGTCTGAGGCGTTCCGCATGTCCCTCGAGGCTGCCCGGCGGACTGCAACCTCTGTTGGCCGACGCTCCGTGACGTCCACGGGGGAGATTATCGTTGCTCCAGGATGGCGGTACACGCTGGATGCCGCCGCAGCGTACAACGCCTGTGGTGGCAAGGTCGACTTTTTCATCCCGCCCGTCGTGGAGCCTGTCGAGACCCCGTCCGAAATGTACCGCAGGCCGCCAATGGGTGATCTCCGGCCGCGCGCGTCGCTGTCGTCGTCGTTTGGCGAGTTTGACCTCAGTGGCAGCGACCAGATGCAGGGTCAGTACTCGCACGGCATGCACCACCCCGCGAACCGCGCTCTATCTCCCGCCTTACACCCGGCACAGCTGGGCGACTTGTCCGTAGACGAGAGCACTGCGCTGTCGCTATCGCGCACGCCGTCGCTGGACATTTCGCGGTCGATGGGCTCGATGCGCGGGCACCGCGCTCAGCTGAGCGCCCACGCGGTGCCTGGGCAACCGGGCTCGCTCTCAAAGTCTGCGTCCTCGCTGCACATTCTCAAGACGCCGTTTGAGAAACTTGGAAGCGTCGCCCGGAGAAACATCTCGTTGTCCGTCTCGCCGCAGCCTGTACCACTGGAGATTGAGGACGACACCGGCCGCCGGCCAGGCTGGCTTGCCCCCGAGGCGCCGAACGCGCCGTCCACTGCTGTCGGCCCCGGACCAGAGCGCGACCTCACGGCCGCGCTCGTCGGCCACAACCACACGTTCCGCGACCGTGTGCGCCGCGGCCTCGTGAGCGTCGCGAGCAGCTCGCGCCACGAGAACAACACGACCGGCACGTCCGAGGACGAGCAGCACCACGGCTTCCGCAAGCTGTTCCGCGGCGCATCCAAGGTCCGCCCGGGCGTGCACATGCCCGCCGAGTCGTCGTCGCGCGTCGAGGCGATGCGTGTGCTCGAGGATATTGTGGGCCACGAGCGCCAGCTGCGGCACGAGATCACGTCGTCGCGGCACCCTACCGAGCGCGAGCGGCAGGCGCAGGAGGACCTGACCCGGCTCGAGAGCCAGATCTACGAGGAGCGCGAGGGGTGAGTTAAACAAGAAACAGAAACACCAACTGACGGCAGATTACTCGCACTGGCGCGCCAGCGCGTGGACGACATGACGAACAACGAGGCGCAGATGTCGACGCTCATTTCGCACTTTATGTCTGCGGTGGACCAGGCCCAGACAACGTTTAGGACTGCGGCGGACATCAACGTATCGTTTGGCAATATCGACGAGCTGCGGCGCCCGCGCAAGGTCACGCCGATTGCGGCCGACGACGAGTCGGCCGACAGCGTCGGGCCGCTCCGCGGGGAGGACTCTGACCGCGCCGGGTTCTCTGCGGGCGGCCACTTTTCGGACGGGCGCAACGGCCGGCAGACGCTGCGTGTGCGCAAGCAGTCCCTGGCGCCGTCGGCACTGCCCAACCTGATGTTCGTGTACGGTGGATACAACCGGCGCTCGCTCGTGGACCCGAATCTCGGCGTGCCGATCGACCCGCTGCGGCGCCTCGAGCTGAGCTGCGAGCGCGCGCAGCAAACGTCGGCGGAAATGACGGCCGCGCGCGAGGACACGACAAGCCGGCTGCAGGGCATGGTGGACACGATCAACGGCCTCATTGCGCAAAAGGACGACGTGCGCCGGTGGACGGCCAAGATCCTGGACACGATCACGCAGCTCAAGGACGAGCGCGACACGCTGCGCCTCAAGATCCGCGGCGGCATCCGGCCGCGTCTTGCGCGTCTCGCAGACTATGGCATCGACATTGCCGCGCGCTGGGTGCTCGGCCTCGCGAGCACAATCTACCGCATCTACCGCCTCGTCATGTGGCGCAGCGGCGAGAGCTGGATCGCGTGGAGCCTGTTTGGCGCGCTCCTCGCGCTCGTGCTCGGATACTTTTACTATGTCGGCGAGGGCTCAGAGGTGGTGGTCTAGAGGAGAGACAGTGTTTTTTTTTTTTTTTCCTACGTGCTTGGGTAGTAGCATTTTCATCGCTTGTGAACCATGTATTCATTATGAGCCTGTACACCACAGATAGACGAAGGACCGCAAAATATAGGAAAAGACGACAAACATACATGCAAGGTGTAGAGATGATGAACCCGAGGCTGCAGGCCCTAGCACTTTTTGGCCCGGAGCGGCCGAACCTGCAAACAAACATGAACCCACACGGCCGATACGATGTCGGCGTGTAGATACAAGTCTCCTCCCGCATTGAAGCATCTGGGTCCTCAAAACAGCTGTATAGTAAACAGGGTACTGACACTGACCTCGACGGCGTGGCCTCATCACCCACTCGATGTTACAGTACGTCGATTCCAGCTCGGCTCGCTCGGCCCGCACGCTGTCCGCCCACCCCCCATCTCATGGCTGTAATTAATACAGCACCGTCCGGAGGACACAGATGCAGGCGCCACTCATGCATGTCGCTATGCTTAGCCGTGCTTGGCGTTATTGCATGCCCCTGGCTCAGCTCCTGCTCCCAGCTCCTGCTCCAGCTCCAGCTCCACACGGTTCGGTGCCGAAATCTAGAGATCCAGAGCAATGGAGCACAGTTGCCAGGTGACAGACCAATGTGGCAGAGGCAGTGGCAGAGGCAGTGGCAGAGGCAGTGGCAGTGGCAATGCCAGCATGCACAGCATACCAGTGGGTGTGGCGACTCCTGATGTACAGTACATCTACGTGTTCGGTAAGTGGCCAAACACGCAAACACGGTAACAGCATCCATAGTCAAACAAACTCGTTTCTCTTCCGCAAACGGTGCAGGACACTGGGCACGGGCGACCGCAGCACACGCATGCATGAATGGCACTTTTGGTTTTGTTTCGGGCGGTACTGTACTCGAGACTCAATGAATACTACGGCAGGATCCACAGTCCACGGCGTGCGTCCAGCCGCTTGCAACTGGCAGCTAGCAGATCGCGGGCTCACGCATCGGCTCCGTCCGCATCCTCATACTCGCTCGCCGAGGATCCCTCATCCTCATCCTCATCCTCGCCCTCATTATCGCCCTCGTCGGCATCCTCGTCATCCTCGTCCTCATCGTCGTTCCTTGCCCGGTGGTAAAAGTACATTTCGAGCCGGGCGCGCATTTCCGCGGCGCGCAACATGTCGAGGAGCTCGGCGCCCGGCCAGCTCGGGAGCGTGTGGCCGTGCTCCGAGTCCGAGTCCTGGGCAGAGGTTGAGGCAGCGTACGTGTAGGGCTGCGTGTGAGGCTGCGCATCGTGCGGGGCAGGGTATGACGTGCCGTGTGGGACAGGGGCAGGGTAGGACATGTCGTGCGGGGCGGGGTAGTCGTACTGGTACTCATCCCGAGCAGCTGCCGCGGAGTGCGCGTGGGGGATGCGGTGTATGGGGCCGTCATTGTGCGCGTGGCGGGGAAGTATGTTCGGCATGTTCGAGTGGTGGTAGTTGCCGCCCTGGTGGGTGCCGGAGGACACGTAGGGCGCGTGCCTATGCTCCAACGCATGCGCGGGGGGGTTGTCTCCAAAGCGTTCAGGGCGTGTATACGCGCCGTCGAAGACGCTCTCAAACGCGTACGCGTCCTCGGGATCAAAATCGTACGCGGACTCGAGCTCGAGCTTGTGCCCGTACTGGTACGTGTTTCCGTCCCGCTCACACGCGCCCAGGCGTCCCTCGATAGACCCGTACGGCAGAGAGTGCCGGCGGCGCGGGATGTGGAGCGGGGAGACGGTGCGGGGGATGCATGGCTGGGTTGGGCATGTGGTGCTGCTTGGGATCGGGGAAGGCGCGGTCTGGCTCGTGGCACTGGACGGGGAGCGGGTGTGCGCCGTCGTCCTAGACGGGGAGCCGGTGTGCCTGGGTACCGACGCGCACCACGCGGAGGGGGAGGCCGAGTGGTAGTAGGCCGAGTGGTAGTAGGCCGAGTGGTAGTAGGCCGAGGGCGAAGAGTATACGGGGCCACCCAGCGGGTCACTTCCAACCGTCGCGACACTGCTCACGCCACTCACGCCACTCATGCTGCTCCCTGCACTCCCTGCGCTCGCCGCACTGCTGACGCTACTAATACTACTGATGCTCCCCGTCCCGCGGCGCGTGTTGCCGTAGAACGCCGCGAGGGGCGAGTATCCCACTGCTCAGTGTCAGCCAGTGCTTTGCGGGGGGCGCGTACCGGGTCCGCGGCGGCTGGGCGGGGTGGTGTCGGCGAACATGGAGAAGACGAGCATTGCGGCGGGGCGTGTTTTGTCGTGCTGGGGGACTGTGTTATATCCTAGGCTGTATGGTGCGATGCTTGCTGGCTTGTGCGGGTCCCGCCCCTCAGTGGAAGCACTGCGAGGTTGCAGTGAGCAGAGTGTGGAGTGGAGTTGAGCACGGACGCGAAACTCACGACGAGTGGCTCGTCCTCGTTTCCGTGCGGACAGGAAAAGCGAGGGAGCAGAGATCAGAGGAGCAGAGCAGAGAAGCAAGGGGGATTGAGGAGGTGCAGTCGATCAGAAGGCATATGCTTGCTAGATGTCCAGTGAGTAGATGAGTGGATACGTAGACGAGTGGAGGCGCGAATGAGTAGACGACGACAGAAGCAAAAAGATGGACGAGAAACCGATCCAGTGCGACTTATCGACAGCACACCTACCACCCAGCGACCAACGGGGGGACCAGCACAAAGGAGAGACACTCGCATCAGCACCCCCGTCCGTTCTGCCCCACGCCCCCGTACCCCCGTCCACCCGTCCGCACGCTGTGCCCAGCTGCGTCAGGCAGCTGCCTCGTTTCGTTCCCAGCGCGAATTCCACAGTTCAGCCAGCTGGTCGACGGAACGCGACATGCACGCCCAACGCCCGACGCCCGACGCCCGACACGCCACACGCCACACGCCACACCCGACACGACGCCCCGGCGTGTTCTTTTCGGTTCGGGGTCGTTCCGCATTTCTGCCACCGGTTTTGGGGTGCGTGGCGTGGTGCCGGGGGGCTGTGCGCAGGGCGGTGGGGCGTGTGTAACATGCGTGTGTTGTGTCGTGCGTGGGACATTGAATGTGGGCGTCGAGCGTGGGCCGTCGAGGAGGAACGTGGAGTCAAAAAAAAAAAAAAAAATGAATGGCCCGGGCGTGGAGCGGCTATGTGTGTGTTGATCAGGCATGTATGGGTGCGAGACTGGGCACAGGAATGAAAGGTCGCGACGTTGCAACGCATGTTTTGGGCTTGCATGTGTAGGGCTTGGTAACCATTCATGTCACTTGTTTTGGACTTCAGTGGTGTTGCTTCTTTCCATGGTAACACTGCACAATCCCAAGATCGGGGTGCTGCGTTCGATCAGTGTTGCGATCCTCATGCCGCCGCAACACCAACATGATTCCAGGCCGTACCCCCAAGAATCCGAGGGTCGTACTGTCAGTACATCTGTCGGTGCCGATTGGGGTCCATGTCAGTCACCGCCCGAGCTACCAGTCACAGGACAGCCCATTCCCATATATCAGCTCCCACAGTACCACTCCGGCTGCAGATCATACAGTACATCGACACGGCGGCACGACCACACCCCGGACACCCACTAGATACACCTACTGTCCGCTGCAGCGGGCCTCGACCCACGCGCGGTCCCTGCCGACCGTCGTGAGGTTCTCGCACTTTGCGCCCTCGCGCACGACGACCACGTCCTCGATACGCACACCCCCGACGGGGAGGTACATCTTGAGGACATCCGTGTCGACGAGCGGCGACTCCCAGACGCCGTGCTCGTCGAGCATCTGCGGGGCAAAGTAGCAGCCGGGCTCGACGGTGAGGACCATGTTGGCCTGCAGCGGCTGGCGGATGCGGAGATACGTGTAGAGCTTTCCGGGGGTCGTGCGCGTCGATTCCGGGAGGTCGAGGTGCGTGGTGCGGAGGTACTGCAGCGAGTCGTGCACGTCGAGGCCGAGCGAGTGGCCGAGGCCGTGCGGGAAGAAGGCGGCCGACAGACCGCTCTGGAGCATCTCGTCGTGCGTGCCCTTGAAAATGCCCATCTGGATAAAGCCGTCAATCAGGACCTTGTGCGCGTGCAGGTGCAGCGTGTCCCAGTGCGCGCCGACAGCGACCATGTCCTCGGTTTCCTAGACGAGTCAGCCAGCTGTTCGACCCTCGGGACCCCAGCTAGATAGAGTCTAATGCTCGCTCACCTTCTGCATCCGGAGGACGAGCTCGTAGATTTCGCCGCCCTTGTCAGTGTACTTTCCGCCGTTTCCAATCGGGATCGTGCGCGTCACGTCCGACGCGTATCCCTGCCACTCGCACCCGGCGTCAATGAGCAGAATCTGAGGCTCAAACGCGCCAGTGTGCAGCGCCGACGCGGGCGTCGCGTGCTCGTGGTCCGGCACGTCGCCGCAGCAGCCGCGCGCGAGGCGGCGCGGCGTGAACGACGTGTCGCCTGGGGCGCGCGGCTGCGCCGTAGACGGGAAGAGGCGGTCGTTGCAGCTGTGGAGAAGTCAGCATCAGGCTATCGCTTGTGCTGGCTGCAGCACTCACACGTAGTGCAGCGTGCTCGCGTGCGAGCCAGAGGCGCAGATGGGGAGGTACGCCTGCTCGGCGCCCATGCGGCGACACGTCGCGACAAAGAGCGCCTCGGCGTCCTGCTCGCTCTCGACCTCCCACTGGAGGAGGCCCTCGGCGCCGGTACGCTGCTTGGTGTTGGCGACGGCGCTCTTGGCGCGCGAGGCGGCAAAGCGGCCCAGCTCGCGCATGAGCACCTCGTGCGCGCCCGACGTGATGGCGTTGGCGCGACGGATGAGCTCGATCTCCGCCTCCGTCTTGGTCAGGCGCGCGCGGTGGAACGCCTCTCGGAGCATGTCGGTGCGGTGCGCGGCGACCGCAGCTGCAAACGAGGTGACGCTCGCGGGCAGCGGCGGGAACTCGGTCGTGACGGGCATCGTGTGCAGTGTCGTCGTGGCCCCAAGCGCGGCGATCGCGGCGTCGACCTCGGTTGTCGGCTTGATCACAGCATCATAAGTCGCGGCCGCGTCCTCGAGCGTCGGCGGCGCGACGGACCAGAGCGTCTCGAGCGGGTCGGCGGGCGGGATAAAGAGCGTGTGCTCAAACGACTCGGAGCCCGGAGTGAACGTGATGAGCACGCTTGCAGAGTGCACATTGTGCGCGCCGGTAATGTAGTTGAAGTTGGCCTCCTGGTCTGCCGTGTCGAATGGCGTGTAGGTATCGAGGACAGGGGGTAGCGGTAGATAAGGAAAAGCATCAGTAACGAGCACCTCGGCGCAGAAATGATCTGGCCTGCCAGCACTCACGGAAGGGCAGCTCGCGGTCAGTGTCGTCGCGGCATGTCGACGGGTGGCCCTGGAGGAATACGGCGTGCGTCTGCTCGAGTGTCAGCACAAGCCCTTTCGTTATCGTGGTCGGTGGCAAGAAGAGCAAAAGAAAAAAATCTACAGCGCCGGCTCCACTCACTCCTGAACGCTCCGCCTCGGGGAGCAACCCAGTAAGCTCCTTGATGAGCTTGGCGGCGTGCGTGCGCGCGGGGAACTTGGCGGCGTGCGAGGTGCCGTTGGCGGAGCCGTTTGAGATGGTCATGGTGAGAGTGGTTCGTGGTGATAGAGGTTACAGCAAAGTGTCTCACACCTTATGAACAGTTGGCTGAAGTGACTTTGAAACTGGGCGCAGATCTCGGGCCCTCGGTCTTGGCCGGTATCACGTGGTGCACTCTTTTGGAGCTAAGCGCTCAAATGAGCTTCGGCGCCCCAACGTCGATTTCCTGGATCCCTGAGTCGTCGTCCGGATCATGTCTTGCCTCCGTACCTCCGTCACTCGCTGGGCTATGGCGCAGTCAATGCTGTGTATGCATACAAGGTTGTCTTTCTCTCTACGTCTATACAATGGGGTGGGAAGGGGCTGGCTATTTGTCTAACTAATGAATGTCTGTTTTATATCTCTCCACTGTGACTCTCGTGTCGGGGCCTCCCGCTCGACTCATCTAGATGCGATCAACATACACATCAGGCTTCGAGTGTCGTCGGGGTTTGCGTTCCCGTGGCTCAGGCGGCGGGACGGCCGACAGGATCTTGTCGATGCGCGCCTCGTAGTCGTAGGGATCGTCGTCTGTTCCAATGCCCACATCGCGCGTTGTGGGCTCGTCCGTCTTCGGCGCAGGCGTGGGCGGCGGTACGGGCTTGGGCTGGTCTGGATGGTCGCCAAGCGTGAGAGTCGAGATGCCCACGCCGCAGATGACGAGCACAATGATGATGGCTGAGAGTTAGTGCAAGCCGTGAATCTCCTCAACTCACTGATGGCACGCCGCGTCGAGTCCCACTTTGCGCTCTCAATCTCGGTGCGCAGGTCGCCAATGGAGATGGTTGCACGACTGTTGATTTCCTGCCGTGTCAGTTGTCGCACATCGATTAACAACTCAGTTGTCGCACTCGATGAACAACTCACCTCGATCTGAATATCCAGCATCTTCTTGCTGTTGCGGTTCTCGTCCTTGCTCCCGTTCATGTCCAGCTCGACATCGTGCTTGAGCACCTGCATGTCTCCCGCCATCTTGCGCTCGACGTGCTCCAGCCCACGCCGCACGGCGCTCACGCCATTACGCGCCTCGAGCCCCGTATTCCGCGCGCGCACATTGAACTCGGTGCGCAGCTTGGACAGTGCCGCGCGGAACACGTACGCTTCCTGATTGTCAGCGACACAAGCGCAGGCATCGCACACAACAACGTTCGAACAACTCACGTTATCGGCCTCCTCGCGGCTCAGCATCTTGGCAGTACTCTGCTCCGTGCGCCGGACAATGAGCGCGCGCACGCCCTCCATGAGCGCCTTGGACGTCTCGAGGTCCAAGTTGGCCTTTTCGAGCGCGGACACAAACGCATGCGAGTCAAACGGGTGCCGGCGGCGGCGCAGGCTCGCGCCCGTGCGCCACGGCTGCCGGAGCGCGACGCGCGCCACCGCCATGTCCTCGGGCTCGGCGTCCGCAGAGGGCGGCGGGGGCGCAGAGGTCGCCCCGGGGCCCGCGCTCACGGGCCCGGCCATCGAGTCGGGAATCGACGGCAGCGGCTCGGACGCGGCCGCCGACGCTGTGCTGCCCAGCTCGAACATGTCGCTCGGATCTCGCGCGTACGGGTCGTCATATGGTCCCCGTGTCGGCGGCGGCGGGAGGCCAATGACGCTCGGGTCCGCGCCCGCCTTGCCCTCCGCTGCGCCCGGGGCTTGGGCCGTAATCCCGCGCGTGGAGGGCGATGGTGTGTAAAATGGTGGTGCACGGGGCTGTGGCCGTGCGCATGTGCGCCCGACTGCGTGCGACGCCCGCCGTAGTGTTGATATTCCCTTGGGATTGAGCATGGTTCGTGCCCGTGTGCGTGATTTGATTATATGGAGAGAGGATCAAGAAATGGATGAATGGCAGGAAGAGAGTCGAACATAAACCCACAAGATCTTTGGTGACATGTCATCAACAACTTGATCAACTTGTTGATGCCGGATTGCCCCCAGCGTTCCACGCGATCCACGCTCCAAGCGATCGCAAGCGAAAGGCGATGACATGACAGCGGAGGTATTGGCACGCGACTATCGCGTGAGAGTCACGTGACTTGTGGGCATCATCAAATTGCTAAAACTTGAAACCGTGTTTTCAGTCAGTCTTGTGGCGCTTCTCGAAAGTCCGTAACTTTGTAACGTTATAAGATCTTACTCGAGTCACTACGCTCTTACTCTCCATCCCTCGCAGACGCTACCACCCACGCCCAGAGTGTTTTCCAGTCCAGGGTTTTGCGTCCCAAGCTGATACGCTGGATATCTGGATCGATTGACCCCCGTATGATGAACCTTGTGAGGCAAGGGAGCCACGAAATAACACACCTCGAGCTGTCGCGGCGAAAGGACAGACGGGCCACAGGCCACAGGGAATACAGTCACACGCGGAATTAATAACAAACGCACTCGCCCCTGTTGGTCCTGATCTCCGAGCACGCAATCGGCGACCAAGACATTCTCTCGTCGCATCATGATCACGTCCACGCCGTCCACTAACCCCGAAACCAAACCCTGGAACTCCGAGGAAAGCAGAATCCCGATACCCCCCACCGATCATCAGTCTCAGGAGACATCGGCGGCATGTCATGGCGTCCAGGATCGAATCCCTGCTTGCAGGAGTCTGCAGGACTTTGCAGGGATGGCGGAATGTGGCACAGCCGGGACGAGGGTGTCCTGCAGGCCTGCAGGGGCTTACTGGACAACCCTGCCAGTAACCCTAGAGGGTGCCAGGGTTGTCTGGTGTGGCGACGTGGCGGTATGAGACATCCCCAAACTGCGGAATGCTTAAAACTCTAGAGACTCATAAAAGCAGAGACTCGTCCCTGGGGTCCATGTCGTGCGAGCAACCAAAGCTACTACCGCTGAAAAAAAAAAAAAAAAAATGCGATCGAAAGCTTCTGTGCTGACGTGTGTCTTCGTCGGCGATGAGGTCTAATATGCCTATTGACATTAACATTCAATAGCGCAGCGCTTCTTCGGGCTGGTGCACGGGTTCTTCACACTTCTTACTTCCTTGGCGCCGGAACGGACAACCGCACGCCTCTGCTCTTGCGCACCTCTCTGCAACCGACCTCCTTTGCGCGGTGTACAATATTCCCAATTTTTAAGCAGTACAATTTTGCGGTGTGGTCTGAACTTTCACCATCGATTCCTTGGAAGGTGCACACCTCCTGTGTTCGCTTTGCTCTGACGGCCCTTCACTGCCCTGTCTCCCGCTTGCCTGTTGGATTCTAGAATGTAACCCGCTGTCCTTGGGGAACTGCCTTGCGGAACCATATGGCGCTCATTCTGCCAGGAGGAACGACTAAGGTGGAAGCCCACTTCGCCAGCGAACCAAGTCAGTGACTCTTCCCCCCTGCCCAAAGCCTTGAACAGAGTCGAGGGGTACCGCCGAGCAGTGTTGCAGAGCAGCTTCGGGGACAGCTGGGCAGCACTCACTGCCTCATTTCCGTGTTCAGAGATCACAATGAAATGAGACCATGTAAGGGCAAACTCCAGCGAGTATTGATTGTGAGTACTGGCCGCTCACGACCATGGTTCATGGCGTTCCAATAGCCAAAACCCAGTTTGTAGTTGCAAATCATGCTTTATCTCCGTAGGTGGAACAAAAATTTGAAGAAGGAAGACTGTGAGGGCAGAGGGTACCAGCGCCGCGGACCCAACACGCTGCCTCTGCCCCCGACTGCAATGAGTGTGTCACCCGGGGGTTCAACAGACCCTGTGAGGTGGCTGACACAGTGGGGCTCGGGTCCGCAGCGCTCGCACAAGTTGGTGGTCAGAGACCGTTGGCCGATGGTAAGCCAAGCACGAGGTCCCTTTTGAACTGGCGCAGGCTGTCTGTCGCCCATGCTGGGTGCCCATGTAAATTTATGTTTATGAGCATCTTTGCGCTCGCCTAACCACCCTCTACCCAAGGCGACAGACGGTCCGTGGAGCCCGTCTGCAGACCTATGTAGGCTGCCAAAATATCGAGATATAAATATAAATATTCCAGGAGCCTAGGCTCCCGTGCCCTAAGTGGACAGGAGCCGTATAACATTTGTCATTGCCAGTGTTGAATTGACATTGACCAGGAAATACTGGACAGCTAACAAGCGCAGAACGAAGCGTTGCGGCCATATTTCGAGGGTGGGTCCTATGTAGGGTGTCCAGCTCACTGGACACGCTTGCCGGTGGAACAGTGGGCCTGGGTAGTTGTGAGCTGCTAGGAATCAGAAGAGTGCGAGAACATTGGAATGGAGTTCGCGGCTCCGATCGCGGCCACGGCGGAATGATGTTGAAGACATATTATACAGTACGCTTCCCATCTTTTGACAACCAAGAGGGCCAGGTTGCTCAAGGGAATGGCTCTGGTGAGCCCTACACAGCCCGATCAATTGTGCGATGTTCCATTTAGACCTTATACATGTACCAAGATTGCCCGATGCTTTATACGATGATAATTGATGGTAATGTTGAATGATCACACCCCGTCCCGCCGTCCGGACCCCGTCTACATCTATACAGCCACCATCAACTTTCTTGACCGGAAGAACCTCGCGCCTAGCATACCGATGAGATTCATCGTGAGCATGGCGCCCGCCAGGCCGATCGCCGCGGGAAAGTGTTGCTTCATCTGCTCGTCGGTGCCCTTTCCCAAAATGGCGCCGACGATAGGGGGTCCAGCGAGCTGTGCAAATGATTGGATCACTGTTGTGATCAGCCTGTGGTATACCCGATGGGCGATGTTGCTCCCTCTCTGTGCTGCTAATAACACTCAGCACTCAACACTCACGCATCGCCTGCCCCATGAGCGTGCCTGCCAACCGCGGGTCCTTGGCCGTCGACGTGATCAGCGGGCCCTGCAGCGAGATGGGCGCGCCGGAAATCATGCCAAAGAGAATACAGAACACGATGACGGCTCCAGGGGTCTTCATTGCGAGCCACGAAAACATCAGAATGGTCTGGGACACGAGGCAGATGACGACCATGTTGAACGTGCCCATGACGTCTGCGAGGACTGCGCGAACGAGTCAGCTTGAAGGACTGAGAGCGAGCATTGCATCGGCGACGAGCCAGGGGTGGCAGGGTGAACTCACAGCCGGCAGAGAGGCGGCCCACACCAGAAGCGCCATTCACAATGATCCTGTGGCCCGTCAGCACGTCCCGCACAGAGGTCAAGTGGTTGCGCACAAGAGATAGGGGGCCAGAGTGCCAAGACCGTAAATGCGTCCATACGTGCCGATAAAAGTGAGGAATGAAAAGTAGGCGAACACGTAGAACTGCAGGTGTTAGATGACAAGGCCTGCTCCAATGTGGTAATAGTAACGCACGGGATTACTTGCAGCCACCAGCGCGTACGCCGGATTCTTAAACTCGCTCCAGCAGAAATATGGCCCAGGAGGTCGAGGGGGCAGACGAGCGCGCATCAGTAATGTCGCGACGATGCCCAGCAGGAACAGCAACAAGGCGATGAAGCGCACTGTCCAGGGGAACCCGACTGCGAACGTGTATCAGTATTTGAGGGTTGCCTCAGCTTTGACCCACTCTTAGATGGAAGGTTAGCAATGATGGTAGGCCACACAAGCGCTCCGACCGACGAGCCAGTCACTGATACCAGTCAGTAACATCGGAGATGGAGGGTAGCGTACTGAGAATACCACTGCGATGTCAGCTGAGACATCTGGCCGCGCAATCCACTCACAAAGCAAGACCGCGACGGAGGAAGAACCACTGCCCGACGATGCCCATCGGCGTGATGAAGAGCAGATTCATTCCAGCGGCCATGAGCACGCCCTGGCAGATGAACACCTGGTAGTACTCTTTGCAAAAAGACAGCAAGAGCGCCCCAACACTGATGATAACCGTACCTGCCGACAGCAGAATCTTACACCCTAGCCTGTCGACGAGCGGACCTGTGAATACGCTGGTGCCGAACGTGAGGGCCGCCATGGCGCTACCAATCCATGAAATCTCAGAACTGGAGTGGTTCGACAGGAGGTTCTTCTCATAGTAGCTTTGAAAGGCACCAACGGACGCTGTCAGGCCGAATCCGCTGATGCAGGCTGCAAAACCTCCTACCACCACGAGCCACGCCTGTTGTCAGCCTAAAGTTCGAGCCCAAGGAAGAAACCTCAATGGAAGACCGTGCATGGCGACTGCACTTGATCAATCCGCCGCATGGCATGCGAATGCCTACTCACCTGCAGCCCTCCATCCGGGTATACAATCTCCTCTCCTGTATCCGTGACCTGGACGGCGACCAGGTCGTCCCTTTCGGTTGCACCGGTAGTCGTATCGCTGATGTCCTTTCCACTCTCGACATGTTCGACACTTGGCTTCTCCTCGATATACTCGTGTTCTCCTGATTTTCCTTCCTCGCCATCGGTATATGACAGTCGAGATGACTGCTCATAGTCGTGATGATGGCTGTGGTGGTGTGCTGAGGGATACAGATGAAGCGCCGAGGGCGAGGCGTCAACCTGGCCTAAAACGCCGGCATGGCGGCTCAAAGACAGGCGGCGCGCGAGACGGCCCGACCGGGCGGCAGCCCGCTCCTCTGCGTGAGACCGGGAGCGCTGCCGCGCCAGGTCTAGGGAGCGGAAGGAGCGCGGAGGGTCGAGCGTCGTCGTGCTGGGTTGTCGCTCCAAGTCGAGCGACTGGCCGCGAGCGGCGGCATGATTGTGTATGCTCTGTGAACTCTGCTGTGTGTGGAGACTCCGCACGCTGCGGCCCTCAATCTCGTCGTTCCTGGGTGTCATCTGGGGTCTCCGTATCGGATCCGCAGAAGCGCAGCCGATACGTAGCTGGGTAGATAATTGAGTGGGTCTCGAAGGTTTCGAGCCCACGGCTCGTCTCGTCTGCGGTCTGTCGTGAAATCAGAACGAGACAGACGGACGTGGGGGCCAGAAGACCATATGTACAACAGAGCAGTAAACGAAATCACAGTTTGGCTTGCTGTGGCCATTCATTGCTTTCTTTGGAATTTGCCAAGATCCTCAACAGACGGCACTCTGCGTAGAGTGCACCCAGGAAGACAGAGGAAGGACATCTTTCTGAGTAAGCGGGCTAGAGCAGAGACAGTAAATGGACATGACCAGAGACGGGTGAGTTGAACCATCGGCCAAGGCCGAGATGTTGGTAGTACAGATCTATATGCCACAGCAATTGCGGGCATTGTACCGGGTGGTGGGTGGTACCTGTGCAACAGTGTGTGGAATGGGTGGGATTGATTTATGCCGAGCATGCCGAGCAGTGAGAACAACAGCGGCAATATGGTTCCCGGCCCGGTGCGGCGGCTGTCATGACTGATAAATGTGTCAGGCACAGTTTGCGTGGAATTTGTGGAGCCCATTGGCTGGGCATTCTCAATAATTACAGCAATGGTCAAGGAAAAAAAGGTTCCATTTCCACAGCCCAGGCCAGCCAGAGGCCAGAGGCGTCAGCCATTCCTGGGCCAGACGTCTTTGCGCAGTCTTCTATATACCGAGTCCCTCTCATCCCAATCAATCGTTATCGCCCATGGATGCCGCCAATTCCGGGGCGCCAATCGAAGCGTCACCACTCGACCGCCTCACGCCACTGCAGCGCTCGCTACTCCAAACGTGGCTCCCTCACATCGAGGTCGAGCAGGATCACAGCTGGAGCCTCGGCAACACGGTGCTTGCCGTCTCGGATTCGGCCGCGCGCAAGTACATTGTCAAGGCGGGCGATGGCGGTGTCCTGTCTGCGCATTTCAAGCGTGAAATCGACGCACATGCGAGACTGCTGGATGCCTGGGTGTCGATAGAACGTGCGCCCCGGCTGGTGCACGCGGACCTGGAGGCTCAGCTGATCGTCACCGAGTATCTCCCGGGACAGCTAGTGCTGGGACACAGCTCAGCGCTCGAGCCCGACACGTTCCGCCAGGCGGGCAAGCTACTGCGGCTCCTGCACGGCCAGACGGATCTCACAGTCATCGATGATGAGTACGAGGCCCAAGTCAATGCGCGATCGCTGCAGTGGCTCGCGAAAGACCACCGCATCGACCCCCTCATGGCGCAGCGGCTAAAGGACGAGCTTACGTCGTGGCCCACCCCGCCCGCTGTCCTGGTTCCGACTCACGGCGACTGGCAGACCCGCAACTGGCTCATTCACGACGGCGTAGTCAGTATCATTGACTTTGGGCGCGCCCTGCTCCGCCCCCGCGTTACCGACTTTGTGCGCCTCGCAGCTCAGGAGTTCAGGGGACACCCCGAGCTCGAGGCCGCATTCTTCGAAGGGTACGGACTGGATCCGCGCGTGCAGGATCCCCAGGGATGGCGACGAGAGCGTATTCGTCAAGCGCTCGGCACCGCGGTTTGGGCCTACCAGGTTGGAGAGCCCGACTTTGAGGCACAGGGCCATCGGATGATTGCCGAGGCGATGGGGTAATGCTACGCGTTGTAGACACCTCCAGACGATGGAGTAATGTACACGCCTGTTAGGTGGAGGGCAAGTCCTCACGTAATGTGTAGATGAGACGAATGATTGCATGGTCATAATACCACGAGCTCTTGCCAGGCTGCTGTCGTCCTGTGTCAGAGGACGAGTGGCTCTCGCTCGTCTGGTTAATTGCTGATGGTCGATACATCAGGAGGCCCGCGTCATGTGGGGTGTGAGGTGAACTATTAAACAACCCTCTAACGACATTGGTCCGGTGAAGATGACGGTCCTATGACCTTCCGACGTGACATTGAGACAATCAAGATCGCTCAAATATCAGCGCCTGAACGATATCGCCACCCAGCAACTGATCTACGCCATTCACGTGTCGGCTGGAACAACACTGAAAGCGAGCACGCTAAAGTCGAGCGCGAGTGGATAACATTGATGAATGACAAGTGCGCCAACCGACCGGGTCTGACGTGGGTCGCATGCCGTTGCCACCGTGGATGCGATCATGAGGATGGGTGTGTGCGTGATGATGCAAGCTGAGTTTGGGGAAAGTGCCACCATGCCACAGTTACATCGGGATTTCATGGTTCGCTTCAGCAGTGTCCACGTTGCTTGCGACTGCTGTCCATTGTCCAACGGGCTCGTCCTGGTTTCGGGCCGGTAACGTTAAGATTTTCCGTGGGAGTGTTCAGTAAATTAACAGTGTCAGTAACCAAGTCTGTGTGGATAAAGCCCAAGGCAATCCTGGAAGCGGCCAAGAGATTTTCTGCCCACATCGACGATCTGCCTGCGACGCGTCTCGGACAGCTTCTCGAAACGCGGGCCTCCGCCTGAACCATTCATCTCATCCCCCCCCCCCCCCTGATTCGCGACCCTGACGGGAGCGAGCGCTACAGCGTCGGAGTCTGTTCTGATCAGCAATCTGCCTCCGACGTGTTTCGATCATCCTGCGAGTGCGCGCCGTTGACAACGGTCGTTGACGAGAGTTATTGACTAGAGTGCATTTGGCGGCCCGTCAATGATTCCGAGAAAATGAGGAGAGGAAAGTGTACTGTGCACGGTCCAACAATCGAATACAGCGAGTGTAAGAGCGTATCCTAAAGGCGTGACGTAAAGAAACGCGTCTAATACGTGGAGATTGATGGTTGACAGTGTTCATTATTCGCTCCTGGCAGCACTTGCACGGTTACATCCGGGCATTGAATGCGCCCCACTTAGCCGCAGACTTCAGTATGGCCGATGGTACGTTAGCATCCACCTCCATCCGCAAACGATTCTCCACAATCGATCCCTTATTCCACCCTCCTACGGGGATAGCCAGACTTGCTCGTCGCCGACGTTACGCGAGCGCAACGGGGCGATAGCACTGGAACACACCGCGGATTAGGGTGTCGGCCGGCGCCCAGAGCCCAGGTTCGCCGTTCGCCGAGGTCAGGGAGTGTCGGGGTCGGCATGAGCTGCTGTGAGCGGAGGTCAGTGGATCAGTATGTTCGGGAAGTGTGCGGAGACGAGACTATGGCGACCATTTTTTGTTTATTTTGCAGTGATTTTATATTGATATATTTTGATTTATGGTATTATTTTATTATTTTCTTTTCCTTTTTTGTATGTTTTCGAATGGAAGGTCGTGGCATTCTCTTTCCGCACCGCCCTTAACCATACCATGCCCGTCGTCATGTCCGGAGAGCAGCTGACAACATATTCTACAAGTATAGACAGTTTAAAAATGACATAGCCTGCTCATTCGCAGTTTTTGTCGCATGCCGCGGAATGCTTCAAGCGCGCATAAAAGCTTGACCAGAGACAAGCGCGTGAAGCGTGTTGTGCTCGAGAAATCTGAGGCGGGTGTCGAGGTCCTGACGCCCAGTCGACGCCCAGGGCGTTTGACGCTCAACGACGTGTCCTGGCGGGTGAGAACCGACAGCTTGTGTCGAGTTGTTTTCTCAACCTCCAGACGATGAAGTTTATCGACATATTGTACAGTGCAGTATGTGCGACGCAAAGCGACCCCGTTTCCACGATGCGATGTATGGCGACAACACGACCGGAAGTTTGGGCATACTGTGGAATGTCAACGTACAAATGACATTTTTTCAGCGCGCAACTCCGTCTCGGCTCCCATGCTCGAGCGGCTGTTTCCACAGCACCGGTGACCAGTTGGCATTCCTCGGCCGCGTCCTAGCATTCCACAGAAAATGACCCATGACCGTCGTTGGCGCTGGCATGCCGACCACGTCCACGCCCATTCCTCCTAGAGCGATTTCATGTAAATAGAGGATGATAAGTGTGCGCATTCCGAGCTCAGGTAGGTATTTATATGTAGTTGGTAGCTTATTTTGTTTTGGCATGGGTTCTATCGATAAACAAATATCGCCGGCAATGCCAACAATAAATAAAGCTGTACATGAGGCCAAGCCTTCACGACTTCAACCGACCAGGACGATGACGGCCTCGATAGTGATCGTGTTCTAGAATCAGGTATTCATGCCATCCCAGCTGGGAATGATATTCCGTGACGGAATGAAGATCAAGGCGCAGATGACATCTACAGTACCCGTACGCATGATAATGTTATAAACATGCTAGATGTGGTCCGATATTTCTGTCCCTTTCACCCATGCTTACATTCCATCAATCCACCCTATGTCCTTGAAAATTCCTTATCTCGGATTCCTTGTCGTCCACAATGATCCCCAGCCCGCTGTCGATGATGCCGATGGCCGTCATATCTTGACGGAATGCAACACTGAGAAACCCGAGTGGCGAGGATTCGGCGATGGCTGATGGCCGCGTAGTCGGTCTTGTAATCTACCAAGTCGGCGACATGAAGCAGGCTACAACGGAATCAGCAAAATGGCATTCGCGCCAGAGAGGGGGTCCAGGGGGAGCTGAGAGACGGAGACTGCACGAGGAGTAGATGCTCCGACTGATCTGCTTGTTTCTGTAGCCTCTTGTCTTCCGCCGCTTCGTCCTCCTCAAGCAACCATAAAACCAACTCAAAAATGGTCTCTACCACCTAGAGCGCGGCGCCAACTTGGACCGATATTTGTGTACAGATGCGGATAGCACATCCAACTCGCCAGTCCTCCGAATTGATCACAAGACGGTGTCAGCGACAGTGCGGAGAGAGGAGCCTTGTTGTCAAGGACAATTTCCTTCCTTGCTAAACGATCACTGTGGTGAGTACAGGCTCGAACAGTAAATTACTTACTGGTTGATGCGGGGGGTGATATCTTAATGCCGATTTCCTCACACGGTCGCGCGACCGAACGTGTGCTGGCATCATTCCACAACATCTGTTCTGCAGAACCCTGTGGCCTTCGCTACTGGCCTTTGCTGCTAATGGTCGGGACACGCATTTTTTTCGTTGCACGAGTCGTCTGTCGGCATTCTCTCGCTACTCTTGACTTCATGTCAGATTAGTTTCGCTCAGATGGCCTCTTGAACGTTCTGCTCCGTCGAGCTTGCAACAGTCGAAAACTTATATTGTAGACACCCCATGGAGAGCGCAGCTGAGAATTGTGCGTCTGGGAAATATGGCCAGCTATGGATTTGAGTCCCTTTGGGGGTGAGAGGTTCAGAGAGATTTGGCCAAGAACTGTCGACGCTCGACGCGGATGATGGTTGTCCCCATGAAGGAGTCCGCACATCTCTCTTGCCAAGCGCGGCCAAGCGAGGAGTACGAGAAGTCTTGATCGCAAACGTTCTCCGACATAGACACGTGTACCTTGGCAGTCCAAAATCAGCGGGGAACAAGCGCAGATCCCGAGATCCCGAGACGCCAGCAGGCCAGCAGCCAGCAGCCAAGAGCACCAGTGACATGGAGACAGAGACAGTCTCAAATCTCACCAGCACTCAGCCCTTCCGACCCACCACCGGGCATTCGGCGGTCATTCTTCCGACGTTGAGGCACGCAACGGTCCGCGGCGATCTGAAGTGAGATAACAAACATGGGCACGCGCATTTCCTATTCGGGGGAGCCACGTTCCTGGCTCATGTCCAGTCCCGTCCAGTCGTGTCTCGTCAAGCGACCGCAAGCACAACTGATAGATGCTTACCAGCACCATACTACATGATCCTGGGTGCGCTGATGTGCTCGGACATGAGTGTTATTTTTTGTGTGCGCCGGAGAATGGGTTTCTGTTTGTGGACGGTCGAAGGCAACTTATTAGTAATGAGATAAAAATGGCTTGTGCGGAATGCTGCGAACTTTTCCAGGATCTGGCACTTAACTTTAATTCCGCGCACCACTGGCTGTGGGCCTGGTGCCCTTCGTGCCCTTTCGTGCAGTTGCAGATGAGTCGTGCATTCTCTGTGCACGGCATTGCGGAGAATGCCTAGGAGTGCATCTGATGATGCTTTTTGTTGTCGTGGTTGTTACTGTATTACTATGTTAGTGCTTCATTGGATGACTGTAGAGCAGCCATGCCAGTCAGCGAATCGAAGAGAGCAGCCACATTCGCGGGCCCCAACACGGCCAACACGGTAATATTGTCTGTCCACTGACGTTAACGCGCCAGCGCGTTGAAATCGACCGCGTCGATCATCAACATTGTCAATATGTGTCAGTGCTCCAACGCCAAACGTCGTTCACAGGGCCGTGAGTTCCGCTCCACCTGCACCGCGATCACATGTCCAAGGCGGTTGAAGCAGCGACGAGGTGGCCGCGGCTAGCAGGAGCGCGCTTGTTGATACCTAGGGGCAGTGGAGCATCGGAAGCTAATAAAATTCAACTTCAATTGTCACTCTCGAACCTGTAGGCTGCTGGCACGGTCGCCGACGATCACAGTCGCCTTAGGCGAGGGCATTCTTGTTCCTGCTATTGTACAGACACAGCTCTCGAGTGTCCCACAAGCAACATTGCGAGGTGAGTAAAATGCAACAGATATATTGCATCGCATGCTCATCTGCCACGACCAGGCACGAGTGTTCGCTCCTTCGCTTGTTTGTGCTTACCTGGGCGACAGACGTGCAATCCATCTGTGAGTCCAGCGACGAAGTACTGCCCGGCGTGAGTACCGCAGTAGCACACCTACACCTCCGCGATTGAACTGATTATTTCCTTGTCAGCTGACGAGGGCGAGCCACATTTTGCACGGAGACCAAGAGAGCTGCCATGTTGTGGAATGACATGTCAGGTCTAGGCGACTCAGGCTGCGGAGACTAGGTGAGTGAGTACGATACGGCGCCTTTCTGTGTTCTTTCTCGCTGCCCTGGGGATTCCAATGTAGCAAATGCTAGCCAGTAAGAGAGGGCAGCTGAATCCAATCGCGCGGTTGAAGTGATCGAGAAGACGCCAATGACCAGGCACACCACAGTTTCATTTATGACAGTTGTGCCTGCAAACTCGATCTCAACGCAACACGCTACGCGCCGTCCTCTTGGTCCTTCTTCAACAGCACTTAGTCTTCCAACCCTTAGCTACGTGCCGAGAAATATTGTGCCGCTCCTCCTCGGGTACCGCTTCTTGTGATAGTGACCGCTACTAGCAACGAGCTCCAAGGCGTGCGGTGCTTTTTACATTCAGACGTCGCCGTCCAAAACGTAGAAAATCCCTGCCTCGTCTTTGCAGACCAAGGCTCACGGTCTCATCCTGATGAGATCTTTGCACTCAGAGAAGAGGAATGAACACTTAATTAGGTCTCCTACCGCCCATTTCTGCGCTTGCTCTTGCCCTCGAACTTGGACAATACCGACGGCTCACCGAAGACAGGATCCGTACCAACCGTCCAACTGCGTGCGGGATAAATATATAGGCCTCTTTGAATGCCGTAACAACCCCATCGTCCTGAGTACAAGGTGAGTGGCTATCAGCAACCAGTGTTCCGTTGTTGGCAAACCCCCCTATTTCTCGCCGATGTTCCACTGGTCTCGAAACCCACGATAGGATTCTATCAGTGCCAATTTTGGAAGATCCGTTGGTGGTCAGAAGCGTCGTCGACCCGGAATCCCTTGAACACCTGGACCTTCTGGCAGCTGGCACATCGAGGCAGGTGAGAGGAAGGCGAAGAGCAAAGACAACCTAAATGCACGACCAAGTGACCTGGGAAACATCTTCGCTTCGCCATTCCCAGTGCCAAGCCGTTATGTGCGCAATCATCCCAGGAATTGCACCTAACAACAGCCGTGAGATGCGATTCCGCGCGGGAATCAACAACCCAAACTGTGCTGTGAAGTACGTTGTTTTCCTCTTGACTGACACGTCGATTTCTGGTTATCCCAGCTCTGACTATCTCTCGCGTGGTATACAGCCTGCAGAGTCTACTAACTGTGTCGTGTCAGTTCATCCTTCCCGTCACGGATCCCTCTTACCTCTTGAGTTGACCTTTTCCCTGTCTGCTCGCTCTTTCTGAGGGAGACCTGCCCAGGCTCCTCAAGAAAAATATTGATCATGCTTTGGTATGTTCTCCATTGCCTACTGGGGGCCGAATCGAAAGGAGATCAGCGAGGTGAGATGATCGACATGCTAAAAATGGGAGAAGTTCCCTTTGCCGCCGACAGTTGACTAGCGCAAGCTGACCGTTAGTCGCCAAGCGCTTGCTGAAGAGAATAAGCTGACAATAATGACCCGAACGAGTGAGTAGTCGAGACAACAGAACTGGAAAAATTGAAGAAACGAAGTAAAAAGGGAAAAAGGAAAGCGGAAAGACACCCATCGGTCGGCGTTGTGGGTCGCGTAGCGGACACGTTTGACGGCACGCCGACGTCCAGGCCACCGTAAAGAAGATGTTCACCTTCTCGTTAGCGTGTTTGGTAAACGACGAGCAAGACGGGGAGACGCAGAGAATCTCCAAGACAATATTGGAGCACCCAGGAAGAAGTCTTTCCAAAGACTTCGGAACGTTGGCAGCTGCCGACCAGACGACGTGGCCGGCTGCGAGCGTAAACGACGTCGCGTAGGACATAGGAATTGGCTTTCGAGTACTCACCCAAATATCTCAGCCACTGACAAGGACGCGGGGCTTGAGCTTCATGGATAAGGAGACGCCTACTGACTGGAATGTCGATGCATGGTCGAGGCCACGTCGCGGTGCGAGAACAGAGAGGGGAGGTGTCTTCCTTCGACCCAGGTAACAGCCAGGTCGATTCCAACGCCTCCGCACGAGACCACTGTGAGGGACGCATCCAAAGAGGAAGTGAGAGAAGAGTTCCTAAGCGTTACGGGCAGAAGAATGCGAGTCTTCTGCCCGACGATTTCGGAGGGGTTGCATAGTTTCGGGCTTTGTCGTTTCTTCTCGTTCTTCACCTCGAAAAGGGTCACGCCACGTTGCCACCATTATATCTCGATCGCTGCCCGTTGTGTCCTTCTTATCCCTGCGGGTCCTTGGTTCTTGCAATTATGCCCTCCTCACGGAGAAGGGAAGGATTAGGTAGGTGACGTTTTTGCTCTGCGAAAATGAGGTCTTGCACACAGGAACCTGTAGCGCGGTCCTCACCTCACGAAAGAAAGCCGGCGGTCACAGGAGACGTCCACCTCCGCATCTGCCGGGGCTTATCGTAACGAGACAAACCGTGTTCCGCCCCAGAAGTCCGGATCTAAAGCCGACCTCCAGACTCAGTTTCGGATTAATAGCAAAGAAACGCTCGAACTCGTGAGTCCCTAAAGAAGAGGGGCGGTCACCCGTGGGATAAATTGTGTTTGAGCCTGACACGAGTGGATTCATTCACCTTACTGTGTTTTCTGGAAAATAGTCCGAGACTGGATCAATTCCCAGATGTTCGTTTGCTCGTCTGCCACTCCCACGACCCTGTGAAAGAGGCCTCCCATCTCACGCGTTAGTCATCCAGCGCCTCCACTCCGAAAGCTCTCCCAACGAGCCTGGAGTCCTGTGTTGTTGTGTCCCGTACCGTCGCTCCCTATTCTCGGCCATGGTCAGGTCAAGGTGCGCCAAGTCAGGCAAACTCAGATGCGTGGGCTGTTTTAGCCATCAATTTCTTTGTCTGCTTTCTTGATGCACTTTGTCTTCTGTGATCTTGGTTCGTTGAGCCCTTGCCGCTTTCTCCTGATGTCACCTTGGCTTGTGCCACGGGTGACTTGACCTTGCTGCGTTCTCCTCCTGGGTTATTCCTGCTAATTATTGTGGTATCCTGGGTTCTGTACCCTGTGGTTACCTTAGGGCTCTCGTGTTGTGAGCCTCGCATTCATTCCAGAATTTCAATACTCATACCCACCATACTGTCCCTTTTGTGCCCACACCACCTGTGGCACCTCCAGCGAGCACTTGTCGGACCTACCCAGAACTCCAATCCACCTGTTGGGAGCCGGGAACCCGGACAGAAAGGTGCAAGTACAGTAGCTGAGGTGAGCTTGGCCCTGGTGTGAACTTGTACTTGCACAACTCAAAGTGTCTCACCCTGGCAAGCGTTTCCCCTGTCGATGAACCCGACCTGTTGACCGATCGGGGCATGCAATTCTTATCCCGAGGTAACCGAGGTCGGGCAGGGGTTCAAGCCAGAACAAGCCAGTGTGCAGGCACGACGCGGTGGCTCACGCATGTCCTTACGCAGCTAGGCATCCATTTGTGGATTGTATCTCAGTCTAGCCGTGCAGTACGTGAGTGCTGCGCCGATTGTGCCCTGGAAGTGGGAACGCACGGGGATCAGTGGCGCTGCTCATTGGAATCGCTGCGGGTCGTACGCTATTGACTTATCTCCGCTATCGGATTTGCTTCGTCCTCCCCGGATCCAGCTCCATTCCCATAGTTTTTCCTGCTTTGGTGTACGGGTTGTCGACGCAGTACCAGATCCGGAATGTCATGTACTTTTCAGTCACGGTACTTGCATTACCCAGTCGCCTGCCACAAAGCAACCGCGTCGATCTCCTAAATAAACTTTGAAGCGATCTCACTCAACCCAAAACTCCGCCCTGATGTGCAACGGCATGTCGGCACGGAGGGTCTAGAGGAATGTGCGCAGCACCGGCCCGGAACGGGCACTGCAGACGCTATTCCGCGTGGGCATAGTGGGACCACTGCCGTCGGCGCAGCACCAGGTTTCCGTCCTTGCTCACACGTCCCTGAGTGCCGTCGGTCATCTCTTGACTCCTGGCGCTGCCCCTCACTCGGTATCCATTGCCTTGTTCTTCGTGTTAGACGGCCCACCTGTTGGAATGCATGTGCATATTTGAAATTTATAGCTCACATTGTCGTCGCAAGCAGCTTGCGCGTCCTAATCGGACATCTACTTTACCAGGTGATAGTTGTTCGCGTCAGGTCGTATGACTGCAGTGGAAATAGCAAAAAGGGGCATTGCAAAAAATCCAAATCATCGGTTTCCAAAAGTGACATTGCACGAGGACATCGGCAAGCTACTGTTCACGCCGTGCCAGCCCTCTAGCTTTGAGTCCGGGCGGCGGAGGGCGCCGCGGGGTGCCGCCCACCAAGAGGATCGATCACGTTGCACAAGCTCCATCGGTGTTTTCGCTTGCCCTTGTTGCCATTGCGTGAATGACTACGCCCCCGGTGCCTGGCACAAGCTCCTCCTCGACTCGCTTGCTGGGCATCCTGGGCACTCGCGGGGGGCTACAGGGAGCAAGCGCCACACCAAACATCCTTTGCATTCCCTTTTTTAATTTGATTTGCCAGGGGTCAGGGACATCGAATACGGAATGCGTGATTAGAAGGAAGGAGAATAAAGTTACAAAATACCCACTCCACCGCCGAATCAGCCAACGATTCCTCAAGACTCTCTGACAAGTGCATTCGTCAACACCCACTACTATCTCGTTCCTATTAACTTTGTAACCGAGCTTAATAAAAATCCTACTCCTTCCGTACGTTTCTTGTTTTCATTTCCCTTCCGTCTCGGCGTCCCCGACCATCAGGTCCATAACAACATGATGCCTTCCGCCGTGCCCCGTCGTCCATCTCCATCTCCGACGTGCCATCTGCGGAGGCTCGGCCCCTACGACTGCTCGTGCAGCACTGTTTCGTTCTTGTCCCGTCTTTAGCCGTTGTTGATAATCGGCGGAAAAACGGGTTGTGACAATCATCAGCTCATTCTCATCCTGTCATTTTTGTGCCCTGGGCCCCTGGATACCTTTCTCAAATGTTCCCTGTTCAGTCCACTTGCTTTCCTTAACACTCTACGAGCCCTTGTTTTATGGGGTCCCTGTGCGCCCACGACCCAGTAAACACCCCACCCTGGGTTTTCTGAAGCGGCATTGACGTCTGTCTGCTGGCCGTCGTCGCACATCGCTGCATGAGTATGTAACAAACACTGTGGCAGCGCGTCGGAATCGCCGTCTTCATGTATCATGGTTCAGCCGTGGCCGTTGGGAACTGTTAGGAAGGGTTTGGTCGAAGTAACAACAGACAGTGGACACAGGTGAGTGGTGTCGTTGGCGCTCCCGGCGGGAGGACAGCTTGTTCGGAACCAGCTTGTTCGGGCGGATAGTCAGGACTCGTGCCCTCGTTGCCGTCAGCGTGTTGTCGGAGTAACGAGAAACTCTGCCAAGGCATTGACGACGTCGTGACCACCTGAAGGTTGAAATTGACCCTAAACTAACATTGTTTGTTAACTCCGGTCGCTGGTTCCTCGGAATGTGCTTGAGGCAATTCCGCACCTGAGCTGGTCTGTCCTTTGTACTCGTGTCGTTGATCCCGACCCTCGTTGCCATCGTCGGTTGTTTCGACCGATAAGCCAATGCTGGTATGCAGTACCTGGAGTAGCACATGATTCTTCTTAATGATGCACATGGTCGTCTATCGGCTCCAACACCGTGTTCCCACAATCGCTACCAACTAGCTGAGCTAGGCCAACAATTGTCCTTTGTTGTAGAAAAGTACCAAAAAGTGATTAGATCTAAGTAATACAGAGTTTCTGTCTCGTCTCGTCTCGTCACTGGTGCTCTCCCTCCGTATCCCATCTCCTGCCAAGCCGTGCGTCTCCGTTGTCTCCTCACAGCAGACGGATTTCCGTCCCTCGTCTGCGGAGTGATGTGGATGGATGGACTATCCTACAACAGCCTTAGGTCTTGCGCGTGTCGATCGGTCGTCGATCAACTTTAATCCCGCGAGCCAGGTTTAGGATAGAACAAACGCCGTCGCTGGCGTCACCCCCATGAGAGCGCAACCGACTTTGGGACCGGGGATGAAGAGCGCCACGATTGAACCTTCGTCGAAGCTCGCGTCGTAAATAGACTGGATGTGACCTGCATGCGGCGAAAGCTGGAACGCTGGATCCAGTGGCCCCAGTAGAACTGGAGCTTGTTCCCTATCCGGTACCCTTTGAGGTGATGCTCAAGAGCGGAGAGCCCGGCAAAGGTCGGTTCCCCACCGCAGATCGCTACGATTCGGGCGAGCCACACGATAATGTAACAGTCGGGTAGTTTCTGCGAGGAGCGTCAGAACTCACTCTGAGTCAAACAAGTATGGCGATCCCTTCCGCTCCCGAGCCTCATACTTGTTATCGAAACGGGTGATCCCCTGGAACAGCTTACCAAATCATCTCCAAGCGCAAAGGGGCCTATCATCAACCTTTCGAGCTTGCCTAAAGCCGATGGGAGATGTATTCTCCAAGAGGCACAGCTTGATTCAAAAAAATCATTCTGCCTCTCATGCCCCGCCTCCCCATTGTACACTGCTAGGAGCGCCTCATTCACAGCCTTTTTCTCCTCGAGAAACTCGATAAGCGCTTCGTCCTGAGACGGAGATGCCCTACGTTTGTTGCTCGATTGGGGGTGGCTTCCGAGCCTTGCTCGCGCTTCGGCAAGATATCGCTCGATAGCCATCTGGCGACTAGATAGCATGCTTCCTTGAAACCCCGCTCGTTTTGCTTGCAACTCGTTAGGGTCTCTTGCCGACAGCTCGATGAAGTTGGGATCGATCTGAGGTGTGCAGATGAGTCGTATTAGTGACTCTGTCAATGCCCGGTCTGGCGATGTCAGTGTCTACGATACACAATGTGATTTCTCTCGACGCACCGGCATCTGTATGTGGTGACAGCATGGGAGGTATCCGTCCGTCCAGCGGCGATACGTTATATGGAGTTCGGGCTTGGTCGAGAAACGCCAGTATCTTCTGTGCCCTTGTTAGCCGTGTTGAACTGATCATCGCCGCTGCCACAGCACTAACCGTTGCCCCGGAGAGAGTGTGAGTTCTCGGCACATTCTTCCCATTCTTCCCTTCAACAGCCTCTATTGTCGGTAAAACCAATGCCGGAAGTGCCCCTTGGATACTGTCAGTACTCCTCCTTGTTGGAGTCGTGGCACAAGCGCACAAACCTGTGTTGGTCACGCTATGGGCCAAGTCAGTACAGGTGGCGCAATGTTAGCTCGTCGCTGTACCCACGAGAGGAAGCTTGGTGAAAATGTCTCGCCCACGCCTGGCTGTCAGCTTGACCCGAGAACGGAGAACGCGAGGTGAAAGACTTACTGGCATCGACCAGCTGAATAATGTACTCGTTTTCATCAAAGCCCTTCTCTAGCAATGCTAGCCTCGGGACCATGGACAAAAATGAACCCGGCCAGCTGCATTGTGTTAATCGAGTGTCCGCGTCAGCCTCGCCACCACTGACTCGAGCTGGCTGCGGCGCGGCAATTTTGGTTATTTTATTTTATTTTCCTCATTTTCCATTGCGCGCGCTTACCCGCTTCTCAATCTTGTCCTCGACAAGCTACAAGACCTTCTTGGAAGAAATTGCAGACGATCTAGGACAAGAAGCTCAAGACCCCGAATACGTACCAGTAAAAGACAGCTTTGGGAGGGTCGTCTACCACACCCATGGCGGCCGAGTTGTTGACAAGAATATGAACAATGATGGGTGAGGGGGGATGAGTGAATACTGTAGATGAACAAGTAAGGTGGTGGTAGTGATGACACGGAGGCGATTTCTATCATGTTTGGCTGTTTTATGAGCTTTTGTGTCGAGCGGCCCAGGCTGGTGGCCCGGAGGCCTGGAGGGTTGACTGGGCCGCCCGACGATGCACAGACCGGGAGAGCCCCTCTGGCGTTTCTGGCGTCGTATTCCCTTTATGGTGGCGTATCCTAGGCGGACCTTGGGCTTGGAGGGGCGGGGGGGCGGGGGCAAAGGAGCGGGGGGAGCGGGGCAGGGGCAAAGGGTGGTGAGGAACAGGCGGCATGAACTTGTGACTCTTGGCGCGCATAAGAGATTCCATGATGCCTGAAGCGGCTCCTGTTCCTGTTTTCTTGCTATTCCTGAACTGAGGCACAAGGCTGGCCGGTGCCAGGTGCCAGGTGCCGCCCCTCAAGCGCGCCCCGCAGCCACACGAGGCAACATTCGTCGGTGTGGCCCAGGAGATGCAAGGTCGGAGCATTACACGGAAGACATGCACGTACAGCTATCGTGCATGCGCCAAGGAGATGGAAGGAGATACAAGAGCTGCCATCCCTGCACCTTGCATTGGATCCGAGACTTCTCCAACTTTGCGCTATAATGCCTGTTCCAATTCAAAAAAAAAACCAAAGTCGTTCACAGAAGGTACTAGTGTGATGAGCATGAACCTGGGGTGGTGGGCGGGCCGACTTTGACGGCCTGGACCTCACGCCTCTCCAGATCGCCAGACCGCTTCCCAAGACGACGTATTGCATCCGAGACAAGGTAGCCCGAAATTTGTGGGCTGTGGGTCGCCACTCTTGCAAAAGGGACACTTCCATACTTCTATTAACTTTTGGGTAAGGTGTCAACAAAGAAGCATTCCTTTTCCGCCCTATCCGAAGGTCCATTCCAGCCGGTCCTTTCGATCACCAAACGTTTAAGAGACCAGTAGCATGACGAAGTACAGTGGCATCGCATACCTTCCGGACAACACGGTATGATCGCGTCAGTCATGTACAAAAGAGCCCAACATCGATGGACGGTGTAAGGAATGGATGGATGGTCCTCTCATGCTCTCAATGGACGAACGCGTGGACGTTAGGACGTTCAAAATGGCCTTCTTTACAGCGCTAGAAGGCGAGGCTGGTGAATGGGGGCAAGCCGGTGAAGGGGGAGGGAAGGAGAGTGGGAGAGTGGGAGAGTGGCTGGCCTCAGAGACCGACTACTGTAACTACACCACAATCTCGCCTGTCCAGTGTAGGTAGGGATTGCACCTGTGTTTTTTTTGCGTCTCCCTTCTTTTCAATGGCCGCGTACATACATATAATAACCCAAAATTAATTTGGATCATTTTTGAGGAGTTATTATCAGAGGAATGTGAGTGAGAAAAATAATAATAAGTATTAAAACGAATCATCGATATGTTTGTTTTCTCGCTGGTCCTCCCCCCCCCTCCCTTCCCCCTCCCTTTGCTGGATACGCGCGCTAGTAGATAAATTTAAATTCATTTTGTATTTTTATTTTTCATGCCCTCTCTGCTTCCGAGAAAACTAGATCTCTTTTGTTGGCCCTATGTGGCCTACTGCACTACTGTAGCTGGCCAAGTCTGCTCGCCCCTTTTCTTGATATTCCGCATTATCGTCATCATCATCACCACCACCACCATCACCATCGTCATCATCCATCATCGACGCGTATAAATAATAAATTCCCTCTCCGTGTTTCCAACAATCATCCTTTTTCTTTTCTGCCACTCGCCACCCACTCTCCAATAGATAAATATAAACAGTTGACCGACAACGCTCTCAGTACCCACGCAGCAATGTCGGACGAGGCTCAACTGAAACGCTTGACAGTGGCCCAACTCAAGGCGCGGTGTCAAGAGGCAAGTCGTTTCAGATGGGCAGGGAAGCAATATCAACATGCTGCATCGAGGTCCTGACGACGTCGTAGCTTGGTCTTCAGGGCATATCTAAGCTCAATAAAGCTCAGCTCACACAGCGAATCCTAGGCGCCGCTACCAGCATCTCGGTCTCTCTCAACGTTCAACCACCCCTCCCGTCGGCGCCGGCCGCAAGTACTCGGCCTCCGTTAAATGGTGACAGTGCCGGCGGACAAGCGTCACAGCATCGGGCGCCGAATCATGACGAAAATTCGCTCTCTGGTGATGGAGCATCTGCGCTCTCATGTCTTCCTCCGCTGTCAGACAAGAAGACGAAGAGCGCGAGGAAGACGAGGAAGGCCAGTGCGACCGATGCTCCAGGTGCCGCGGCGTCCGCTGTAGGAGCCGCTGACTCGTCTACTCCAGCGACTAAAACACGCGCTCGTCAGTCGACGGCGAACAGCAGCCTGGTCGCAGCGACAAAAACTGCATCGGCCAGTGACAGTAAACGGGCTAAAAGGCCGAAAAAGGATAACGCGGAGACGTCGTTGGTGGACCCCATCCTACCTTCCTTTCAGGCGCCTTCAGGCTCGAGCTCGCCTTCTCTTTCGATCGGTGTCGCGTCCGCCACCCCTTCAATCCCGGCTTCGGACAGCTCTCTCTCCAACGTCACTCCACTGTCCCCTGTCCCAACACCCAAGGGTTCGGTTGGTGGATTCATTCCGGTTCCCGCTCTCAAATCAACAGCGACTTCTTTAGACCCTCCGACCAAAGTCGCAAGGTCATCGAGCAAGCACCCCAAATTGCTTGGCACCGCCAAAACAGTCTTCCCTGCCAGTTCTAAGCCTAAAACTGTAATACGACCTGGCGTAGTCCCTATTCATGGGCAAAAGAAAGGCAGTCAGCCGAGCAAGTTGAGAACCATTCACCCAATGGGTATCTCTGCGCCGAAGTTCACACCCCTGGTATCGATCAATCCCGTATTCCAGAAGACAACCATTCCACCACCTCTTGCCAGAACATTCCCACTGGTGCCACTCGCGTCAACCGAGAAACATCCCCAGGGAACCGTCGAGAATCGCATCGACCACATCAAATCACATTTTCTTAATCGCTTGTTCGTACGTCTTAACGGTACTCGCAATCCGCCGATTTTGTGTGCACCGTTCCCAGCGCCATATGAATATCCGGCCAACTGGACAGCGGGTCTCGCCTTCCCTGGTATCCATCCCGACGTATTTGCCTCTTCCAACGACGCCTTTGAAGTCGCCAAGCGATTCTGTCTTGCACGTGCTCACACAATGTTTCAGTTGGGAAGCGCTGAAGACTGGAGTGTTCATGCCAGTGGGATGGGCCTGCTCGGTCCGGATCTGTCGCTATGGCCACCTGTCGTGTCGTGTGAGAAGGTCATCGACGAGATTTACTTGATCAAGACCCAAGAGCGTACGGTGCTGCCGACTGGAGACTCTGTCGCAGTCCAAGAAATTCGATACCTCGTTCTTGCCAAAACGGGAGACGTCGTGGCGACATCCCGGATGACTTTCACAGCACCCCAATTTGAAGAGGCGTTATTCATCCAAGGGTGCCGAGTGCGGCCGGACTGGCACAACTTCATCCTGTCCCAGCTCAATGGACCGTCACAAGTGGCAACATCGCACACCGGGCCGACGTCTATCATGGCCGCAGTCAAAACCAAAGACCAGACGGATTTTCCCTCAGGCATTAGCAGGGCCTGGGCCGGTGGGAAGGGTGACCAGAACCCGAGACCCTCTCTTCTCCAAGTGGCGGAAAAGTTCATCCTCACGAGTTGTATGCTAAACAGGTATGTTGGTAATAAAAAAAAAAAAAAAACAAAAAAAACAAAAAAACAATAATAAATTCTGATGGGCCAGAACACATTGTTGACCGCCACAGTTTTGCCGGCGAGCAGCTGAACGCCATGCAGATGGAGGCATGGTGGCTTAATCAGACGGTGCTGGACGCGCCCGCGCGCAAGCCGCACCTGAAACAATCCATCGAGCTATATCTGCCCGAGTAAGGATCTAATGGCACATCGGTCCCCTTCTGAGGCCTAGACCAATTTTGTTTTCTTTCTGACACCCCTCAGGTCGTATCAAGTCCTTTCGGTCCACCTGCCACAGCCGCCATTCCACCCTGCTCTCGCAGTCGTGCACAGGCATTCCGGACAATCCGAGTACGTTCTCCGTGAAACGGGACATGTTGTCGGCAGCGAAGACGGCGTAGTGGAGCTCTGGCAGGGACTGCTCGGTTGCGACTACCGAGGTCACGAGAAAGACACTCTCGACTTCTGGAAGGGCTGGGAGAAGAGACTGAAGGGGTTCGAGTGAGACTCTGGCCGTCAGTGCCTCATGCTGCGCCCTTCAAGCCGCTAAATGGCGTCCCTCAAGATCGTCGCACTCCATTTCCCACTCAAGACTCGATCGCACCTGACGCACCTGCCAACATTCGGTCACTCGTCTTCCTAACTCATCTCCTCACATTAACCTGACTTCCACACCCCCGTCTGCTCTAACCCCTTGCATTCTCACCCCGTCCATTCTCACTCCTTCGACTCTCATCCCTTCGACTCTCATCCCTTCGACTCTCACCCCTGCCACTCTCACCCCTTCCACTCTCAAGTTGTCCATCCTCGACTGATTTCAACTCTCGCACGTTGGCAGGCTGCCTTATCGTGTCTTTTCATCCGCTGCTCATTTCAACCTCAAGTGATCTCGCATGTCCTCATCTCATCCCCTCGTACTGCATCCTCGGCTGCCTTCTCCTCAACAGTTTCCGTTGACACACGTTCTTACCCTCCTGCTCCACGACCTGAGGTCTCTGGCCTCCTAACTCTCACATTCACGCTGTCCTTTTACCTTCTACGTCGTCTTATCACCTGTTCTTACGCATCAAGTGATAACGCGGCTCCACCTCGAAGAGGCTCACGATACAGCCGCAGCCCCGCTCTGTATCCCTCTGCACCTATACCACCGTAGTTGTAGTTTAGACCTGACGGACAGCTGCCGTTTTATGTTGTCTGGAGGGGTAGGTATACATGCAATGATACGATGCAAGTTTTATGTGTGGGTGCCCGTCTACTTCTTCTTGATGTCCTTAAGCCTGATGGTTTCATCGTTAATGAAGATACCCTGGTGTTGTTAGCACAGTGGAAGATGGCTCGCTTTCCGTAATTTCTAATTTCCGCGGCCGCAACTCGCAGACAACGGGACTGCTTCTCTCGCGCGCTCCACTCGCTCAATGTGAGCTGATCTGGAGTAAAGAGTGCCTGCTCGACAGCTTTTAGCTCCAGAAGGGGCACAGGAAGCCAGTATGTATGGCTCTCTTCGCCGTCCTGAGCAGAATGCGCTCTCTATCGTCCCTATGGCGAGATGTCATATAATCACCCATCGGGCCGCAACCGGGATAGCACCCATTGGACTGTGCTAGCAAAGAACAAATCTGGGCCACCATATTGGTCCAGAGCCTCGTCCCACTTATCCAGATGCCTCAGCCCCAACGACGTCCCGCTCGGCCAGCTCTCTGCTCCCTCTTCCTCACCACCCGCTCCTCTCCTCCACAGCAAGCTCCCCGTACTCACCTTGCCACGGTAGGGCTCAGGCTTACGCCAGCGACGGATCTTGGCCGCGAGGAGGCCGAGCTTCTGCTTGTCGTTGCCCTGGAGGACGATCTGCGTGGGCTGCGGGGTCGTGACCTTGATTCCGACGGGAATGTCAACGAGCACGGGGTGCGAGTATCCTAGCTTGATGTTGAGGCGCTCGGTCGGGAGCGGGGGAAGGGTGTAGGGCGGCGCGCCGGGCTTGGCGGGGCGCGCGACGCGCGGGATCGACGCCTGGATATCGCGCAGCACCTTGGGAATGGGCTCAACCGCCGCACGGTATCCGACGCCCACGAGACGCAGGTTGACAGTGTACCCCTCCGACACTCCCACGACCGCATTGTGCAGCAGCGACCGCGTGAGTCCCCACAGGCTCTTGTGCGCCTTGGCCTCGGGGTCGTGCACGCTCAGCAGGAGCGGCTGCCCCTTCTCGGCCGGCGGAGACAGGATCACCGGCGGCTCAATCGACACGACCTGCGTTCCCAAGGGGCCCGTCACTTCCACGAGACGCTGCGCGCCCTCGGACGTGCGCGGCGTCGCGGGGTCGATCGAGGCCGCGGGGTACGACAGGGTGACGTTCGCGGGGATCGGGACGGGCAGCGAGCCAATGTGCGAGCTTGACGCGGGCGAGGCGTGGAATGCGCGCGAGAGCGGCGCAGCGGCGCGCAGGGCTGCTCGGGACGTCGAGGTGAGCAGCATTTTTAAAGAGGTCGGTCGTTGCCGCACAAAACTGGTGTGTGAGATAACGATTCGAGGTGCAGTGTATGCTCCAATCTCAAAAGTATCACTAGTATCACTTCAAACCAAAGTGAGCGTTCGGACTTTCCATCGAGCCTGCAGGTGCTCCCTGCTCTTGCCGATCTGGGATAAATTACAAAAAAATAATTCCGCAAAATATTTATTCATCCCACCACCATTCACTGCAGCCAGGCAGGCAGACTCAGTAGCTACCTAGCTGGCTAGGCAGCCAACACCAGACCGACTGTGGAGGAGCGGAGGTCTATCCTGTGGAAGTGGACCACCATTTCGGCGCGCGCACACACTGCAGTGCAATGATGCAAGTCGAGTTGGCTGGCACAGTTGTTCACAACATTTAACATCTGTCCACCAGCCACATCCATCCAACATGGGAAAGAAGAAAAAGACCCAGGCCTTTGTGAGTCTTGTTATTGAGCGTATCTGCACACAACGCTGACGTGCACAGGTGCTCAAGCCGTGGTGCTGGTACTGCGAGCGCGAGTTTGAAGACGAGAAGGGTGGGTTCGCCGCGGATTGTACGATGACTAACCCATCCAGTGTTGCTGCAGCACCAAAAGTCGAAACATTTCAAGTGCCAGCTATGCCCGCGAAAGCTGAACGTGCGTAGAATACAGAGGGGACCGCGGCGCCATGATGGATGGCAGCCCGGATGCCCCATTTACTGGCTGATTTGTTTATCTGCCGTATCCGTACTAACAAGCGCAGACGGCCGGCGGTCTCATGGTCCACTCGCAGCAGGTACACAAGTGCGAGCCCGAGCCATTGACAAACACGCTTCCGGGTCGCGACTCGTTCGACATTGAGATTTTCGGCATGGAGGGCGTGCCGACAAACGCGCTCGCAGAGTGGAAGGCACGGAAAGAGCAGGAGGCAGGCGTCGCGGCGCTCGCGGCCGCGGCGCTCGCCAAGCGCCCGCGGTTCGCGTACACGGTCATCCCCGAGGCGGACCTCATGGCCGCGCTGGAACAGCACAAGACGCTCATGGCGAGCAGGAAAAACCAGCCGCAGCACCCCGCTGTCGCCGCCGCTGCGCCCGTGGCCGCCGCGCCGCCGTTCCCGCCCAACGGCGTCCCGCCCTTCCCTCCACCAGCGTGCGTTCTTCTCTTATTTTTGTCTTGTTTTCGTATTGTTCTGACAGCCCAGGTTCCCCGGCATGCCCCCGCCGACGCTGCCGACCGGCGCGGCGCCCCCGTTCCCTCCCGGAGCGTACGTGTCTGCAACTCTTCTGCGCGCTAACTCCCCCAGACCCCCGTTCCGTCCCCCGTTCCCTCCCACCGGCGCGCTGCCGCCCTTCCCGCCACCCGGCAACCCCAGCATCCCGCCGCAGATGCCCGGCCGCGGGCCACCACCCGCCTTTGTCGCGGCGACCCAGACCCAGGCCGCTCCAGCGGCACCGCGTGCGCCCGCATCAGCCACCGTCGGACCAGAGGTCATGCCTCCCGAGGACGGCGTGTTCTGGCCCGACAACGACGCGACGCCGGCCGAGAAGCGTGCGCTCCAGCCGCGGTACAGGTATACCTCTCCCGGACCCGAGGAAACGGCAACGACGGGCCAGAAGCGCAAGGCGGCAGCAGACTTCTTGTGATACGGTGATGGGTGGAGACTTGCATGTATTCTCGATATCTATGTGTGCATCCAAGACTGATTTCTATAAAGCAACGCGAGCTCACTGCATGCTGGGAGTAGTCCACTCCTCGACGACAGAGTACAGCTGCTTGGCCAGCCGCCTCTGGATCTGCTCGGCGGTCTCGTCCGCAGTGGGTGCCAGCGCACGAACAGCGACGTACCGCCGTCCGAAGACGACCTCGTCGATAGGCGCATCGCGCTCAAACAACTCCTTACCACCATGGAAGAAGGCGCCAGTCTCCTTGAGGATGATCGCCGCCGCCTGTAGTCAGCAACTGTCAGACGCAAAACTTCTTTGCATCTGGCACTCACCGCAACATCCCATGCCCAGCAGCCAGCATCCCACGACACGTCGAGCTCGCCAGCAGCCACGTGGATGAGGTTACATGTCGTCGCGCCCGTCGCTGCCATTAGCTCAAAATCGTTCGGGACGCAGGATAACTCACTGCGCAGGGCATGCACCATCTGACCGCCCTCAATACCCTTGCTGGGGTCTCCATTCAAGAGGCGGAAGTTCCTGGTCTTGGTATCGACGGTAATGGGGCGCCTGTCCGATCCCCCTGTACGTCAGCGCCGTTGTTGTCGATGGAAACATACATTCAGCAGCGATCAGACACTGCGAAAGGGAGGTCAGAGGCTGAGGAATGCCGCCAGTGAGAGGCATCGGGATAGTGCGGTTCTTGAATGCTCCGCCGCCCTCGCGTGCTGAGAACTGCGATGTGAGCTTTGGACGTACGATCCTGAGCTCACGATGCGGTTCATGAACGGCTGCGAGATGACGCCGACGACAGGGCGCTTCTCGTGCATCACACCAATGGAGCACGAGACGTTAGGGCTGGTGTAAGCTTCTATACCCGCCAGTTATCAAAGCTTACTTGTTGTGCACAAAGCTGGTTATCGGTCAGCTCATGATAATCCAAAGAAGCAAGCGGACGCACTTCATGGTTCCCTGCTGTCAGCTACAGTGTTTCACCAGAAAGCAGCTCACGTCAATGGGATCAACAATCCAAGTGTACTCATCGGTAAGCACTGGCTTCTCCTTGCCCTCGGACGACTCCTCGCCAATACTGCCAGGTTAGTGGGTAGATCGAGGAAGTTCGTGGTACCCACAACTTGTGAGACGGGTACTTCGCCGAAATGGCCTTCTTGATAAAGTCCTCAACAGCCTGGTCGGTCTCGGTCACAAACTAGCAAGGTGTCAGTTATAGGAATTCCATATACTCAATCATCTTTAGGCAGGATGATCTCACATCAATGGGATTCTTCTTCGTCTTGGTGTCGGCGTGGTGCTTCCAGCGCGCGGCGGAGCCGTCAAGGATGAGTTTGGATGCCTGACAAGTGAGCCAGGAGCTGTTCTACAGTTAACGTACCTCCTCTGCAACGCCGTACGCAAACTCCAGAAGCTCCTGGTAGTACTCTTGGTTCCCGGTCATGTTGCTATGTCAAGATAAAGTGCTCAATGTCGTGAAAGGAAAGGATCAAGATCTCAAGAACGTGTTGGGGGTCTTTCAAAAACACCAGCCGAGCTGGAAATGTGAATGTTGGTGGGTGTCATTGAAATGCGGGGCCCAAATAGGCGTGCGGGATCAATTAGGATAGGTGCGCTAAGTACACTTGACACCTAAACGTTACTGGCGGCTGGCGGGGCAGACCCTTGCGGGGGGCTTGGATGTGCCATTGCCACCCAACCGAGCTTGAATCCACTCCCATACAACAGCACTGAGGCTCGTCGCGAGACCAAATGTTGTTGAATGACTAAAAAAGGACGGGGTTCCACCACCTTCTCAACAACAACAATCATCCACCACACACCACCTTTGATTCCATCCATCATCCCGACACCGTTCGGCATCCATCCCACCTTTCCCTCCCCACAGCGACGCTCACCACCGGCACTTCGATAAACGCAAGCTTACCCACGCGCTAGCGCACACTTTCAGCGGCACCGGTGCCGCTTGGGCCCAACATGGCCGACGACTCGGGTGGAGGAAGAGGGTTCACTCTATGAGTATTTCCACGCGCGTCTTATGCTCAAAGGGCACAATGTACTGACTCTTGCTACGTCGCATCAGAGGGTGGTCCTTGAAATTGACTTTGCGGGAGTGCTTACGGTAGGTGTTGGATTGGATGTGCGATGCTGGATGCACCGTGTCGAGACGCGTCGTGGTGGGCGGCGTCTTCTCTCGGCGACATCTCGGCCCACCAGCTGCTGCAGCAATCGCACACCACTGCAATCTGTACTGACCATCCACAGGGCTCCGCGCACCTGACGATCACGCCGACTAACCCAGGCCTGCGAACGGTCTACTTGCACGCGTCTCCTTTGTTGCAGATTAACAGCGTCTCGCTCTCGTCCGACACGCCTACCAACAAGTTTATCAGCACGCCCGCGAGCTATGCCGTCCTGAATCCGTTCCAGCCCCTCCCTGTCCGCGATCCTCCCATCGACCTGAAGAGCCACCAGGAGATCAAGCGCAAGACATGGGCTGCTCTCGGTGAGCGCGACGAAGGCGAGCTTGCCATCTCGGTGTCCCACGGATGGGTTCGTCTGCTTGAGACGGAGGGCGCAGACGGTACCGCTGCAGTGACGTTCGCGCCTATCACCATCCAAATCGACTATGAGCTCGTCGTCGGAGGCGATGTCGTCGAGGGAATCGTGTTCCGTCGCCCAGGCGACGGTGGTGATGAAGGGGTGGGTTGTCAATTTATAGCGCGTAGCTGACGAAGCAGCAAATACCCCACATGTTCCTCTCGCCCACTACCTACGATGCAGCGCGGGTGTGGACTCCGTGTGTCGACAGCCTCTGGGAGAGGTGTACGTGGGAGCTGGAGTTTATCGTCCCGCGCTATCTCCAAGGAGGGGAGCCCACCGGCGGCGACGAGGCGTACCCCATTATGGTCGTCGCAAGTGGAGAGCTCATGGAACAGGTGGGTGACATGTCAGAAGCCGTATTCTAACCCATCCAGGTGATACATCCGTATCACCCCCACAAGGCCATCTTCAACTACCTCCAGACGTCACCTGCGTCCGTGCAGCACATCTCGTTCGCAGCTGGTCCGTTCGTGATGCACCAGGTCCCAGCGATGACTGGTAGCGAGAACCAGAAGCCGATGCTCGCGTTTGGACTCCCCGGTCAACTTGAAGAAATCATCACATCCACCGCCTTCCTCAGCCGCGCAATGTCCTTTTATCACACCGAGTTTGGATCGTACCCGTATTCTGCGTTCAAGATGGTCTTTGTCTCCAATCCGAGGTCGCCCTCCGTCGTCGCCGTAACCATGGCCATCCTTTCTTCTGATCTTCTCCACCCCGCCAATATTATCGACCAGGCGATCGAGACACGACAAGCTCTGTCTCTCGCCCTCATTCAGCAATGGGTCGGCGTGAACATTATTCAGAGAACAATGTCGGACACCTGGCTCATCACCGGCCTCATGCTCTACATCCACGGTCTGTTCATTCGACATTTACTCGGCAACAATGAATACCGTTTCCGACTAAAGAAGGATATCGACCGCTGCGTCCATGCGGACCAGGGCGAGCAGCTGCCTCTGTGCCAGCCTGGCGCGATCGACCCACCGTCGGCAGCGACCATGTCCTTCATTGCCCTAAAGGCCCCGCTCGTTCTGCACATTCTCGACCGCTACATTGCCAAGTCAGGTACATCCCTTGGCCTTGCTCGCGTTATCCCCCGCATTTTCCTCACTTCGTTATCGGATGAACTGCCAGGCAACATGCTCTCGACAGCGTACTTTTTCCGTCTCTGCCGCAAAATGTCGGGCATGGATCTGCTTGCCTTCCAGGACCAATGGGTCTACGGTAGCGGCTGCCCGCATCTCACGATCAAGACAAATTTCATCCGCAAAAAGTTCCTGGTCGAGTTTTCCGTGCTGCAGCAGCAGCCCGCTCTGCAGGCGATCGAGGCGATGGACTCGAAGAACAGGGAAAAGGCCATGCTGCAGAAGCGCCCTACGCCGTTCTTTGAGGGAAGTTTGACCGTCCGAATCCACGAGGCCGACGGAGCGCCGTTCGAGCATCTCGTCGATATCAAGACGGCGTCCAAGACGTTCCCACTCCCGTTCAACACAAAGTACAAGCGTACTCGTCGCTCGGGACACGTCGCTGCGCGTTTCAGTAAACTGCAGGACGTCCTGGCTCAGGCAGAAGACAACGACGACGCGGAGGCGGAGCAACTGAGGGACGTGGACCGAGGAGAGGTGTTTGCATACCCGCCATGGGATAACGACGAGGACGAGCGCCGTGCATGGCGGGTGCATGACTGGAGCGAGGAGGAGGCTGGAGCAATGCTCGGCGAGAGTGGTGGTTACGAGTGGATCCGTGTCGATCCTGATTGCGAGTGGCTTGCACACTTTGACATTCAAGAGAAACCGTGGTTCTGGATCAGTCAGCTCCAGGGCGACCGTGACGTCGTTGCTCAGCTTCAAGTGAGTTAGCCCACACTGTATCCCTTGCTAACTCTTCAGGCAGTTCAACGCATGACGGCCTACCCGTCTCCGGTGATTGCGAGCGAGCTGGCACGAGTGGTGTTGGTGGAGAACTATTTCTATCGCGTGCGGATGGAGGCGGCAAGAGCCTTGGTTGCGGTGAGTTGAAGTCAACAAGAGCTAGCAACTGACAAGCAGTACAACACGTCCGAAGCAGATTACATGGGTCTCTTCCTTCTCATGAAGCTGTTCCAGACCTTCTACTGCTATCCGACGGATGAGGAGGACCCAGTGAATGCAGACTCGCATCCGCTGCCGAACGACTTCTCCAACATTGCCAACTACTTCCTCAAAAAGAGCATAGTCACTGCACTGGCGGAGTTGCGCGACCCTGCAACGCGATTAGTATGGCGACCCGTGCGCAAGCTTCTCCTCAACGTTCTAAAGGGAAACGACAATGCGGAGAATGAGTATTCTGACTCGTACTACCTGGCGACAGTCATCTCGGCGGTGGGCAGCGCGTTCGCTGCTGGTGTCAACCTGTCCGGCGTCGTGATCACCGAGCAGGACAGGGAAATCGACAACCAGCTGTACAAGGAAGCCTCAGATGCCAACGAACGCGCCATGACAGTAGACCGTCTTGTGCCGAGTTACCACAACGTCGTCACCGAGGCTGGTCTCCAGGCGCAGCTCAAGAGCATTCTTGTCGGCCAACGCACAAACGACCCGAGGATCTTTTTGAGCTACACTCGGTGAGCTTACTCCTGCCGGAACCAGCTGACGCATCAGGGAAGGCAACTATGAGCCTCTACGCCTGCTGGCGTTTGACGCGCTGCTCCTTTGCAAGCCCCCCGGACGAAGTCTCAGTCTGGTGCAGTACCTCTTCGAGGTTATTCGCCACGACTATTCTCTCACTGTCCGTCGACATGTCAGCCGAGCCATTTCCGAATCGATTCTGATGACTCTTGCCGTCGGGGAAGTGTACATGAGCATCACTCCGGGAATCGTCGAGGTCAACACGGAGATCACGCCGGAGCAGCGCGAAAAGGAGCGTGAAGTCGAGCAGGGCAAGATTGTCAAGGCGGTGCGCAAGGAGTTTAATGGCAAGCCGGAGCTCCGCCAGATTGTGCAGTCTGCGCTATTGTGAGTTGTGCGGAGCACGCGTCCCACTGACAGCCAGGGAATCGTTCACGGGCAAGGACCATGAGATTCTCTTTGCACTGATCAAGACTGCGGAAGTCATTTCGACTAGCAGTCCCGAGCCCAAGCCGGGTGTTACGATTACGATCAACACGCCGGTTGTGGAGACACCCGCTGCAGCCACGCCAAAGATCCGTCTCAGCTTGGCGAGCGCCGGTGCAGAGCCCAAGCCTGAGCAGGCAGACTTCCCCTTCCCGCGTACAGCCCCTCCTGCGGCGGCAGCAGAGCCGCCCGCGCCCGCTCCACCGACCTCGCCAGCAGCTCCTGCACCGATCAAGCTCGTTCTCAACCCGACAGCCGCACCCGCCAAGGAGAAGAAGAAGAAGCAGCCCAAGGCGCAGTCTCGTGGTCTGCCCGATCAGGACTTCAAGGCCATTACTATTGTCTTACAGAAGCTGCTTGCCGATAAGCGCAGCTTGTTCTTCCGCCAGCCTGTGGACCCCATCCGTGACAATGCACCGGACTACTTGTCCATTGTGCACCGGCCCATGGATCTGTCCACCATCCGCGCCAAGCTCGACAGCGGGCTGTACTCTGCTCGCCAGGAGTTCGAGGCCGACGTGCGTCTCCTCATCTCCAATTGCTATCTGTACAACCCTGTCGGTGCTCCCGTGCGGAGGGCTGGTGAAGCATTTGAGAAGTATTTCAATTCAGGTGAGCTCAGGTATTGGCGCAACGGAGCTGACGTCCAGTCTGGTCCAAGACAGAGAACACCCTCAGGTCCAACACGGCCGCCGAGGCGCTTGCCACGTCGTCGAAGAAGCCCGCTTCGGAACGGTCGCAGCCGGCTGCGGAGACATCGGCCTCGTCGTCCCTCATGCCACCGCCGCCTGTTCCACCCGCGACTGGTGGCGTGCGGATAAAACTCAAGCCGACCAAGTCGGTCACGATCGATGTCCCATCGTCGCCCTCGGCCCCGATGCCTCCCCCGCCAGTCCCGTCAAAGAAGACGGCAGCACCTGCTCCCGAGCCCACCCCGCCGCCACCACCGAAGGAAAAGTCATCGAAGAAGAAGCGCGAGAAGGAGGTATCGCTAGACAACGAGCTGGACGACTTACTCGGCGCCGAGGTCGACGCGATGGAGAAGCCGGCACACGACCCCTTCGAGGACCTCCTTGGCCCGCCGCCACCAGCAAAGAAGATCAAGCTGACGAGCAAGACGGCCGTCGCTGTCCCTCCTGCACGCGCAACCCCGCCGCCGCCGGAACGCTTTGCGCCGCAGGGAATCACTGTCAAAAAGGTCAAGAAGGTGTCGGCGCCAGACTCGTCGTCGTCCTCGGGCTCCGACCGCGGCAAGAGCAAGGAGCCCTCGTCGACGTCTATCAAACTCAAAACTTCCGGCGATGCACCGGCCATCCGGCTCAAGACTGGCGACTCGTCGAAGTCTAGAAGCACCCCTGAACCGCCACCTTCTATCAAGCTCAAGGCGTCGAGCGAGACGAAGAGCAAGTCCACGGATCAGGAGCGGCAGCGGTCGTCTGTTGATCGGGAGCGAGAGAGAGACAGAGACAGAGACCGGGATAGGGACAGGGATCGAGAACGCGAGAGGGGTAGGGACAGCAGGGAGAGAGAGAGGGAGCGCGACAGAGACAGAGACAGGGATCGAGAGCGAGATCGCGACAGAGACAGGGACAGGGAGAGAGACAGGGACCGCGACAGGGACCGCGAGCGCGACCGGGCAAAGTCGTCGGACAAGACAGCAAAGTCGGACAAGGCCACCAAGTCGAGCGACAGGCGATCCTCGTCCGACAAGTCTCGGACATCGCGGGAACCCGAGTCGCACCGCAAGGAGCCGTCGATCAAGCTCAAGTCGTCTGGCGAGTCGTTCAAGTCGGACAAGCCTCGATCGACGGACTCGTCGCGGTCGTCCAAGTACGACGACTGGGGGAAGCCAAAGTCGACAGACTCGTCCAAGGCGCCGCGGCGGTCGGACGCGTACCAGCCACGAGCCTCGGGCTCAGGCTCGTTGTCTCCCATCAAGATGGGCTCTCCCGCACCTGGTCCGTCGTCGTACATGTCGTCCCTGTCCTCGGCGCCGGCGTACGTCCCCACGCCTGCCCAGCCGGGTGTGCCTCCCGGCTACCACGGGTACCTCCCGCCCGCGCCGGTTGCGCCCGCCCCGGTGGAGTGGCCCAAGCCGCCTGCTGATCTGCCGCCGACGTCCACGAACAAGATGCCGTTCCGCCAGAAGCGCGCCAAGACACTGATCCAGGCGCTTCTCAAGGATCCCAGTGCGCTTTATGTGAGTTTCCCTAGATCCGTCGAGAAACTGACGACCAGTTCCAACGCCCGGTCGATGTGGTGCTTGACAACTGCCCGACGTACTATGACGAGATCAAGAACCCGTCCGACTACCAGACGATCACGAAGAAAATCGACAAGAAAAACTACAAGACCATGGGCCAGCTGGCACACGACATTGAGCTCATCTTTTCCAAGTGAGTTAATGAATTGCTCGACGCTGTACTAACCCACCAGCGCGCGCCAGTTCAACCCCATTGGTGAGGTCACGGACCTGACGGCCGCCAACGAGCGGCTGTTCTGGAAGGAGTGGCCCAAGGCGGTGTCCTCGCGCCTGACGCCCGACGAGCGCAAGCAGATGGTCACGCTGGTCAACAAGGCGCTCAAGGACCAGCTGAGCCTCTACTTCCGCGTCGCCGTCGACCCGGTCCTACTCGGCATCCCGCAGTACTTTGACATTATCCCGCCCGAGGAGGCGCGCGACCTCTCGCTCATCAAGAGCAAGCTTGAAAAGGGCGTGTATTCGTCGGCACGGCAGGTCGACGACGACATTGAGCTCATGCTCGAAAACGCGCGCGTGTTCAATGAGGCGGGGCCCGTGGTCGACATGGCGAATGCGTTTGGTGCGTGGTGGAAGCGGCAGCGGAACCAGATGGACGTATAAAGAGAAGTGTAGGAGAGAGAAGAGAGAAGGTAGGACTGGACGTAGTAGTATAGTACCCAGCACTGGGATACCCACATGTACCGATCAGAGGCGCCGGTGTAGCACTGGTGGGGAGTGTCAGTAGCGTTGGAGGTGGTGGAGTGGAGGTGACGGTATGTGTGACGCGAAAGTGGAGGTAGTCCACAAGTGACTTTGTTGTGCATACAATCAATCAATAACTACAAAACCAATTCTTCGCGCGCCCTCGCGGGCTTGGGCTCATGCTTCTCATGCCTCACCCGCCACCGCCAAACATGGCCTTGAGCGATAGGGACGAGCCGCAGTAAAAAACAAATCGAGAGCATCCAGCACGCAGGCTTGCACTCTCCTGGGTACTTCAGTCAGGACCTCTTTCAGTGGGAGGGCGAGAGGTGAATGCTCGTGTGTTGTGTGGGTGTGTGCCTGTTTGTGTGCATGTTTGTGCTGGACTCACTGTCACGATTACGCCCCATCTCGTCGCCAAGGCACACTTTTGCGCGCGGGAGCTCGCGTGCTGGAGGGGAGGACGTGGCCGGGCGTGCTGCTGCTGCTGTTGCTGCAACTGAAGGCGGAACAACGTGCCCAGCGTACGGGGAAGACGGAGCAGGCGAGGCGGGTGGAAGGGGCGGGACGGCGTGGGTCGAGTGCGTCGAGGGTGCTCCTGCTGGTGCTGGTGCTGGTGCTGGTGCTGTGGGCGCCGACGCAGAGGTAGTGCCGTTCGTCGGGATCATGGGTACCCCGGGCACCACGGGCACCACGGGTGTCACGGGCCACATGGGCCACATGGGGGTCATGGGGGTCATGGGGGTCGGGGCAGTCGCGAAGCTCGCAAAGCTCGCAAAGCTTGCGGGGCTTGTGAACAAGGGCGTCGCGACGGTGGTGAGGGTACCAGCGGTGCTTTCCGAGGTCATGGACGCCATGGAGGCTATGGAGGCGACGGACGCCGCCGAGGCCGTAGCGACCATCGGGACCGAGGCAAGAGTCGGCGCCAGCGTCGGCGCCAGCGTCGGTGCCAGCGTCGGTGCCAGCGTCGGAGCCAGCGTCGGAGCCAGCGTCGGAGCCAGAGTCGCAGCCAGAGTCGGCGCCAGAGTCGGCGCCAAAGGAGGGGGCAGAGTCGGCGCCAAAGGAGGGGGCAGACTCAATGGCGACATCGGGGCTGCAGCCGCAGCTGCCGGCATCTCGTCGCCCGCCACCACTGCCACTGCCCTATCCCTAGCCATGGCGACGGCGACGTCCACGTCCATGTCGACGGCGAGTGCATTCGTATCCGGCGCATCCCCCGCGGGCACGCGCGTCCCGGGGTCACCAGCGCGCGGCTCAGCCCCGAGGGTGCGACGGAGATCTCCGTGCTCCTCCCCAGGTTGGTTGTCTCGGTTGGTCGCCTCTTCATGGGGTCCAGCTACAGGTTTAGCTTGGGCTACAGCCTCAGCGTGAGCTACAGGCTCAGCCTCAGGCTTAGGCCCAGCCTCAGGCTCAGACTTGGGCTCCACTGCCACCATTGCGTCCCCGACTATCCCTCCTATCCGGCGAGAACCGGCAACGGACGTAGGGTTTGCGGTAGGATACGGCGCCGCGCGGGTACGTTGAGTGACACCACCGCGGCCCCGAGCACGACCACCAGCGTCGGTGCCAGCGCCAGCGCCGGTGCTGCGGCGACAACGGGCACTACCCCGGGCACTACCCCGGGCACTACCCCGGGCACTACCCGGGGCACTACCACGGCCGCGGCCTGCGTCACGACCACGGCCTCGGCCTCCGACAGGATTAGGCACAGGCTCCGGTTCAGATTGCTCGGGATTGGAGACGGACAGAGGGAGGGGGTGAGGGAGGGCGGTGGACGGGGTTGGGTCGGAGGTTTGGTGTGGGTGGGATCGGGGGGCTGGAAGCGTTGCGACCGGTGCGACGACTGGGACGGCTGGGTTCATTGTCCGGGCGGAAGGGAGGGGGGGAGTGGGAGGGGCAGGCGTGGGGTCGAGAGCTGGAGAGGCCGAGGAACCAGTGGAAGAAGTCGAGAGCGCGTTCAGAGATCGTGGGCGCGCGCGCTACGCGGGCGACGCGGGTGGCTGGAGGTGTTGAGAAGACGGAGACGAGACTGGCGCAACGGAGGACGAACGACACAGAAAAGGAGAGTGATTGCAAGTGAAGAGAGTGGAGTAGAAAAGAACGCGGGGAACAAGGCGCGGAGGAGGGTTAATAAACGAGAGACGGGGGCATGAAGACAAGTATGTATACAAGTAAACAAACTGCACAGCGAAAGAAAGAAAACTAAAAAGGTAAAGAGAACAGAAGGAGGAGGAATGGGTAGCTCATGATGATGAGGAGAGGAGAGACAAAAACTGTAAGCTCAAGCTGCAGCTGCAGTCAGAGTCAGCGTCAGTGTCAGTGTTAGAGTCAGTGTCAACGGACGAGCGACACACCGGACATGGCCGTGTGTCACTGTTGTTCACATCAGTGGCTCGAGCCTCCAAGCATTGGCACGACAGGATCGCGCATACTCATGCACGCGGTGCAGTCAGTCAGTAACCTAGCACCTAGGTACCTAGGGTGTGAGCATCACGCGGCCTCGCGTCCACTCTCGTACGTGTTTCCGCTCCCTGCTTCGTGCTCCCTGCGGCAGCTCCAGGCTGCGCCCAAGAAGCACACGACACACGATACCGACACACGACGAGACAAAACAGTCGTGTGGCCGTCATTGTGGCTGTGTCATGTGGCGGCACGAGCTTCTAGCTTCTAGCTTCTAGCTTGCGGCCTTTTATTGTGCTCGACTGTGCGCGTGCCTCCCGCCTCGTGTCACCTTGTTTCGTTACATGTTTGATTTGCTTCTTAGAACATGTGTATACACATGTGTGTATGTTGTATAGCGCCACATGCACGTGCCCTCCTCGCACCCTTGCGAGCCTTGCGCCCTCGCGTCCGTGTGTCCGTATCGGCGGGGGGGCGATCGGCGATTTTCTAGTAATCAGGTCATGCATGAATCATGCAAATAGGACGGCATGCCAGCCGTTTTTGTTTCGTCCCCGTGAGAGGTCGGTCGCTTTCCAGTCCCAGTCCGGCAACATTATGGTGAGCGCACATGAGGGTCGGTGGGCGCAGAGCCCCGTGCACGAGGACGGGCCGCGCTCCCCGCTACTCGCGCAGTAGAGTACACCACGGTCGTGGTGTTGCTGATCGGGACTGGGGACATGGATAGTGGCAGTTGCAAGGCGCACCCCAGCCTACGCGGGGAAGAAGGCGCCCACGACGCCGCCGAGGAAGGTCGTGGCGGCCGTGTAGATCAGCACCGCGCCCTGGGATATTAGCGCGTCTTCTGTCAGAGTCCCCCTCGTGACTTGCGTGTGCCTCGCCTTCCTCCGCGGTGACACATCCTGTCGTCCCCGCCTCCTTGCCCTCGCTCCCTCGCTCCCTCAACCCGGCCCCTCGCTCCCTCCCCTCCTCCCCCCCCCCCCCGTCCACTTTGCTCGAGCTACTCACAAAGTTCGTCGACCCATACGCGCCCGCCGCGCCCTTGAATACCCCCGTCTTGAGCAGCGCCGTACTGATCGGTCCGGCCGTCACGTTCCCGACGCCGCGGAGGACGGCAAACATGCTGAACACAAGCACGGACAGCGTTGGGTCGTCCTTGCATATCCGCGTGATGATCTTGGACCACAGCGAGACAAAGCACAGCGCGGTCCCGCCCCACACGATCGCAAATACCACCAGGGGCGCCGTGCTCGTCCCGAAGCCCCAGGCCAGGAGGACGGACAGCGCGCCGAGCACGCATGTGGACACGTTCATGAGGCGCGTGGGGAGGCGGTCGGAGAGGTACCCCACCAGCGCGTTCCCGGGTACCGAGGACGCTAAAGTCAGCAGTCGGTTTGTAGGGTAGGGGTAGGGTGTAGGGTGGGGTACGCTACGCACCGTTCATGATGGACACGAGGGCGACGCCGCCGGGCCGCGTAGCGCCCACTGCGTCCGCGAACGCTGTCCGTCAGCCACTACACTAGCAGCAAGTCGTAGATTGTAGACGTACTGGGGATCCAGAGCGTGGGGTTAAAGTTGCCCATGGACGTGAGCAACAAGACGAGAAAGCCGCACCAGAACGCCCATGTCTTGACGACGCGCCACTCGACGCGCGGGCCCGCGCCGACGGCCCCCGCGCGCGTGAGCGGGATACGCCGCCGGATAAAAACGAGCGACACGGCGTTGATGACAAAAAACCCGAGGCCGAGGGACACCATCGTCGCCTTGTACCCGAACCGCCGGAGCAGGCCGTCGAGCACGAACGGGAACACGGTGCCGCCAACGCCGGTGCCCGCGAACATTATCCCCGAGGCCAGCCCGCGGCGCGCGTAGAACCACTCGTAGATGAGCGTCGCGCACGGGAGGTACAGCGCTACAAGTCAGCCAAGGCGTCTGGGCAGAGGAGTCTGGCGCTGTCTGGCGCTGGAGCTGGTTCTTGCTCACCGGCAGCAAAGGGATACAGCACGCCGACGGTGCCGATCAGCTGTGTCGGCTGAGACACGAACCCGGTCGCGATGAGCCCAACGCTCGAGACGACGAGCCCGACGACCTGGATCGTCCGCGAGTGGTGCGGCATCGCGGCGAACAGCCTAAACGTTAGCCCTACCTCGGCACTTGGCAAGGGGGACTCACGGTCCAAAGACGCCCGTGCTCATAAAGCACAGACCATTCATGAGCGCCGCAGCAAGCGTCACCGTCGCCTCGTGCCCCGCAAACCGCTCTGTGGTCCAGTAGTGCTGCAGGATACCGACAGCATTTAAAAGCCCCCACACCGTCGTCTCGATCACCGTCGCGCCCAGGAGGAACAGCCACGCCGCCGCGCCCGTGTCCGCCGGCGCGAGCGGGGCCACCTCCCTGTCCCCCAGGTCCCCCAAGTCTCCCGCTGTCGAAGCTGAAGCCGACCCCGGGGGGCTGTCGCGCGGCGTCGACGGCGCCGAGTCGGCTTGGGGCGGCGTCTGTGGGATCGTCCCCGTGGCCCCCTTTTGTCCCTGCCCGTGGGGTATCACGCGTTCGAGCTCGATCGCCGTGGTCGTCGCTGACATTGCGGTGATGCAGATGGTGGAATGTGCAGCTGTGAGACTGTAAGTAATTTACGCCACTCTCGTTGTGAAGCTTGCAACGACGCCCGACTCCCAGACTCCACTGCGCAATCTTGCCTTCCCATTCCTCGACTCGACTTTTTCTCTGCATCCTGCCTGCAAGATGCCGAGCTTGAGCCGAGACAGGATGACGTAATGGGCCATACCTCTGGACCGTCACCACTCGCTTGTCCGCTGTGTTGTGCATCGGCCTCTACACAATTGGATACGATCTGTGCGTGCACGTGGACGTGGACGTCGATAAGCTATAAGGCATGGGCAGCGCGCAATCCTCTGACATCTGACATGAGAAGCTTCAGCCCGCAAGGGCCAGCCGTGAAACTGAGTTTGAGTGGCCACACAACCACCTTCTCCAGGATGTGCCACATCTGCTCGACATGCGTTGATCCACCACATCCACATCCACATCCACACCTCACGATCGATCGAGCTCAAGTGCTGCATGGCATGAAACAGCTCCCGAATCTCGCACAGTTGCAGATAGGCAAGCAATGCGCTGACTTCGTCGAGCTGCAGTAGACAGCATGTGCCTGTCGATCGTACTGCAGAACATCGATCGCATTTGGCGCTCGCCTCCCGTGGTTTTGTGTCTTGGACCTGGTTTCCGCGCCCGGTGCCAAGTGTCTTGACCTGGGGCCGGATACGGGGACATGGTACGGGGGCGTCCTGCTCGGACCCAGTCTTCCCCTCTTGCGCGCCACCGACCACGATGTGCAGACTACTGCACAAGACTAGAGTAGCCCTACTGATAGTGAGCAGAACACCCCCTTGCTTGTGTCCGCTTGCGCACCCTGCGCCACGCACGACCCCTGTTCGCGGCCTTCCCCTTCCACCAGCCTGGATCACAGTCTGATTGTCCACAGCTGCGCCTGGCCGCCGGTGCTATTGACACGGCACAGTTCCGCATCGATCTGACGGTGTGGTGTGCAGGTCTGCACGCTCGCTGTTCGCGCGTTTTGGTGTTACGCTGCAGCGCTGAAAGCGGGCTGTCCCACGTCCATCGCGTTCATCTGGATGGAGAGCGGTACTGCACGGCAAAACAGGTTACAGACAGTCATGGGAGCATGAGCCAATATAAGCCTCGTGACCCACCGATCCACGCAAGCTACGCAGACACTGTGATCCGTGGAGACGGCACGAATCATACGCAGTTAACATCATGTGGGACAGCCTGTTCGAGCCCACCGTTAGTCCCCTAATGAGTCCCTCGTGCCTCGGCATCACAATCACTATCTGACCCCCTCGCCGGCAATCCCAGTAAGATCTCGCGCGTTCGCCACTTCAATACAAACCCCCATCCACCAGCACCAACCATATCACCGTGCGGCAGCTACCCGCGGGCCGTTGCCCGCAATCACCCCCTCCACCCCCCCCTCGCCCGCATATCGCCAGCCACGTCCATTTTCCACTCATGCATGTCTCGTCTTGCGTCTGGTCATTGCGTTTTGCGTCCCGGGGTCTACGTGGCAGTCGCCCGCTAGCGGCTGCGCTTACGAGCGGTACCAGCGCACACCCGCGCGGCTGCGGCGCATCTTGCGCTGGAGCTGGAGCATGCCGTAGAGGAGGGCCTCGGCAGTTGGTGGGCTGCGGTGTTAGTCGAGAGTTGCAGCATGTAGGGGGGGACGCGCGGAGCGTCCAGAGTGAGGGAGAGTCCGTGCGCCGAGCCTACTCTCCGCTCGCTCGCGGCACTCACCATCCAGGAACGTAAATGTCAACGGGGACAATACGGTCGCAACCACGGACGACAGAGTACGAGTAGTGGTAGTATCCGCCGCCGTTGGCACACGAGCCCATGGAGATGACCCAGCGGGGCTCGGGCATCTGGTCGTAGACCTTGCGGAGCGCCGGGGCCATCTTGTTCGTGAGGGTTCCGGCGACAATCATAATATCCGACTGACGGGGCGAGGCACGGAAGACGACACCGAGACGGTCCTGGTCGTAACGCGCGGCGGCCATGTGCATCATCTCGACGGCGCAGCACGCGAGACCGAAGGTCATGGGCCACATAGAGCCCTGGCGGGCCCAGTTGACGACCTTGTCGAGCGTCGAGAGGACGTACTCTGTGGAATGTCAGTGGCTGCAGATAACCGGTTGTCGAGAGTGGGAGAGCGGGAGGGGGGAGGTTCGGTGGATGTTGGCGAACGCGCCGTCAAAGCGATAGCGGGAAGAAAACAATCGAGAGTGACGAAGACGGGCTAGATGCGATGAGGTAGTGTGTGCTTGCCTATCCAGAACAAACAAACGTCTGAACACGGCAGATGGTGATGTCTTGTCGGACGGGGTGTCATTCATGACGACACTGCGTGCGCTTCTCGCCCAGTCCATGCCATGCCCAGTTCAGCCGCCCTCTGCGTCTCCACACTTTCAGGGGCCTCATCGTCCTTGTTCTACACCTTCAGGCCGTGTTTCCTCCCTGCCGACCTCCCCATCTCTCCATCCCCACTCTCTCCTTCGCCTCTCCGACCTCTCTCTCCCTCGACTCGGATCCAATACCCACCGGCACCGTTACGCGGCGTCTCGAGGCTCTGCTGGTTCGAGCCGCGGTTCGCAATGGTCGTGATGGGAACGGGCTCGGCAGCGGGCGCGGGGGCGGTAGTGTGGAGCGGCCTGGCTGCAAAAGTGTTAGCTGCCGTGTGTTGTCGGAACGTACCGAGGGCAAGCGGGCGGATGACCGACGTCGACGCGCGGAGCGAGCCTGCAACAGAAATGTCAGCTTTCGGGTCGGCAGATGCGGTATCGTGACGTACCGGTCCGCAGGCCGGTGATGAGCATGCTGGGCATGATGGCGAGGAGTGGGGGGTGCTAGGATGGTATTGCTGGTGATGTTGGTGATGTGCAACTGACCCGAGATCAGCGAGCGAGTGGCCGCGAGTGGACTGGCTGGCCAACTAGGTGCGGGCCATAGTCACAACGGTACCTTGCATGCATTGAAAGACGGTCGAAGAAGCTATATTTGTTACCCCCATTTTAATCAACAAGCCCACACGTCCCGTTCACTGAAGTCCAATCACAAGCAATCTGAATGCAAAGCACTTTGTCCTGGCTGTTAACCCTCCCTGTATTAACCCCGCCTGCCTGATTAATTCAAGCCTACCAGTTAATGGTGGCGACTACAAAATGGTAGCCTTGGGGGTACAGTACGCTGGTACGCTGGTACGCTGGTACGCTGGTACGCCCACGCCGAAGGGGGATGGCCTCTGCCTGGCGGTACCCTTCCCCCCTCCCCGCTCTTGTCATAACACCGCAATGTGGCAGATTTTTTTGATCCCGCTGCCCCCGCCTAATAGCAGTATCCTATTCCAGCCCTCCCACCTCCACCCAGTCACTCCACCACCACCACCGCCCCACCCCCCTCCCCCCTCCGCACGCGGGCCAGGACACTCGATCCCTGAATGCTCCGATCTGGCTGCCGTTGGCTGTGGCCGAGATTTCAGGCCGTCGCCAAAAGTCGAAAGGCAAAAAGTGTGGCCGTCGTCGTCGATTAATCTCAAAAGCAGCGTCGGCCAGCTTGACCGGACACTACACACCTTCCAAAACAAACCAAAAACAACCGCAATGCTTCGGTCTATCAGCGCCAGGACCATTGTGCAGAGCCGGTGAGTTTAGTGCAGTATATGCTTAGCTGACGCCAGGCTCGCGCCGCAGCTCGCGTCGGCGTCGGTCCGCCGCTTGTCGACTGTTCCGAGGGTATGTACGCTTGAGCGTCTCTGTCAAGTCATGACCGCACTACGGGATGGAGGACCGACAGCGGAGGAGCCGCGTGTGGTGCAGAGCTAGAGCTAGAGCTAACTGCCAGCCCTCGCCGGTCGCGCTCGGCAAGCGCCCGGCGCTGCCCCCGCGTTCGGGCTCGCTCGTCCTCGGCATGATGTCCGCTCGCCACATTTCGTTCTTTGGCGGCAACGAGGGCGCTGCTGCCGGTGGTGCTTCCGCTGCTTCCGCTGCACCCGCTGCTCCCGCTGCCCCCGCCGGGGCTGCGGCTCCCCTGGTCCAGGACGCTGCTCCCGCTGCCTCGGCCGCTGCCGCCGAGCCGGTGCTCGCCACGCCCGAGGTGCCCCTCTCGACGCCCGTCCCCGCCTCGGACATCCCCTCGTCGCCGGTCGAGACGCCCCTCCCGCCCGCAGAGCACCTGACGTCGACTGCGCCCGACCACCACTTCCACTCGGACCCCTCGGCGCTCCTCCCGCAGGCGGGCGCGAACGCGGGCACGCCGACGCTCCAGGACCTGATCACCAACTCGGGCCTCCCGCTCGACCAGGTGCTCAACTCGCCCGAGGCGGTGCACGCCGCCGTCAAGGTGTCGGACCTGACGCTCATGGGCCTCGACCACGCGTGGTACAACCCCGCCGGCTGGGTGCGTGATGCGCTGGTCAGCCTGCACAACATCACGGACCTGCCGTGGTGGGCGACGATTGCGCTGTTCACGCTTGGTCTCCGCGCGTCGCTCCTCCCGATGGTCATCAACAACATGCGTCACAACCTCCGCATGCAGGCCATCCAGCCCCAGATGCAGGGTCTGATGAAGCGCATCAACGATGCTAAGCTTGCGAGGGACGAGGGCGCAATGACCGTCGCGTCGAGCAACCTCCAGAAGCTGTTCAAGCAGCACGACGTCCACCCCTTTGCGCCGCTCAAGGTGCCCCTCCTCCAGATCCCCATCTTCATCAGCATGTTCTACGCCCTCCGCCGTCTCGCCGAGGCCCCCCTCCCGCAGCTCAAGGAGGGCGGCTTTGCGTGGGTCACCGATCTGACCGTCTCGGACCCGTACCTCATTCTGCCCATCACCTCGCTCCTGTTCCAGCTCACCGTCTTCAAGGTCGGCGCAGACGGCACGGGCCCCAACGGCGCGCAGAGCCTGCGCAACATGGCCCACATGCGCAACTTTATGCTGGTCATCTCCCCCGTCGTCATCTACATGGTGTCGCAGTTCCCCGCCGCCGTCCTCTTCTACTGGACGACCGCCAACGCAATCACCCTCGTGCAGGCGTACCTCCTGCGCCAGCCGGCCGTGCGCAAGCTTTTCAAGATTTCCACCCCCGAGGCAGTCGCCCCGCCGCCCAACGCCGAGACCCTCAACCCCAACCCTTCGATCACTGAGACGTTCCGCGCCGTCAGGGACTGGAACCGCGACAATATGGAGAAGATTGCGCAGGCCAAGGCCAACGCCGAGGCAGCACAGCGCGCCGTCGCGGCCGAAAAGCGCCTCGCCAAGCCGACGGGTACCGCCATGATGTACGAGAAGATCAACGAGCGCGCCCCCGCCGGCCCCATCCGCGCAGAGAGCGCAACGGTCGAGACGACCCCGGCATCCCGCGAGGAGATCAAGCGCCGCCGTGTCGAGGCCGCCCGTGCCAAGCGCTCCGGCAAGCAGTAGGAGTTGGAGTCTGAGTAGGAGTCGAGATGACTCTGTTTTTTTTTTCTAGAGCAGTAAAGAGTTCACCCGCTGGTAAAGCCCGGGAGAACTACAGGGACAAGGAGCAGTGCATAGTGTACGTCTACGTACAGACATTTTTTTTGATTCGCATATCTCATGATGTCACACCATTCATGGCAGGACGGGAGCTACGTTTGCCGGGGCGAGGTGTCGGGGTGAGACCTCGGGGTGGGATGTCGGGATAGATGTCGGAGTGGAGGCGAGGCAGTGGACAAGCAAGTGATACCTTCCCGAGGAGAGTGATGCACTTCAATCTCAGTGTTCCCGTCGGTCACCGCCCCATGTGTCGCCACTTGCACGCGCCCCCCAAGACTAAACAGTATGCTCAAGCGCTCAAGGTGAGACTGTTCCATGTACTCATGTCTCATGTCTCACCAGGTGTGACAAGCTTCAAACCTTGCGCACGAGATCCCTACCCATTACTGATCCACTGACCCATCACGAAGGCCACCGCATGCACACTCGAGTGAGTACCACCACCACCTCTGGCCTCTGCCAAAGGTGTTCGCGTGGGCACTGCCGGACGCCCATGCACCACCACAAGTGCACACACATCTATGACTGTAGAGTGCAATGTACCATGCTTCACGCGCGTGTCAGACGGAACTTGGCTTTAACGTTAGACGTTGGGTTTGGGTCCGAGGTGGCCAAGTCGTTTCCGGCAAGCCGCGAGATGAGACAAGGTCGGTGTGCTAGTTTCTGTCTGCGCGTCCATGTCCAGGCCCGTCCGGCCCTCCAAGCCAGCTGCTGCAACGCACATGTCAATATCCATGTTCCCGCGAAAATGGAGTTTCTTGTGTGATCGACTGCAGTGAGCTGATCGCGTGTAAGAGCACCTGCCAATCTCCTCAATCCGCAGTGGTATCACGAAATGCGAAAGATCTTCTACGGCACGCTGGAGGGGAATACTTACTGCAGGCTTTGCATCTTCCCCAGGGTGCCCTTTGGCCGCTTGCTCTAACCCTCTCACGTTACACGAGTCACACCCGGGACACTCTCTGTAAGCATTCCGCGCACGCCTGGTCCACTGTGGTCCAGGCCATGATCTGGTCACAGTCCGCCGTTTGGTCTGGTCATGGCCTGGGCCGGCACCTGGGGAACCGCGACCTTGGGAGTCTGTTCCGCGCATTGGATGGGAGGGATGCTGCAGTACACGACGGCAGCGAACCATTACGCGGGGTACACTGTGCACGCAAGGGTGGACCATGCATAGGGAGAAGGTGACCAAGTTACGAGAGGCCCGGGACACCCGGGACGGATGGATCGGCTCCTGGTGTCTGAAGGCACAGGCACGGTGGGGTGAGTGCTCCAGTTTCGACGTTTCTGACGTTTCAGTGGTGAGCGATCGTGTATTGGCGTCATCGGCTCATGCAGGTGTCATGAGTCATGAGAGTCATGAGTACGAGTATCATGTCCTGGTCAGGAGAATCCGACGCTGCAAGTGCACTGTTCCGTACCGGTTCGTCGGTACGTCGGACGAGCTGTAGTGTCTATCTCTCGGGACCGTCGTTTCCTGCATTGACACTGGCCGGACGTGCACACTCACACTTTGGGCAACTTGGCTACATTTTGTGGATGTGTGTGTGTGCGTCGCCTCCTTATTCTACGCCACATGGAAGGCTTTGGGGATCAACATTATGTTATAATTACAGTACAGCTCACCACAGATCCCACAGACGCGATCCACAGAAAGTGCACAGACTGACTTGGCCTGACTGGGCGTCCAAAAAATGAGGAAGCAATCACAAGGCATGAATGGAAATCGTCACCTCAAGAGATTTCTCAATACGGAAAGCGGCCGTACCCCGACGAACGCGACAACGCGACTTCCTGGAATGCCCATCTTTGAACAATTAATTTTCATTCCCATTCTATTGGGCGCGGTGCGCGGTGCGCGGTGCGCGGTCTGCGGTGCAACGGAGCGGGTGGTGGGCGCGAACCGAACAGACCGGAAAGCATGCAATGTTGCAGACCAACGACGCTGCAATGAGATTGGTTCAGTGGTGCAGGACCCGCAGCAATGGCTGACAGCGTACAGGATATGGGAACGCGTTCTCCCAGGATCCCAGGACTGTCGACGCTTCTCTTCGTCCTGGACTCCAGGACTTGTTGTTTCCCTGCAAAGGGGGGTTGGACGGACACACACACACACACACACACACACATACACACACACACACACACACACACACACACACACACAGAGGTATTCACTATTGGGCATTCGTTTACCCCCATCCATCATCTCACTGCGCGCCGGTCTCACTCTGGCACCTCTGAACGCCATCGGACAAGTCATCGGATCCACTAAATGTAACGGTTCGGTCGGTCAGTGTGTACACTAGCGCACTAGCATCTCGGGGGGTCCTGGACATCTGTAACATAAATTAATAAATAATCTTGTTTTTCTCATTTCCTACTACTTTTTTTGCTTTACTGTTTTTTCGTACAGGGATCCCAGGATCTAGAGAGAAGTGACAGTCGACAATGGACGAGATAATGATATTAATTAATGACTATTAGTATTACTTTATAATTACTTGGCTGAATGGACAAAAAGAGAGGAGGCGAGGAGGGGGAGGATGGGTCAATTCAATACGTCGGCATCAACGAACACGTTTCCTTGGCCCCTCTGTGCAGCTCCCGTGATCCAGTGAGTGGGGGCGCGTCAGTAGCTGTAGCTGGGTGGATGGATTGCGACGACCGCTTCTTTGTTGAGGGCCTGGAGGGTTGTGTGCTGGCGACAAGAGAGAGAGAGACCCTGAGCCCCTGAGGCTTCTTTTTTGGCGTGAGGCAACAAAAGAGAGGGGGGTAGGGAGGGGAAGGGGGGGGGAGGAGGGAGGGAGAGAGGGAGAGAGGGAGAGAGGGAGAGAGGGAGAGAGGGAGAGAGGGAGAGAGGGAGAGAGGGAGAGAGGGAGAGAGGGAGAGAGCGAGAGAGGGGGGGAGTTTTTTTGGATTTTGGATTGGATGATATTTCAGGGGCTCTTAGTGCAATTTCTGGGACTTTTTCTTCATTCTCTCCCTCCTCTCTCTTCTCTCTCTCTCCACAGACCACAATTTCCATTATAACGCGCCGGAACGCGTCTCGCGTCTCCTTTTCTCCCCCTTCCTCCCATCTCTGCGGACCCCCCTTTATTCTCAGCCCCTTCCCCTTCCTTCTTGGAGCTTGGAGGACATGGGGGTAGAGTGTATAATAGCTTTGGGGTGAGTATTGATATGTTCTATGCGCATGCAGGGGGGTTAAGTATTGCAGTAGACCGTCATGCAAAGAGTGAGTGAGAGAGCAAAAGACAGGAAGCGAGGAGAGACTTAGAGCGCGAGGTGCGCAGGTCCAGGAACACTTGGAGCAAAAAAAGTGTAAGGCTCCTTTTGATGTGTACCGTAGCTCAGGGGGCAAAATGAAATGAAAAAGGAGGAAGAGAGAGAGAGAGACGCGAGACGAAGGAGGTCGAGACACGGTAAATACAGTAACTGACCAGAGAGGGGAGAGAGAAGGCGCAGAGGGAAGCGAACTAGACAGGCAGAGGGAAGACAGGACAGGTAAGGGGCACAAAGGAAAAATGGACCGAGGAAGACGCCTTGTATCTCACCACTGCCTGCCTTCCCCCTTCCCCCCCCTCTCTCTCCCCCCCCCAAAAGACTTACAGAATGGAAATGTAATATGGTAATCTACTTGCCGCAGTAATAGAGACCGACACTGTAAACTGCGCTAGACAGAGAGAGAGAGAGAGAAGAGAGAGAAGAACAAGGGGGGGCTAGTCTAGTCGATTGTCGTAACCATCTTCCTCACTATCATTCTTTCTCTTCTCCCCATCTCTCTACCTCTCTCTGTCTCTCTCTATCTACCCTCTGTCGCTCTTTCTCTCTCCCTCGCTCTCTCCCTCTCCTTCTCCTCTGGTGTGCACACGTCGACGCCTTTACCGTGTCTTAAGGTGTACAGGTTTCTTGTCTCTGCTTTTCTCTCCCTCTCTATTCATTCATTCATTTGTCTGTCCCTCACTCCCTCAACAACCTACCCTACCTCTCCCTAACTGTCATCTGTTGCAAAAAAAGCTTGTCAATCCAAGAAAACATTGCTACGAGTCTCCTGTTTTCCAGTTCACCGCCGTCACTTGTCCACACCTCATCTAGTAGCTCTTCATCGCTACCAAACACACACACCCGTTTCTTCAAGACACTCTTTACACCCCCCGACTTTCGTTACTTGTTGCTTGTCACTCTCTCAACCGACACCGTTCCTTGTCCGCCCTCCCCTGTCCTTCAAACTCTCCGACCCTCGCCTTCCTTTTCGCCGTTGCTTGTTAAACTCTGGAGTCCTCATCCAACGCTCTCTTCCCCTCCGAGTCGTCTGTGCCATTCATCACCGCTTTTCTCTGAAGACGGCGCTCTCGTCGACAGTAACTTGTCCTTGCAGCTCACTGCTGTAGCGCGCACATCGTCCGTTCGCATCTGCCCTCGGGTGAGTATCAACTGTACACGTCCTTTCCGCAATGCAGACCCGCTCTAACACGCCAGATAACAAAAGAGGACACCAGCGCAATGCGCTGCGGTCTCACCCACTTTGCCCTCCTGGGCTGGATCACTGTTGCTGGGGCGGCTCCCACAGTCGTCTACCCCCTGTCCGAACAGCTGCCGCCTGTTGCGCGCGTTGGCTCGCCATTCGTCTTCGACCTCCTTCCAGGCACATTCGCGTCGAACGCCACCATCGCCTTCTCTGCTGCGGGGCTGCCATCATGGCTGAAGTTCAATGACGCACAGACCACTTTCGTGGGAACCCCAGATTCCAACGATGTCGGTACAGCTAATGTGACGGTCTCTGCACGCGATTCGACGGGCACCTCGAGCTCGTCCTTCAACCTCATTGTTTCGAGCGACCCGGCCCCCACTGTCGAGCTCGGGTTTACCGCACAGATCGCCGACGAGAGCGTTCGCCAGTTTGCCAGCGTAGAGGTGATGCCTCGAGGCAGCGGCATCACTGTCCCGCCCCAATGGTCCTTTTCTCTTGGCTGGGCGCCTACCACGTTCGAGTCGTCCAAGAGGCTCTACTACTCGGCGCACATCCGTGGCACCTCCTCGCTCCCTGACTGGCTCGAGTTTTCGAACACGACGTTTACGTTCAACGGCGTCGCGCCCGCCACCGCGGCATCGTACTCTGTCGTCGTCACTGCCACTGACATTTGGGGCTACACTGGCGCCGAGGACAGCTTTGTTCTGGCTGTGGGCAACGGCGAGCCGCTCGAGTTTGGCCAGAACCTCACTGCGATTAACACTACAGCGTTCAACAAGATCAACTACGCTTTCGACGTCTCGAACATTACTCTCAATGGTACGGCCGCCAACACGAGCGAGTTTATCATCTCACCTGACCTTGCCGTCGCCAAGTGGCTCTCGTTTGACAACAAGACCAACACTATCACCGGCACTGTCCCCGAGTCGATGATCAACGGCACTGTGGCGCCTCTCTCAATCCCTGTTACTCTTTCCTCTACTAATGCGTCCAATACCCTCACTAATGAGCAATTCATTTCGCTCAACATTGTACCCTACTACTTTACTACCAACCACCTGCCCAACGCTACCACCACCAACGGAACCACCTTTACGTACAATATTGAGCAATACCTGCGCAACAAGAACGTCACCGTCAACGCGACGGTTATCCCGCACGAGGCGGCTTCGTGGTTAGTCTACTACCCTGAAAACTACACTCTTGTCGGGCACACGCCCTCCAACATTTCCTATGACGGCATCGATGTCGAGTTTTTCGGCGTCGACAACGGCGTTACTGGTTCCGCCACCACGCACATGGACATTGTCGGACAGAGCGCAGCTCCTGCAACCGGAACGCCCACGCCCGTCCCGCAGGGCTCCCTCCACAAGGACAACTCCAACATGAAGAAGATTATCATCGGCGTTGTGGTTGGCGTCGGAGGCTTCCTAATTCTTCTTGCTGTTCTTCTGTTCTGCTTCTGCCGCCGTCGCAAGGACACGAGCGGCACTATCAAGTCGATGGACGACGAGAAGCCCCCGATCGACGACAAGCGGACCCCTCGAAACAGCGTTATTCCTGGCTTTGGTGCCATGCGCAACGGAGACCGTCCTACGTCTCTCGGCATCAACTCGTTGGCCACCTCGTTGACCAAGTCGCCTGCCAAGTCTGCTACAGATTCCGAGGCGACATGCGCCGCCACTCCCACGACCCCAGACTCCAAGCTGAAGGTGTCGGTCGCCGAGCGGTCGCCCCGCCGCCTTGCCCCTATCAAGGGTCTGTTTGGCCCCGGCGACGACCAGGACACGCAAGAGGCCCTCGAGTCGCAGCGTGATTTGTCATTTATGGGCAAGCCTGAGCCTATAGCTGTGCGCCAGGCAGGTGACAAGCAGCCGGTACCCGTTAGGAACCACATGTCGTCGGAGGAGAGCGGCGAGTCGCTCGAGTCGTGGGAGTCGCCACGCTCGTTCCACTGGTCGGACGAGGACCACTACCTGCCGCCGCTCATGCCAACTGCGTCGGGAACACCTGCGCCTGCCGCTGGCCTCTCTGACGAGCCCCGTGCTCCCCGTGTGCCTCCCATTGCAGTCACTGCCCCGGACGACGGGCAGGCTCGTCAACTTCCGGGCTTCTATCCCCGCGTCCCTCGCCGCGTCCGCCCCGGAGAGCCTGCACCGTTCATCTCGAGTGACGACATTCCCACATCGTTCTCCGAGTTCTCCGAGCTCGAGCGTGAACGTTCTTCATACTCGCTTGATAGCTTCCGCGACCCTGGCTCGGCACTGGGGACTCTGTCGACCCAGTCGCGCTTCGACTCCACCGGCCGTGACACTTTCAGCTCGCGCCACCAGGCAAATCGCTCCGACTCTAACGACTCGAATGAATCTGGCTCGTCGTTCCAGGCGCCGTCTGGCCTTGGACGGTTCACGTCGTCGAACACATTTTCCTCTGACGAGCCGGCAGTAGTTGAGACCGCGATGCGCGCACCTGTCGAGTCCCGTCCGCAGCCGGTCATTCGTGCTCAACCGTCTGTGGACCTTGACGCTCCCCGGCCGCTGTCCGTTCTCGCAGGCCCGATCATGCCCGCTGGCGTCCAGCCCGTGCCGCGGAGGAATGTCTCGTCCTCGCGCCGCACCACTGCCCGCATTCACTCTACGCGCGAGCACATCGTCGGCCCCTCGACACCGGTCCCAGCCGCAGACGAGCACCTCGCGTATGTTGGCGACACGGACGACGAGTCGCCTATGGCGACCATCCGTCGTTGAAACTGAACGTCAAAACCAGCGCTGTGTCGACGAGTCTACGATTCTTCACGAGCATTCTTTCAGGACCTTGGTTAAATGATACCGCGCCTCTCGCGTACGATTTTCGATCCGGATCGACCTCTGGTAGGCTGGCTGCACCCCCATGGACTCTGCGAAGAGCGAGCAGCATCCGCTTCAAACACATTCTCAAACCCGCATACCTTTACAAATATTCTCAACATTCCACGCGATACCGACAATTGAAAGCATTACAGCGCTTTCCCGCCCTAGAAACACATGCGGGTAATGCAATGCCCCCAGAGGCCAGGCTCTGGGGCACCCATACAGCTGGTAGTAAACATGTAGCTATAGTGTATAATGAATGGCCATCTTGGACGCGCGCAGGTGGAACGGGGGTGAAGGTGTGGAGGTCTCTGTTCGTCAGCGACAACGTCAGCGACATTGCGAGATCAAGCGTAATGCAGATTTGCACAATGTCCGTCGCACTTGATCGATGCGTTCGTTCTGGAACGATGCCATTGGGATGCCATGGAATCAATCCTGTCATCGACAACTGCACCTTCGTTCCGCACTCATTCCGCCGCGGAATGACAATCCTGCGTTCGCTGTTGGATACCCTCCAGAAACGAGATGAAAGCTGCTGCCCCACAGCCGCAGCAATCTTATGCACCGCACGACCGGACCAGGGTGGACACGACCTCCTCTATTTCTATCTACTCAGCATCCTTCCTCACTCACTACTCACAGACGCTTACCATCAGATACTGAACACGAGCCCAGACCGCCTTCACCGCGCCGAGCCGAGCCGTGCCGTGCCGTCCCAATCCGTTCCACGCGGCAACCGCACCATGCCCCAATGCCAGGACCAGGACCAGGACGCCGAGAGCGAGTGTGCCGGTGGCGCAAGCGGTCGCCACCCCTCCCCTCGTTACTCGCGTGGTGGCCAGCCCCCCCGAAAGCCCTAAGACGACCTCTCTCGACCCCAACCCCAACCCCAACCTCCACGCCGACGCCGACCCCGACCTGGGCCTCACCCCCGCCCGCCTCGCAGACCTAACACACACGCTATGGGGTGAGACGCGCCCACGGGAGGTCCTGCGGCTCGTGTCGCGCTTCGTGCCCCCCGACAACCCCGAGGGACACACACAGCCCCGCCAACATGGCGCGCCGTTCGCGCCGGGCGTCGTCTCCCCTACGTTCCCCGAGCTGAGCGACCCCCAGCTCAGCGCGCTCGCGCACCTCGCTCCGCCGCTCTTCATCCTCCGCGGGCTCGGCGACGTCGAGATGGCGTACGACCCGCGCATGCCGCTGTGGCGCGTCGCCGAGCTGGACCGGTACGCCGGCCTCCTGAGCCGCGTGGACACGCCGCCGCGCGTCGTGGTTGCGGACGAGGAGGCGGAAAGTGATGGGCAGTGGGCAGGTGCTCGCGCGGGGCGGTCGCGGACCTCCTGCGCCGGATTGGCAACGAGCCAGCCGACCACCCACCCGGACTGCAGCGTGTGTGCTGAGCCGTGGGGCGCGGGCACGGACGTGGCGTGCCCGCCGTGTAAGCACGTTGCGCACCTCGCCTGCCTCGAGGTGAGTCGAGTGGCGTGCCACAGCAAACGCCGCTTCTTGTGAAGAACAGTAAGAAAACAAAGGAAGAAGCAAAGGCAGAAGAAACCTTGAAAGAAATCTTGAAAGAATCTGCAGCTGAAACCTCCACAGCAGTGGCTCGTATCGGGCACCACTTCCCTGTGTCCGGTGTGCTGGCGCGACTTTGCCGTCTGGGCGGGCCTTAGCTACGTCGACGCCGAGAAGGGGTACGGGCTCCCGTTCTGATGGCTGCTTAATGGGTGGCAGTATGGGTCTGCGGCGAGCTAGTCGCGGTGTGGGTGTGGCTTTTCTTGGTGTGGAGGATCATTTATACCAGGGTTGGTTGTGGGTGGTTCGCTCGTGGGATTCGCGGGAGGGCGACACAGGGCACGGCAACGAGACGGCACTGTCATTTTCTCTGTCATTTTCTGTTGCTTGTTGGCATGTATCGCTATTCTTACCTTGCCGCTTGCACCGCGCTTGTGCGAGAGAAACTTATGAGTGCGCAAGCGAGCTGGGGACATGGCATGTTATGCACAAGGGAATAGCCTTCCTTTCTGTACTGCAGTTATTGTGCTGGTGACGGTCCTGGCGTGTTCAGTCGGCTCGGCTCAGTGCCTTCTGCCATGGTACGCTGAGCGCTGAACACGGAGTACGGTCTGTCAGGGACGTCGCCCGCGATGCATGGCAGCTGTCACATGTCGTGCGGTCTTCTCTTCTCGTCCCAGGAAGCGAATCGGGACTCGCTGTGCGCTGTCGTGGCGGTTCCAACTCGGGGGCGGGGGGGGGGGGGGAGGGGGCACTTCGAGTCGTGTTCGCGGTGGGTGGTCTCTCTCTGTTGGGGGCTGCATCCCGCGAGTGAGTATCTCCTATCAGCAGGGATACTAGCCAGGCTCACAGAGCCGGCAGAGCAGGTAATAACGAAGCATGGAGAGGCGAGGGCATACTGGGGAGGAAGTGTTAATGTCCAGCGTCTGCTGCCCGAACATCACCGCGGGCAACGATGCGCGTACAGTACATGAATAATCCAGGAACCTTGCACTGTCAAGCTCCCAGCATGTTGCCCCTCGAGCGGCACGGGAACCCTCTCAATCGTACCTCTCTCAAATCCTTTCTTGTAAAGCAACTTCAGACTGTAGATGGACATTCTCCTTCTTCTTTATGCTTGTGACGCGCCAGAACCAGAACCCCTCAGCTCAGTATCAGTACCGATGTGCCACAGGCGCGGTTCAGCCAGAACTATGTACTGTACACTGATTGTCGGTGACCTCCGGCGTCGGGTATCACCGACGTCATGGGTCAGTCTCGTGCTGCCCACCGAGCCAGCGAGCGTATCGACACAGAGATAAATATCAGTGTCGAGATCCGAGTCTCGGTCTCGAGTCCCGCTTACATTACACACACCTTATTTCCCCCCTTCCCCCCCCACCTCTCTGCCTTTACCAACGATGAAAGGCGCCATCGCGTCGGAACACAGCCTCGCATCCTCGATCGGTGCCGCGGTCCTGTCCGCGGGCGGCAACGCCGTCGACGCATGTATCGCGACGACCATCGCAGTCGGCACGCTGAACCCGTACCATTCCTGCGTCGGCGGGGGCGGGTTCGCGATCGTGCGCACTGAGGATGGCGGCGTCAACAGCATCGATTTCCGCGTCACTGCCCCCGTACGTCCCCCACCCCCCCTTTCCCCCTCCTTCCTCCCCCTGGGCACACGCAGCTAACGATGCGCGACTAGAAAGCGGCGACGTCGGAATTCTACCGCGCCGCAGACACGAGCCACGGCGGGAGCGCGGTCGGCGTGCCTGGCGAAGTACGCGGCCTCAGGGCCCTGCATGAGCGGTATGGGCGCGCGAGCTGGGCATCGCTGCTCGAGCCGAGTGTGCGGCTCGCGAGGGACGGCATGCCGATGGGCAAGGACCTGTATGACGTGAGTACCCTATAGCTGTAGCTGTAGCTGTAGCTGTAGCTGGGCCGCTGCAATCTTGACGCTACTAAACTGGACTGAACTGCGGGGGGAGCTGACGGCAGTTCCTCTCCCTCGAGCTGCCGAACCCGCCCGCGCTCGCCGGCTCGTGGCTCGCCTCCGACCCCGAGTTTGTAGCTACGTTCAGCCGCGACGGCGTGCTCATTCCCGAGGGCGAGACGTGGATGCGCCCGGGGTACGCGGACACGCTGGCGGCGATCGCGGCCGACCCCGAGGCGTTTTATGCGGGCGACATTGCGCAGCGTACGGTGGAGGCGGTGCGGGCGCGGGGCGGGCTCATGACGCTCGAGGACCTTGCTGGTGCGTTACAAGACAAGACAAGACAAGTGTAGTGTAAGTGTAAGTCTATTCTGACGAGGACGCAGGATACACGCCGGTGTGGCGCACGCCGCTGTCGGGCACGTATGCCGGGTACACGGTGCACGCGCCGCCCGCGCCGGCCTCGGGTGCGATCCTGCTCAGCGCGCTCGGCACGCTCGACGCGCTGTGTGCCCGTGAACGTGGACTCGCGGAAGACGGGGCCACAGACGTGACGGACGAGCGCGAGGCGCACGCGACGATCGAGGCGCTGCGCCTAGCGTACGGCCAGCGCACGCTGCTCGGCGACCCGGCGTTTGTGCCCGGCTTGGAGGAAGTGCAGGCCGCGTGGCTTGCGCCCGGGGCGGCGGGCGCGCGGGCCGACAAGGTCGGGGACACGACGCGCGAGCCGGCGTTCTACCTCGCGTATGTGGCAAACAGCAGGAATGGCGGGGCTGGCTGACGGGAACAGGACGGACACGAGCGCACCCGATGACGCCGGCACGTCGCACATCGCCGCGGCGGACGAGAACGGCGTCGTGTGCAGCATCACCACGACCATTGGGCAGCTGTTCGCCGCGCGCATCATGGTCCCCGGCACGGGCGTCATGCTGAACGACTCGATGGACGACTTCTCCGTGCAGGGGAAGAGTAACCATTTCGGGTACGCGCCGAGCGTGGCCAACTATGGTGCGTGCGTGCGCAGGACAATGCAGGACACGGACACAATTAATTAATTCAAACTGCGTTCCATTGCACAAACTGACACCGCAGTCGAGGGCGGGAAACGGCCCCTGTCCTCGCAGTGTCCGTACATCATCGAGGACGCGGGCGGCAACCCGGCCTTTGCGGGCGGGAGCGCGGGCGGCGCGACGATCATCAGCGCGAATGTGCAGGTGAGCAGCCGCGCAGCTCACGAGGGGTCCGTCTACTCTTGTCTAGCTCTAACACTCTATATAGGTCATCCGCAACCTCGTCACACACGGCATGTCCGCGCGCGCCGCGCTCGCCGCGCCGAGGCTGCACGACATGGTGCTGCCGGACAAGACGCAGCTCGAGCACAGCACGGACCGCGGCGGGCCGGTGGAGGGGTGGAGCGAGGCCGCGGCCGCGGCGCTGCGGGAGCGCGGGCACGCCGTCGAGTGGGTCGCGAGTGAGTTTTCCCGTCCTCGAGTCCTGGAGTAGGTGGTTTAGTTTAAGTGGCTGATTCCAGAATCCATGTCCACGCCGTGCTGTATCCGGATCCTGCCGCGCGGGTGGGATGCGGCGGGGGACCCGCGCAAGTTTGATGCTGGGGGTGCTGTTGTAGAGTAGCACAAGCACAAACATACTGTAGAAGAGAAACAGAACAAATGGACACGGATGAAGAAAGCTAGACCTGAACTGAATGCACAAAGTTGTTTACTCGCAGACTCTCAGTGTGCCACACGTCGCGCGCCGACGCTCAAATCCTACATCTACGCCCACATGATCGATCCCCTGGCCCCTTACCCCGCGCTACAATATCATGGCTACGGCTGGCACGCCTCCTCCATGGCGCCGACGGCCTCGGCAAGCTTGCCCGTCTCGATGAGCACGAGGCGGCCAAACTGCTCGACGCCAAAGCTCTCGTCGTCGCGCGGCGGCGCCGTCTTGAGCGGGTACGCGTGCACCGCCACGGCACGCGCGTCAATCATGTCTTCCTCGGGGTGGTACGTGAACGAGCCGGCGGTGAGCGCCTCGGCGGCCGTCTTCTTCTTCTTGGCCGACGCCTTGTTTCTGGGTGCAGTGTAAGTGTGCTGCGCGGTAGTGCTAGATGTGCCGTTGTTCTGCGCGCCGCGCGCTGAATGTCTCCTGTGGAGACTCGCGATCAGAGGGTGGTGCATGAAGTCTTGCGCATTGCGTGTTGCTAGCGACTTCTGACTATCGTCACGTCGCGTGGCGGCGGCGGCAGGCACAAGGAGATATACCCCTTCTCCGCCTCTTCTGTACTCACCCAGCATCCAGCTCGAGCCCCGTCAGCCCCTCGCTCCCCTCGAGCTTGTACCCCCGGCCCCACAGCACATAGTGCGTAAAGTCGGCGGACGCAAGCTCAGACCCGAGCATCTTGTACAGGGGCGGGATAAGGGGCAGCGGGAGGTTGAGCATGCGCAGCGAGAATAGCAGCGCGGGGCGGGCGGCGGTGTTGTCCGCATCAAAGATCGAGGCAATGCTCGCGGGCGGCGCCGTGCTCTGGAAGTAGTCGAGCAGCGGCTTGAGCGCCGGGTCCGACTGCCATTAGCAAACACCATACAGTAAAAGAGAAGAAGAGAGTTGTTGTCGCGCTCAAGCCGCCCCATCCCCGGCGCCAGCGCCAACTCACCTGGCACCGCCGCAGATCAACAGCAGCAAGCACGCCCCACGGGTCGCTCTCCTCGCCGTCCGTCTTGATCGTCGTTCCCGCCGCCATGCGCTTGCCCTCGGCGAGAATCAGGTCCGCGAGCGGGTGCACGTCCACGAGGTGGTCGTCGTGCGACAGCGTCTGCCGCAGCAGGCGCTTGATTGCGATCCTTGGAAATTAGATCTGACTTGTATAGTTGGGACGTACTGGTCCACATCGTCGTTGAGGTTGTAAAAGTCAAAATCGACATTGACCATGGACTGCGGGTCGTGTCAGTTTAGCTGGCGTGAGAGGATGGAGGGGTGGACGCACCACATCCGAGTCGCTGTCCGAGACATCGCCGTCGTCCTCGCGCTCGGCCTTGCGCTTCGAGGCAGAGGCGGACGCGGACGCGGACGCGGATACGGCGGAGAACTGCGGGTTCGGCATGGTTTTGGCTGTTGAGGGTGTAAAGGTGCAATGTTACAATGTCGAGGACGCTGTGGATCTGTGGAGATGCGCTCTGCACGCTGGGATCTCTGACGTCTCGTCTGGTCCAACTCGGAGCGAGGAGAGAAAGAAATCTGAGTCACGTGATTGATACCACGTGGCCTCCACCAACATCCCTTGCAGCAAGCGAAGCAAATGACGACGGTTGTCACTACTGTAAATGTGACTTCATAATGGAGTGAGTGTGTGTGAGAATATGAGCCACTTCTTCAGGGCCTTCTTGGTGGCTCGGCCTCGGCATCCATCCATCCCATCCACCCACTTCACCACTACTTATCGGTGATTCTAAAGTGGTAGCGACCTTCGGCCTCGCCCACCTGCTTGTGCTGTATTCTCCTCTCCCATCTCATCTCGACCTCTTTCTTCTACATCTCTTTGGTTCTGTACTCTGGGTAACGAGAAGCCGGACCATGTTGTACATTGCGTCGGTACGTTCTTGTGCTTGCCCGCTGCCGCCACCGCCGCCGCCGCGGCCGGGAACCGCGCGAACCGGGAGGAAGCGGTGCTCGCTAACAGTAACAGGCACTGACGCCCACACCCATCTCGCACACTGTCAAAGTATCCGGCCTGACGTCGCCCGACGTCTCCTCCCTCGTCGTTGCAAAGCCCGACAAGGTCGAAGTGTGGAATGTAACGCCGCACGGACTCGAGTTTGCCGCCGACCTGCATGTCTGGGGCACGATCATCGGCCTCGCCGATGTCCATCTCCCCGTGAGTCCAGTCACACTAATCCATGCATACACGTTAATACTAATATCGATTAGGAGACACGGCCGCACCTCCTCGTGCTCACCGCGCCGCCCAACGCGGGCCTGCACCTCGTCGCGTTCGAGGATGGCGCGCTCGTCATCACGGCGTCCGAGGTCCTGCGTCCGCCGACGCCGTTGCTGCGCCGACAAGAGTTCTTCACGGGCGTCATCGCCTCGGGGAGCCTGGCGATCGCATCCATCTGGACGGGCATCGTGACGGCGTTTGAAATGGAGGTCGAAAAGTCAAAGGACATGAAGCGCCGCGGCGCCGGTGCCGAGGACACTGGCAAGCGCCTCGTGTTCAAGAGCGGTGGAACGCATAACATCAAGTACGTACTCTGTAAAATGCGCGGTGCTGACAGACCCTAAAGTATCCGGGAACACAACCTCCTCGACATTGCGTTCCTTGGCCCCGCATCCAGCTCCGCGGGCTCAGGATCCGGATCCCCCGGGAGCGTGCTCGCGTTCCTCTGGCTGAGCGAGTACAACAAGATCTCGGTCCAGCCGCGCATCTACGCCAACCACGGATTCACGGATCTCGCGCCGGCGACAGACGTCGTCAACCCGCTCGATTTCCCGCTCACGCGCGGCGAGACGCCCGACTTTGAGGCGCTCCCCTTCTCGTGCCCCGCGGGCCGCAACGTGCTCCCCATCGGCACCGGGGCTGGCAACACACGGCATTTTATTGTTATCGGCGACGAGCATTCGGTCATGTACGAAGTGACCTCGGCGCCGGACAAGCAGCATGCGCCGTCGTCGTCGCCGCGCGCGGCGTCCGCGCGCCGGACATCGCACTCGGACACGGGGGGCAGCCACAAGAAGCGCAAGTCGAGCGCGTCGGGCCGCAGCGTCGCGACCGATCTCGAAAACTCCTGGGTCGTGCGCCCGGTCTGGCGCCTCGCGCAGGGCTTTGGAACCGTCCTTGCGTGAGCTTCACAATCCTCGCGCTACTGAACTCAGCTCACATTGCAGATCTACGGTTATTGAATCTCACGCGTCGGGAGGCAGCGTCCTCCTCGGCGACGAGTGCGGGCGCCTCACGGTCCTCGGATGGGAGTTTGAGGGCGAGACGGTGCGCGTCGGCAAAGTGGACCTCGGGACCGTGAGTTGAAAGTATGCGAAAACACTTGACTAACTCTCACAGGCGTCGCCGCCGTCAGCACTGACGTACCTTGACAACGGGCACGTATTCGTCTCGTCGGCGTGCGGCGACTCGCTCCTCGTCAGCCTTAACGTGCCCGTCGAGGCCAAGTCAAAGGGCAAGGGCAAGAGCTGCGGCGGCGTGCAGCCCGTCGAGTCGGCCGACGGTGGCGCATGGAACATTGAGCTCGCGTTCGATACCCGCGGAGACACGTCGCTGCACGAGCGGTGGATGAACATTGCACCAGTCAAGGACTTTGTTGTTGTCGAGGAGGAGGACGGGCGTGTGGTATGTCTAGACATTCCTGGATATTTGGGAGCTGACAGTCAGTCACATCTCGTGGTCGCGTCCGGGGCGGGCAACACGAACTCGCTCCGTATCGTGCGCAGCGGCGTCGGATTCGACGACGCGCTGTCTGTCGAGGGCATCGCTGGTATTGAGCGCATGTGGACTCTGACAGGAGGGTGAGTTCACTGCACTCGTTTCGCAGAAACTGACAAACAGCGATCACCCCACTCTCCTCCTTTCCTTCTGGAACAGCACCGCCATCCTCCGCCTCGAGCCGGAGATTGCACACGTCGAAGCCTCGGAGCTTGTGACGGCCGTGCCGACGCTAGCCGCCGGGCTAGTAAACAACGGCAGCGTCCTGGTCCAAGTCACGCCGCAGTCGGTGCAGCTGTGGTCTGACCTTGTGGCCGGAACTTCCATCGGCGCATTTATCGCCGAGGAAGGCAAGGAGATTGTGGCTGCATCTGTCAAGGCGGACAATGTCGTCGCGGCGTTCCGCGACGGGACTGTCATTGTGTGGAAGGGCCACTGCAGCCTCGAGCAGATGAAAACGTTCAAGCTCGTCCGCGAGGTGGCCACGGTGGACATTAGTGCCGATGGCGCCATGGTCGCCGCGTCCGATTGGAACGGGCGCATTGACGTGTTTGAAACGACTGCCCAGCCTGATCCGAAGCCGTCGTTCACAGCCGAAGAGGCAGCGTACGCGACGTCGCTCCTGTTTGTGCCTGGGCAACTGCTCGCAGGCTTGAGTGACGGCACGTTTGTCGCGTACAACCTGAGCAGCAAGGGCCGCACGCAGTCATCCCTCGGCTCGCGTCCGTTGACCCTGTTGCCGACGGACGTGGTGTGTGGCGAGGACACGGTGTACGCCGCTGGAGTGAGCGAGCGCCTGTCCCTCCTGTTCGAGTCGCATGGCCACACGGAAGTATCAGCCAGCGGCAAGAAGGGCGTGCTGGCCGCTGCGTCCGTGACGACGGCGTCCCTCGGCCCGTGCCTTGTCCTTGCGACTAGCGATGGGCTCTGCTTCTCCCGTCTTGCAAGCCTCAAGAAGCTGCAGGTGCAGACGCTCGACCTCGGCTCCAAGTCGGCCACACGCCTCGCGGCCGTGCCCGACCTCAAGATGATTGCCGCGGGCACAGTCACGCAGACCCTCGCCGCCCACAACGGTGACATTATGCAGGTCTCTGGGGTCGAGATCCGGACCGCTGCAACTCTGGAGGGTGAGCTTCGCTATTCTTCCAACTAGAAAGCTGATAGCAGAACTCGCCGACTTTAAGCTCCCCACGCGCGAGGCCGTGACGTCCGTCACGAGCACGCTCCTCAATGGCAAGCGGTACATTGCGGTCGGCACAGCCGTGTTCACGTCTGACGACGTGGCGCAGGAAGCGCGCCTGGACGAGCCAGCATCGTTCATCCAGGCCGAGAAGGGCCGTCTGATCCTCCTCGAGCCGCTGCTGCTGGACGGGACGGACGACGATCCCCGCTGGGTGCTCGAGGTCGTCGCCGAGCTCGACACGCCCGCGCCCGTCCGTGACTGCGTGACGATCCACAACTTCCTCGCTATTGCCAGTACCGCCAAGGTCTCGATCCTCTCCCTCGAGTTCGATGCTGAGCAGGACGGCAAGCCGGACGCCACGGTCGGCAAGCTCGTCGAAACGGCAAAGTGCACATTTGCGTTTGAGGCAGACTTTTTGGCCGTCTCGCACGCGCCCGACGGCGACACTCTCGTCGTCGGGGACGCGATGCGCTCCATCCTCGTGCTGGATGTTCATCCCCTGGACGGATACATCAAGTGGGACCAGCGCGATATGAGCAGCCATGGCGTCCGCGCACTGTGTCCAGTGCGCGACGACGGCCCCGGCGTCATCATTTCAGATGTGCGTAATGTGCACGTGCACGCAGTATCGCTGACAGTATCGCTGACGTTTGCAGGACCACTCCAACCTCCTTACATTCAGACTCAAAACCGACATTGAGCCGGCCGCCACGCTGGGCCTGCACGAGGACATCCGCCGCTTCCGCCGCGGCGCATTCGCGACGACGGCGCCGGAGATCCTGCGCCCCGACCTCGTGTTCGCCACCGCTAGCGGACGCCTCGGCATCGTGGGCGAGCTCGGCGCCAGCGCGACGCGCACCCTCGACGACCTGCAGCGCAACATGGGCGCACACGCCGTGGGCCCCGGCGGCCTGTCGTGGAAGTCGTGAGTAGACCACCCTCTGAGCGCATGCTGATGTGGCGCAGATTCCGCCGCGCGGGTTCTCTCGCGGTGCCGAAGGAAACACGCGGGTTCATTGACGGCGACTACCTGCAGCACTTTTTGTCTCTGGGTGCCGAGGAGATGCGCGCGGCACTCAAGGGCGCGTCGGGGAGCACGCACGAGCAGGTGTACCGCCTCGGCGAGCGGGGCCCCGTCGTCGCGAGCGAGCGCGATGTCGTGGGTCTGCTGGAGACTGTGGCTGGGATGCATTAGAGGAGTGCGTGTAGGTACAGTAGCGAGTATCAGTAAAAGTATGTCATTGTCTTGTTGTAAGTGCGTTCTTTGCGTTACGGCGCCACACGGTCTGGAGGTCACTTGGAGCGAATATTTACGGCATAGCGCGGAGTGGAGTGGGGTCATGAAAATGACGTGTTGTTTATTGTGTTGATAAGCATCCAGGGGACCAGGGGCGGGTGCACAACCCTAGCCAAAGCTGATTCCTGTGCTGTATACTGACTGTAGTCTGTCGAGCTGTCCAAGTTGGGGGAGTCATGTGGCGCGCGCCACAGGAACCGCTGCATAAATTGCATAACAGGCTAGAGCGCTATAGGAGGCTGGAGACATGGAGAGACACTGGCATGGGGGTGTGTACTGTAGGAAGCTAGGAAGTGTTGCTTTGAGGCTCACCTACCTTGTGTTCTGTCCTCCTGCCGTCACTCACTGCGAAGAGAGCGCGAGAGAGTCATTAGATTATGTACAGAGCGCGCTGATCTTAATGATGACAGAGAGAGAGAGTGTGTGTGTGTGTGCGTGTGTGTGTGACCAGCGTAGACTGTGATCCGACAGCTGTAAGCTCTCCATCTCCGTCTCCAGCACTTCCTACAGACAAACAAACCCGTGTGCCATGAGGTGGTGGTCGTAGTGACGGGTGGTACTAAGCTCCTAAGATATCCATCTTGCAGCACTGGTTGGAGTCGTTCGCCGACAATTCCCTTGTGGCCACCGGGAATTCCAGCAGTAGCTTTACGAGTTTTACGAGCTTACTGGGGGGCTCGTGATTGCGATTGAGAGAGAGAGAGATATCTGGGGGGATCTGGGGCCTGGCGGTTCTTTGGGCATTTTTGAGTTTTGGTGTCAAATCCCGTCCAAGCCATCCCCCCCATCCCATCCCAATCCCATCCCAATCCCATCCCATCTCGTCGTACAGGTGGTGCTCCACTCTCCACTCTCTCTTGCCTCTTTTCATCCTTCTCTCCATCAACAATACCTTCGTTACCCCCCGCCCCCCTCCACCTTTTATCAACTTCTCACTACCCCCCCTTCTCTTCATTTCTTTGTTATTTTACTTTTCTGTCATTCGCCGCATCCACCGCCGCATCCACGCATCCACGCCTCCCACACCATCCACCGACACGCGGAGCCTTCCTGCTGCTCTCTCTCGATCTCTGGATCTCTGCCTGCAAACTGCAACCCTGTGCCTTCAACTGCATCTGGCTGGTTTGGTCGGTTGTGACGATAGATACATTCGGTCATTCCCCTTTTCCCCGCTATTTCCATCGTTCTTCCACATCATCTGTCACCGCCTCATCACTCTTCCCCTTTGTGTCCTGTCTCACCGGATCATTGGGGCCTCGACTGGATCACTGGAGACTGTTCACTGTTCACTGTTCACTGTTCACCGTTCAACTGGACGCCGTACACCGCTCCGAGCTTGCACAGTTTTCCAACGTCCATTACAATTTTTGGAGCTTTCTGTGAGGTCGAGAACAAAACAACTACCTTTGCTTTGCTTTGCTTTGCCTTGCTTCGCCTTGCCTTGCTTTGGGAATACTGTGATCCCCCGACACTCTGGATCGAGAGAGATTCCTTGATTTCTCTTTGCTTCGCTGCTTCTTGATCCCCAACACACCCGAAGCGTGGTCCGTCATCCGTGGTCCGTGATCCGTGATCCGTGATCCGTGATCAGTGATCAGCGATCCCACCTCGAGACACCCCGTTCAACACCAACACCAATACTATCAGCTCCACCGACAGCTACCCCCCGCACTCCTCACCCACCACCACTGCTCTCCAGCGTAGCCTAGCCTGATTATCGGTACGCGTCGCGCTCGGCGCACACGCCAACAGTAAGTACAAATACACGTCTGTTTCCGCCAAAGTACACCTATCATCTCCCCTCATTGTCCCTATTCCTGTCCTGCTTCGTACAATATAAACAGACGCGCCGCACGCAGCTGTCCACGTATACCGTACATGGGCCCCGCACGCCGCGCCGCAGGACGCTGCAGGACGCTGCAGGACTCGCGGCTCGCTAGAATCACTAGCGGCGTAGCGAGCGGCCCAGCGGACCCTCGCATCGCACCTTTGGACGCTGGGCGTTTTGCGTCTGACGTCCTGCGGGCGGTTCCAGGCCGTGGCGTGGCGCGCGGGAAACCCTGGCGGTCCACGTCCGCCTGCGTCCACTGTCCACTAGCCAATGGTCTCTGTCCGCTGGATCCTGGATGCTGCCTGCTGCCTGCTGTTCGCGGTGCCGTGCGCGCTGCCACTTTCTTATTGACCACTGTCACCGCCCCTGTTTTCTCTGCTATACAAGGGAGCTGGCACTGGAAATTTGGCGATTTGGCAAGGTGGTTGACTGGCGGACGTGTTGTCGTGTCTTGTGTCTGTGTTTGTGTTTGTGTTTGTTTGTGCCAAAATGTTGCGCAGCCGCCGCACCAACATAGGCACAAGCACAAGCACAACGCCAGAGCCGGCGGTGAAAGTCGACGCCGAGGTCGGAGATAATTTTTATGGGTGCATGCTGTATTGCTGTGCTGCTCCGTGCCCTAGAGCGCGACGGCAGGTCAGGCTGAAGACGCTGCTGCATGTTTCCATGTCCCATGTCTCCGACAGTCGTCCCCGACAGGACAGGCACGTCACGCAGCTGCCTCCTGGGTTTGCTCCCAGTTCCCCTCCTGGCTGGCTGGTGCTTGTTCATCCCTCTACCCTGCCACCGAGTTCCAGGATCCAGGTCCGGCAGGTCCCAGGACGTACCTGGTGGCCATAGGGGAAAGGGAAAACAGTAAGAGGGGGTAGAAAAGCGCACAAAGAAGGGGTCGAAAAGAGGAGTAGGGGGGTGCAATGATAGTACATCAGACTGAGAAGACGAGAAGATGAGAGGGTGGGAGGGAGAGAGAGAGGAAATGCACAGAGAGGGAGAGACAGAAGTATAGAGGCCGATGGATGGGAGGAGGAGGTGCGGCGTGTAATCAACAAGGAGACTATCGAGACTAGTAGGATTTTTTTTTTGTTGATTATCATCTTTCCTCCCCTCCCCCCGCCCCTTTTTTCATCGTGTGCTGTTTTCTCGGTCGGTAAACTTCCACGTTCACGGACAAACAAGCCACCACCACCACCACCACCACCACCATTATCACCATTATCACCACAACCATCCATTTCATTTCTCCACTAGTCTCTCTTGTTTGTTTTCTCCATCTTTCTTTCACTCTTTGTTCTTTCTTGTTTTCTCGTTCTTGTTCAACCAATTGCCCTTTCTCTGCCCATCTCTCTTACGCTCTCTCTCTCTTACTTTTCCCTCATTCAATTCCAGTTCCGTCCACGTTTCACAGTACACCCACTTTTGCGATCCTGCGATCCTGTGCACCTTGCACTCGCAAGCAATCTGCTCTTGCACACTGTCACTCTCTTCATTCCTACGCATTTCCACCACTCATCGACTAGCTGCTGCTCCACACTCTCCGCATTCACATTGTCGCCATCTCGTCCGCATCATAATAAACACGTCGAATTTGCGAAACAGGACACTGACTCGGACTTTCTCCAGATGCCTTTCCTGCAATCTCTCTCGTCCCTCTTCTCCCGTCCCTCACGCGGCGACAGCTTCTCCCTCCCGACAACAAATTATGAGAACACTGTGGGTATCGCATCTCGTCCTGCAGGTGGGGTAGTGAAAGGGGGGGGGGGGGGGTCGGGGATGGAATTGGAGGGGGGGACTTGAGTTGTAAATCCCTCCCATCGGCCGCGACACGACACATCAAACTCGACAGTGTCCCGTCTGCTGGGACGGCCTCCCCGCCAGCGTGGAAGACGTCCACACACCTCAAGTGACCCGTTGCGAACGGCGTGGTGGGCGACACAACAGCACAAGACGCGCACAGCATACGGCGCATGCGACACGGTGTTTCCCACGCGTACATGTGCCCGGGTATATGTCGCCTACCCTGAGCAACCGTGACACCGCCAGCGAAGTGCACAATCGCGCGGCGGTGCTGAATCCCACCGAACACACCGAACACACGAACACACACATCCCATGCATTCCCCGTCGGCATCTGGATCTGCGCTAACACTTTCCCAGGCAGACACTGATAGCTCTCCGGGACCGAGCAGGCGGGGGAGTTACCAGCCCGCACGGAGCAACACAGCGCCCCTAGGACTGTACGTTACGGCTGGGGGAGAGGCTTAATGGATATACGCTGACCTTGCCCTCTTTATTGCCAACTTTAAACTGCTTCTCATTGATCACCCTGCGCGCGATATGCTCTTTATCGACATGTTTCTTCCTCGGCGTCACGTTCCGACCAGCAGCAACAACGGCCAGGGCGGAGACGCTGGGCGTTACCCCCCGCTCACGCATACGTTCCACCGTCTGAGGACTGCACTCGCCGACACGTTCCCCGAACTTATTGACACTATCAACGAACCCGCTTATCCAGCTGCCCTGGCCGACTTTGAGCAGCAGATTGGCGCGCGGCTCCCCGCACCTGTTCGCGAATCGTTCCTGGTTGCCGATGGTCAAGACCTCGACTCGGCCACAGGCAGCGGCCTCTTTTATGGCCTGTACCTCCTCCCTCTCGAGGAGGTGATCAACGAGTGGACGTTTTGGCGTCAGGTCGACAAGGACCCCAGGACTGGCGCAAACCCTGCTGTCCTTGCCACCATGGCGAGCATACCTCCGCAGTGGGTCAAGTCCGAGTACACGAACGCCGGCTGGCTTCCTCTCATCTCGGACCGGTCGGGTAACTATGTTGGCGTCGACCTCGACCCGGGGCCGGGCGGAACCTGGGGCCAGACGATCATTTTCGGCCGCGACTTTGACCGCAAGTGTGTGCTCTGGCGCGGCGAGGGCGAGGGCGGCTGGGGCAAGTGGCTCGCGGCATTTGTAGACGAGGTGGAGAGCGGGGAGGGATGGGAGGACGCAAAGGCCTCGTCGGACGATAGCGAGGACGACGTCGGATACACGAGCTACAGCTCGGCAGATGTCTATGGCGAGGCGGGACTCGGCTTGCGGTTGGCGGGCGAGTACAAGGGCTGGAATGTGCTCGAGGCGTGGTGGGACAAGAGCGTGAAGAAGTGGGAGGGTCTGGGGCTTGGAATGGACGTTGCGGAAATCGAGCGCGGGCTCGACGAGGCCCGTCGTCTTGCTGGTAACAAGGGCAAGGGCAAGGACCGCGATCCCAACGACCGCGAGTCGATCGACTTTGAGGGCATCCGCAACGACCAGCGCACCGCACATGCGGATATTCCATGTAAGCAGGCACCCACGGTGAACATCTGCTGACACATGAACTAGCTCTCACTGCCGGCCACCGCTCCACATCGCCCCAGGAGGGTGAGGCGCTCCTGCCTCCCGCATCACCAGAGTCGGTATCGGTCCCGCGCATTCTTCACCCCCAGCACTCGCCTGTTAGTGGCGGGTCGCGCGCTCCGACGTCCGACCACCCACTCAAGGACTCTGATCTTTTGTCGCCTCCTGTACGAGCGCCCTCGCGCGGCACGAACAGAACGGGATCCAGCCGTCCCCGCCCCCCACCTCCGGCGCCAGCAATGCTCGACCTGCCTACGCGTGCCGACGTCCAGGCGGCAGAGGCCGTCGCAGACGCAGAAGCAAGCGGACTCCGTGGCGGGTGGGTCATGAACCTCGACACATCAAGCGGTGCCGCCGCGCGGCGCTCGCGTACCCACCAGACGTCGCCGTCAATGGCCGAGATGGTCGACATTGACCTCGAGGGCGGCAAGCTGGAGCCGTTTGGCACACCAAACATGGGCCCGGCCGATGTTGCCAGGCAGCAGGCCGAGGACCGCCTCGCGTCCGCGCCGATCGAGCAGCGCAGAACGCCCGTCGGTTCGCGCGCCACGTCGCCACTCTCGTCGCAGCCGCTCTCGCGCAACGGCAGCGGCGGCGGCAGCGGAAACGGCCTTACCCCGCGCGAGTCGACATACGGAACACCCATGGGCGGCACGCCGCCCCTTATCGGCGGCGTCTCGGTCGGCGCATCCATCCGCCGCCCGCCGCCTATCGTCGACTCGCCCCGCGCACACTCGCCCGTGACGGGCGACAGCCTCACCGGCGAAGTCATCAGGGGCCCCGCTGCGCGCCGCCTCTCTGGCTCGTCGCCCGTTGGCGCCCCCACCCCGCCGCAGCGCGTCTCGTCGGTGCTGAGCATTGACTCGGCCGAGCATCTCCTCGCGGACGGCAAGGTCAACGGCGGGCACGCCCTCATGACGGACGAGCCCAAGAGCTTTGACGTTGCGGAGCAGCTTGAGGAGATCAAGCTCTGAGATGCATCGTTATGCCTGTGAAGGAGCAGGAGCGGCAGCAGCAGGAGGAGACGGCGACGGGGAGGATGATGTAACTGCTTAATTGACTAACTGACCCATTGGACCGCGTCACGCGTGTCATGTCGGTCATGTCGGGCACGTGGGGAGGAAGCTTGCTCAATTGCGAAGCAACAGGCAGGTCAGGCAGGAACCGCGGGAACCGCAGGCAGGCGTCGGGTCGAGGACGGACGCGGCGCAGCGCGGATCGGGAACTGAAGGAAATTGCATGGGGACAAGTTCGTGGCCGCAAGAGCGTGCGGTGGACGACACATGACACATGGAATTGAGTTGAGCTGATACTAATACGGCCACAAAGATAACCCGAAGCCCGGAGCCCGGAGCGAGCCTTCTCGGCGCCACTTTGCGTGGCCTATAGTACATAACGTGTGGATTTGGATTCATGTTGTCGCTAGCCGTGTGACCTCGTCAGTTGATGGATGCCCTCGAGCACGAGGAGGCGTGGATCGACATGGGATACGGGACAGAACGGCGAGCATGGGCAACATGCGAGCCAGCACGAGCATCCAGCACGAGCATCCAGCACGAGCATCCAGCATGAGCATCCAGTGTGAGCGCCGTTATCTCCGAGCCTACACATTGCCTCGCTGGCGACTCTGGCTCATTGCCTCGCTGGCGACTCTCGCTCATTGCCTCAAAAGTACTGCGAGTACTGTGGTCGACTGGGCAACGACACGACACGAAAGCGTCCCGCACGGCGCTGGCCCGCTCGCGCACAGCACAGCACAGCACAGCGCACGTACTGTGCCGCACTGCCACGCGGGGCGTGCTCGCGACGAGCACGGGTGATGGGTGATGGGTGATGGGTTGCGCCACACTGCTGTACAGTACAGTACAGTACAGTACAGTACAGTACGCATCGTATGTCCTGCAGACGGGACCACAAACGCCCGCCTTTGCAGGTTCGCAGGGCGCCATTAGCTCTGCTCGTTGTGCTTGTACTTGGGTCTGCTCGTTGTGCTTGTACTTGGGTGGACGTGGTGGACGTTGCCAGGTAGCGTGGCTACGGCGTGTCCAGCGAATCGTGTCCCCATCACTCGTCCGTCCTACGGTCCTGCAGCCTGCGGTCTCTCATACTGTAGATTTACAAAACTTGCATCCCTCCACCCCTCCCCCCTCCCCCCTCCCCGCTCCCGCAGTGTCTCCGTCGGCCGCTGTTGTCGCGCTGGCTTCAGCGCATACCATACCGTGTCCGCACCCTCACCGTTTCCGTGGGCGCCCCCCGCTCTCCCGGGGTCGTCCGCAAATCTCGACCTCAAGGTGAAAGCCATGGCCATGACATCAAACCTCAAGACGTCCAGGACTCGGCACTCGGCACTCGGCACTCGACACTCGACACTCGACACTCGACACTCGACACTCGACACTCGACACTCGACACTCGACACTCGACACTCGACACTCGACACTCGAAACCGGACCTGAGACCCGACCTGAAAGCATGAAGCATCGCGGCGATCAACGGTGACCAAGGCCGGTGTGAACGGCGACTTGGACGAGCACCGCTTCAGCCTTCTGAGCTCAGCTCAGTTACAGCTCTATAATAGTTGCATGTTGCAGCATTACGTTTAGCACCGCAGACCCGCGAGCTACAGCAGCACCGTAATTTAGAAGTGCTCTCTGCTTCACAGTCACAGTGTGGCGTGCGCCCCGCCCCGTTTGTGCCTTGTTGCCGTTGCTTTTGCCGGGTACCTTTGTCCCGGACCCTGAGCGGAGAGCTACATAGCTATAGGGGCAACAAGACCAATTGAGACCAATTGTCTTTTATTTGGGTGTGAGCTGTGGGGGTGAATGGATTTTCGGTGTTGCAACGTCGGGTGTGCGGGTGTACGGGTGTGTGGGTGTGCGGGTGTGAGGCGTCTTGCTTGCTGCTCTATGCTCAATACTGAGAAGGCCACCAATGTACTGTAGCACGTACTAGCGGCTGGCTTTGAGGGGCACTACTGTACCAGCTACCCAGTCCTCTGTATCGATCCCATTCAGCCCATCTCTCATCTCATACCATTCTAATAATCTCAATTATTTCAGTTTGTTTTATTTTGTCGATCGCCAAAAGGGAGGGGAGGGAGGGAATCCCCCCTAAAACCTGGACCCTTTTTCCCAATCCCGGGGTCCTGAAGCACCACCACTCCTGACGCTGCTGATGTCCTGATGTCCTGAGCTGCTGGCACGAGCGCGTATCTTGCAGACTGTCAACACGACAACACGCATGAACAGCAACAGCTGCAATGACGCGAACGATAAGAAAGAGGGGAGGCAGGTGTGCACCCTCGGACGGGGGACGCGGACGCGGACGCGGACATGGAAGCGGGCGCGATCCGTCGCGGCGCGTCGTACTGCCTCGGCTGCGCGAAGAAAGTATCTACCAGAGGCCAGAATAGTAGCTGCGGGCTGGCAGCGGGTTGGGGAGACGACGTGTGGTCTGGCTGATGAGCAGCATGAGCAGCATGAGCAAGGTAGCAGGGTAGCTGGGTAGCAGCTAGAGCGCTACCGGCGGAGTTGCAGACATGTGCCTTTGGCCATATATCCATGTGAAGGACCACCTCTGCGGCTCTGCGGTGCACGCCCAGCGACAGGTTTGCAGCTTTGCAGCGTGTCAGCAACGGCGGCTTTCTGCAACTGCAACTGCAGCCGAGTAGCACTGGAGCTGAATGGCCAGTCGCCGACGCAGCTGCACCCCACAGTACAGGACATGACCGTGCCTGTCAACCTTCTTTGTTTTTGCTCGTTTTGCTCCACTAGCCCACCCTGCCGGCCTCCCAGTCAGCTTTCGGTCCCTCCACATAGTCGTATGCCCGCCTGGGGCCGCTTACGCACATATTTACACTTGATCCTAATCCCCCCCCTCGATTGTTCGTCTGAGAGTTGAGCCAGAGTTTGGCGCCGAGTCTGGAGGCGGGGGTTGGACACTGGACGTGGAGGTCGGATCTGGTGGGGCAATACATATTACAACTACGAAGTAAATACAATGTAATGTACGATGGTGATGGTGCCAGACAGAGACGTCCAAGCTCTGCGTTGGAAGATCATCCAGCAGATCCAGCAGATTCTTGCTTGAGCGAGTGGTCACCGTCCTTGCTCCGGATCTCCGGATCTCTGGGCGTCTGGACGAGAAGGATTGCTTTTCACGTAATGTCATAATGTCATGTCGAACAAACGTGAACAATGTACGAAATGAAATGAATGGAATGGCACACCGCGTCAAGCCACCGACATCACACCGCCGTCATCGTGGGCGTGCGCGGCGTGTCGTGTCGTGTCCTGTTCGGTCGTGTCGGGGCCTTGCGCCCTCGCGTCCTTGGGTGGCAGTACAGTATCATCGCCCCCCATATCACATCTCACGTCTCATATTGCACGATGTGTCACGAGTACGCGAGTCGTGAGGACGCGAGTCGCGAGTGCGCGGGTGTATGAGAGGCAGCGCAGGCTATACATGCCACACAGCGCACACAGCGTACATGCACGTACGCGCGTACAGTACGTAGCGCACGTAGCGCACATGGCCCACATGGCCCACATGTCTTCGCCTCGCCGATCGCCGATCGCTGACAGCTGACAGCCGACAGGAGCAGGAGATGCATGGATATGGCCGCAGCACGCAGTGCCTCATCAACAAGCACTGTGGCCGTTCCGTCTTCAGAGACCGTCAGAATCGCCTACACCCGTAGCTCATAGACCTTTAGCTGTAAGCCCGTGGACCACATGGCCCGCCTGCCCCTGCCCCCACCCCGTCCCAGCACTCGTGCACCCCTCGATCCTTGAGAGTCACTACCGTGCGCCGCGGCATGGACCGACGCGCGTACACGCAATGTATTGATACCGTGAAAACACCACTTGCGTACCATCACTGACACTGACACTGACACCAACGGCCACGCTCCAATGCTGTTAAAATGGCGGTCCAATGAATGGATTCTATACGTCTTGCGATTTCATTGGTTCTCAGACTCGTTTCGTAAGAGCGTAATACAACACAGCGCGAAAGAGCACAGAAGAGCACAGAGCACAGTACAGAGCATCTGCTACAGAGTTTTGGGTACATGCATATAGGGTTCGTGCGGGGTATTCTCATTCTCCCATAAACTGCAGTACATACTAACTGTATAGTACTATGTACAGGCTGTAGTCCTGCTGAACCTGCTGTCTAGTGTCGGACCTGGTTCAGAGCCAAAAGAGAAAAACGACAGAGACCAGGCAGGGTAGGGGTAGACACCAGGGCAAGCTCGCTCGCTCGAGGGCTCACGGAACAACTCAAGTGGTCTCGGAGCGAGAAACATGTAATTTAACATGATTTGCGGACCCCTCATGCCCGTTGGCCCGTCACCGGCGTGCTGCTGCCCTTTCCTTTGTGTCGATGTTTTTTTGTTCCTCGAAACGCATCCTCATCCGGCTCATCCCTTTGTTCGAGCAGAGTAACTGGCAGGCAAAAGAGTGGGTCTGGCTCGTGTCTGCGGGGAGCAAGGTTTGAGCTTACTGCTTACTGCTGGCTGCTTACAACACAGGTTGTATCGCCGTGAGTGGTCATTCTGCCACCAGAAATCCCTTGTCGTTCCTCCCCTTCCCGTACGCCCGGCCAACGACATTTTGATTCATCCCTGATCTGCGTTGTCCCCCGTCTTTGTCCTGATATCCTGAGGTTGCTTTGCGCTTTTGGGTTTATTATGTGTGGCAAGGACCGGCTTTAGTCATCCAGAAAAGGACACACCATACAGTACAGTACAGCTTGACTAAATAGAGTGGCTGTACCAGTCTCCAGAGGAGGACTGCAGGCTGTTGGAATCATACGCAGATGCATCCCTCAACAGTCTGCTGCATCAACAGTCTGCATTTCGATGACTGAAACTTTTGACGTTTCGACTGAAACCTGACTGATCAGATAACGACCTGCAATCACTGCATGCTGCCCCCCCCCCCTGCATCAAACTGCCACTCGAGTGACGGCCACTAAACGAGGTAAAATGTGCCTTTTTGCCCCTTTTCATCTTTTCATCTTTTCGATTTTTTTTTCACTAATCTCCCCCTTCAAGCTTCAAGCCCAAAATTGAATACAAGTCATTAGAAATTTTTATAATGAGCAGATTGGTAAAATTCCTTTTTTTTGTCCTATATTCAAACCCCCTTATTTCCTATTACTATTAATTACTATTAAGAGACCTGCCTCCTCGGTCTCTTTTGTCTTTATTGAGCCTCCCCGCTTCGCTTTGACTTAGGTCAAAGCTGGCTCTCGCTCTCTCAGCCTCACTCTCACTCTGGCTGGTTACAACTCAAATGCACTTCACTCAGTTTGGTCCCTGATATCCCGGGGGTCCCCCTGTAGTCTTTCCCTGGCCCCTTTCATTTTCCCTGTCTTCCCCCTTAACAGCTCATACAAAACCACATTACTGTAGTACTGTATTCGCCCCCCACCACCAGAACAAGCTAACTATTACTTCTAATGTTAGTTTACTATTAGTTTTTTTAACTGGTAGAGTGATTTTAGTTCTCTCTCCTCCTACTACTGTATTATATGGTCCATCCTTATGGACGTTCCCGCGGGAGGGTCGTCGCCATCACCTCACTCGCTTCCATCACATGCATCACACACCTCACACACTCATACTCATCCATCGTCCGTCATTCTGATATTCACTCTACACCTCGTCGTCGTCGTCGTCGTTTCCACTCTCGTCCTCTGCTACAACTCGCTGGCTCCACCCCTTCTAATCCCTCTAATCAACAACGGGCACTCATCATCGCATTCCCTGCCCCACCGCTCAACGTCTCTCTTTTCTTTTCTTTTTTTTTTTCCGCTCCCCCCTTCCGGCCCCTAATCTGCCGACAAAACCCCTCCCTCCACGTTGCGCACTACCCACACACTCTCTCACATTCAATTATCCCTCTCGTCTTCTCATTCTCAAATAACTCGCTAGTTCGAATCCCCCCTGCCCCCCTCCCTGCCCTCTCCCCCGACCCCATTGCATTCCACCATCATTCCATCTTACCGCCTGCTCGGTGTCGATATACAATCCACCTCCGGCAACTGCTACTCATCTCACAGTCAACATACCTCGCCCACCCCCCCGTATATTCCCCCCTTTCCACCCAACCTTACCTATTCATCGACACTCACCGACACAGACACACGCACCGACGCATACACCACGCCAACTCGACTGTCCGACATCTTGTCATTTTTCAATATTATTATTACTGTTATCATTTTTCATTATCATTCATCATCATCATTCCGCTCTCAACGAACGACTGCACACATACACACACCCCGACACACACACACGATAGCATCGCAAACACTGGCTCGCTCTCACTTCCACGACCACCGCTCCCACTACCCCCTTACTTGGTTGTTGCATCAACACACCTTCGTTTCCGATCACCTACATGCACGGTTCTTGCATCTGTTAACGATTGAAGACGCGCGCATCCCCCTTGCACGCCCAACGAATCTCGTCGCTTAAATTCATTCACTCGCTTTGGGCTCCCCGTCTTTATCCCTCTGCCATCCACCGCCGACACGACAATCGCACCTCGTCGTTTGCTCCATTTCGCATCTCGCGTCTCGAGACTCACTCCTCCCTCCTGTGCTTTATCCCTCCCTCTCTTCGTCTCTTCGTGTCCGCATAAAAAGCACAGGAAGATTGCGTAACAAAACTCAACACGTCCAGTACGACCGCTGCCTGTCGTTTTTAATACCTTTTCCGACCCTTCCCCCTCGTTTCTCCGGCCTTGGAGTAGGCGCGTTCAACTAGACGGAGCAGAGCAAGTCTCCCTCCCCGCCTCCCCCATCGCCCGCTCCCCCTCCCAGATCATTGGGTCAAGCAACCAACAGCGCGCAGCCAAACTCTTGCTTGAACACTTGATAACTGTCGGCTCATGGAGCGTACAGGACGCCCGACGGCGACTGCCTTCCAGCCCCTCCCATCCCACATCCAAAACGCCATCCAAGATCCTATGACCGCCAACGGTGTCCATACACCGAGTTATGGCGGCACCGTGTCCACCGGCCTTGAATGGGACTATATTGTGCATCCGGATGGTTCAAGAAGGTACGTTTCTTTTTTTTTTTTCCTTTTTGCTGTCCTGTCTATGGCCTTTGTGACTTGGTGCCGGGGAGCCTATCCCCAATCCGCCCTCAGATGCCGAGAGTGTGACAGCTCATGTCTACAACCTTCCACCTGCCCCGCCCCCGCCCCCTCCTACTTCCTCAACTTCGGCCCCTCCCACCAACCATCATCGTCTACTTCATCTTACCTTCTTCTTCCCATTGCTCACACTACTAACCATCGCAGCCGCGCACCATCAAGGTCTCCCAATCGTGCAGCCGCGTCGGCAACCCTGTCCGCTGAACAACAGCAGCAGCAGCTCCCTCAACCAATGCGTTCTGTATCCAACCCCCTCGACGCGACTACATCCGACATGCTAAAGCAGCCATTACCCCCAGTTCCTACACTGCCTGCGGCGTCGTCGGCACACGCCTTCACATCCCATCCGTCATCACATCCGCACGAGCCGACCATTTCTGAGGAGGCGAGCGCATATGTGGGCAGGAGCGTCAGTCAGAGTGCCGCCCACTCGCACGCGCGACAAGCGCCCTCGTCGGGCTCGCGCAACTATGCCGCTTCTGGAACCCCTCAGGCGCAGCAGTCGCACAAGTCGGCCGCTGCTGCGCTTGCACCTGTCAATACAGCCACGGGCGCCCCGTACGCTGCTGCCCCGCCACCAGCGTCAGCGTCCAAACGGCGTCAGTACCGCCAGGTGGGCGACTGGATCCTCCAGAAGACACTCGGACAGGGATCTATGGGTAAAGTAAAGCTCGGTATTAATGTTCATACACAAGAAAAGGTGAGATTCAGACACAGCTTGGATAAGAAATTGACAGTGTCCAGTGCGCGGTCAAGATTGTACCCCGCCACCGCGAGGATCCGTCCAAGGATGCGTCTGGGAGGAGCAAGGACGAGTCCAAGGAGATCCGCACCGTCCGAGAGGCATCCATCTCGCTTCTGCTCCACCACCCCTACATCTGTGGTATGCGCGACTTTCTCGTGCACCAGAACCACTACTACATGGTCTTCGAGTACATTGACGGCGGACAAATGTTGGATTACATTATCGCCCACGGTCGTCTGCGCGAGCGCGCGGCCCGCAAGTTTGCTCGCCAAATCGCCTCTGCTCTCGACTACTGCCACCATAACAACATTGTTCACCGCGATCTCAAGATTGAGAACATACTCATCTCCAATAATGGTAACATTAAAATCATCGACTTTGGCCTTTCGAATCTGTACTCGCCCCACCGTCATCTCTCCACCTTTTGCGGTTCGCTCTACTTTGCTGCCCCCGAGCTGTTGAACGCAAAGCTCTACACTGGTCCCGAGGTGGACATTTGGTCGTTTGGTATCGTTCTCTATGTCCTCGTCTGCGGCAAGGTGCCATTCGACGACCAGTCGATGCCCGCGCTCCACGCAAAGATCAAGCGTGGTCTCGCCGAGTACCCCGCGTGGCTTTCAAACGACTGCAAGGCGCTCCTGCAGAGGATGCTCAACACCAACCCCCAGGAACGCGCGACTCTGCAAGAGGTCCTCAACCACCCCTGGATGACAAAGGGCTACGACGGCCGACCCGACTCGCACCTCATAATCCGTGAACCGCTGCGTGCCGACGACCTCGACATGGATGTCATCAAGCGCATGCAGGGCTTCACCTTTGGGACACCAGAGGAGATTCACGAAAACCTCACAAAGATTCTCACCAGCGAGCAGTACCTCCGCTGTGTGCAGACATGGGAGGCGTCGCGTGATCGCACACGGTCGGGTGCCAACGGCTCGAGTGCAGGCAGCAACACCCTTTCGGTCGACTCGGAGTCGCCCAAAAAGAAGCGCTTTAGCGGGTTTGACCTCAAGAGGAAGATTTTCAAGGAGGAGAAGAAGGTCGAGGAGGGCGTACAGAACGTAAAGGAGCCGCTTGACCCGTCCAGCGGTTTTGACCCGCTCATTTCCATTTATTTCCTGGCACGCGAGAAGAAGGAGCGCTCCAAGGTGTACGGCAACAGCCACTTCGCCGACTCGAGCACGAGCGCCGACGCCTCGAGCCTGCAGCCTATCGGATACGGCGCCGCCCTCCCCAGCCTCCCCGCCCCTCCGTCGGCCCACGGCACTGGCGGCTTTGAGCATGGTGTCCAGGGCTCCCCGCGCGACAATGCTACAGCCGTCCAGAGACTCCGCCCCGAGGATATGCCGTCAGCCGCAGCAGCCATGGCACAGTCCCACATGGCCGACATGCCCAGCGCCCACCACCGCCGCGGGCAATCGCAGGCGTCGCCGGCCATGTCGGCCACAGCACCGACGGTCCCGTCTATGATGCACCCGCCCGCACCCGAGCACGGTGCCAGCAGGCTATCGCAGGACGATGGTCGCTCCATGAGCTCAATGACCAACGCTATGGGTCGCGCATCCCTCTCGGGCCGCGACAGCCAACGCACTTCGGGTACGCCCGCCCAGCCCATCACGCCACCAGAGTCGTACCACGCCCCGCTTGGCATTATCCAGGACAAGAGCGGTGGTATTCGCCCCATTGGCGCACCGGAACTCGACGAGGTCGAGGCCGCCGACGTTGCCAACATGGACCTCAAGAGCGTCTACCTGAAGGGTCTCTTCTCCGTCTCGACAACGTCGACAAAGTCTGCGCGCACATTATTGCGGGACATTTCTCACGTTCTCGACCGCGTCGGCATCAAGTACCGTCCTATTCGTGGTGGATTTGAGTGTATCCATGTGCCTTCTATCGACCTCGCCAGTGTTGTCCACGGCGACGAGGCGCGCTCGTCCCTCCATGTTCCCTCGCAGACGCTCGAGTCGACACCATCAAAGAACAAGCTGGGGCTCCACAAGTCGGACCTCACTGGCTCAACCTCGACATCGCGCGGGGACTCGCCATCACCGGCCATTCCGCAGGGCAGCTCGGGCACCGTCGGCATTATCGATGTCAATGTGCCAAGCAAGAGCGTTCGTCTCGACCAGGACGACGGCGACGCATGGGGTCTGCAGTACGGTGGCCAGAGCCCACTAGCTGTCAGATTTGAGGTGTTTGTTGTCAAGGTAGGTCCAGTCAAGTCATGGCACGCGCTGACGCTTCAACAGGTGCCCTGGCTCCCCCTGCACGGTATCCAGTTCCGACGCATCGGCGGTGACGGCTGGCAGTACCAGCAACTGGCAAAGACGATCTTGCGCGAGATGCGGTTGTAGCAGCCGCCCACCCCCGCAGTTGAATCGCAAGGAAGCCGATCGCAAGCATAATGGGCGCCTCAGCCCACAGTTATCACTGAGCTGAGCGCCCCACAGCTTCGCCCTCGTGTTGTTTCCCTATTCTGTCCCTTTGAATTTACTGTTTAAACCTGTGGCTCTTCTCTTTTTGTTTTCTATCCCTTCTTCTTAACCTTACCTGCCGCTCTGTGCATTCCCCTCTCCCACACAAATGACGCCCTAATGTCCGAGTGCGACGAGCAGTGGGTAACGCGTGTTCTCTTCGCTTATTTGTCTCTAGTGTTTCCCTCTTTCTTCTTTTTTCTCTCCTTTTGGTTTGGTCCAGTTGTTTGACTCCCCTTACAGAACGTTACGCCAGTACGCAAGTGTGAGATCACATGCATGAATGAGCATTGACTGTATGGGGGCGGCGGAGACTGACTGGGCTGTTCTCGACTGGCCACCGCTCACGACGACGCTCACGACGACGCTCACGACGACGCTCACGACTCATCGATTCGACCTCGTAACTCTTCTTGCCAGCCTCGCGACGACACAACAGGACGCCTCGACCACCGCTGATACATTGACGGAGCACCACGGATATTGGCACCGAGTGCCCGTCGCCATCTTAGTCCTGAAAGGTGGCGCACGCGGCAGACCATACGTGTGTGCTCCCCACTGGGCTTGCACGCCTGTCATATTGGCTTGGCCATTCAACATCCTGCATCCCGCAGCCCACAGCGACAAGGTAGAGCGCCGCAACGCCTCAGCACTCGCGTATCCTCGCAACCCTCGCCATCTGTCCATCGGACCATCTGACGTCTGAGAGGAGCTCACCAGCTACCAACTTTAAACTACCATCTACTACAGTAACCTCGCCCAGCTCGTCCCTCTCGGCAGTGTGCTGGACACCACTGGCGAGGCACGAGTGAAGTGAGATACACCCGCGTCGCCGCGAGCAGCATTGAGAAATGAGGTCCAGATGTCGACATTGACGGCGCAAGGCGCGCAAGGGCAGGGGGACACCGGCTGGAGAGCCGCCTGCTCGGCCATGTCCGGTCCGTCTCGTCGGAGACAGAGACAGAGACAGAGACAGAGATGGTGATGGTGATGGTGATGGTGATGGTCCTGCCCCTGATCCTGATATACTTTCCCGCCGTGTCTACTGCATTTCATCGGGGTTACTGGCGAGTACGACAAGGACGCCAGGACGCGAGGGTTCATCGTCAAGGAGGCGCCATCTCCTCGCGGCTATTACGTGGTACCCAGCAGATCTTGGAAACTGCACAGCGATGTAGGTGTGGTCCCACCGCGATCGGCCGCGAAGGGCGACCTCTGTGGTGTCTTTACCTCGCTGACTGCCGTGACCCCCACTTCACTTGCTTCTCCTCGTCGTTGGCTGTGCATCGTTCTGCAAACGCCGTCGTCCACGCCACAGACTCGTTGGAAGTAATATCAACCACTTTTTTTCGTTCGACAAGCCCCCATTGGCTGGCTCTGTGTCTCTTGGGCGGTGCGCGTCCTCGCTAACCTGCATGGTTGGTTTGTGTGTTCACTTGAAGCAACCGGAACCCTTGTTCCCGACTGTCCAGAAGAGATTACGACTGTCCAGCAGAGACTAGTCGCTCGCAATGCATTTGACATCCAAGGTCGGGGTTTTGCTTTGCTAGCGACTCGAGACGATCCTCCCTCCCCTCCTCTTCCCTGGCTGCTTTCTTTCATAATTACTCCTTTGCAGTCCCGAATCGACATGGGTCGTGTGCGCCCTGGACGGTCTTCTCTCCTACCCGTGTCTTCCTTTGCTCCACCGCGTGTGAGGCAACGGAGAGCGATCCCTTCTGGGATAGGATCGAAGAGGCAAGACAGAAGCAATAGGACAGAGAGCAGAGGACAAATGAGTGCCACCAGCCACATTCGCCACAAGCACGAGAATCTTGTTCTTTGCGGGCACAGACTGGGAATATCACCGACGCGCTTGTCTCCCTGTGTGACGGCCACTTCCTTCTGTCTTGTCCTTATAGCCAGCCACTCAGGTCTTGCAACTTCCCTATATGCGGTCCTTCACCTGCGGCCACTTCAGGCGTGGCACGTTGAAGCACTCGCACAGCCTGTGCGATCTTCGTAGTATCCCTCAAGTGCCACCACGACCGCAGCCTTTGGGCGGCGTATTCGCACACCCTTCCTCCTTCCGCTCCTCCCCAGACCTATTAGTGGCGTCAAGTAGCCTCTTCGCCACCGCCTTCTCAAGCCGCCAGGAGGACAATCCATCATCTAGGAGAAGAGAACGCCACAGAATGACTGTATCCTGGGGGGGCTGCTGCTGCCCACCATCACACATGTCGTCACGTGCCACACTAAAGCTAAACATACCGACTATCAAAAGCATGCCTCGACGCCACCTCAGCAGCTGATAGCAACAGACGAGCGTTCACCGTCGTCGCGTCGTCGTGCGAGCAGAAGTATCCGCTCAGATATTCAGTCATTCCTTCATGGCCATGAGTCATCCATTCCTCCGTGTTCATGAGAAGTAGTCCTTCAGAAATGATACTTTGACCATTCTGTGGAATCAGTCCATGGATAGTCAGTCCGCTCGGTTATGAGACCGAGGATGTGACGTGCAAGGATCGGAGGTTGAGCCTATGCAATGCGCGAGTTCGAGGCCAAGCACCACCACCATCCAGGGGGTCAGCCAGTCAGTCGACTGCCTTCTTCAAGCGCTGCTGGATATAGCGGTGGCCATGGTGTAGACAGGATTCCTACTGACCCAGACCTTGCACTTTGCCATTCCAATGATGTAGAGGGGTCAGAAGCGGTTTCTTTTGCTGCTCGGAGGCACGAGATCATCGAGGCTGTGAGCAGTTTAGTGTATCTCACCCCTCTGTTTCGGGAGATCTGAGAAACTCGACTCGCCTTGTGTCCTAACCCCCTCATACCCCAGCAGCCTCATCTTATCCCCCGCTCCTTGACGACGATGGCCAGCGGTCCGTCGGCCCGCGCGCTGCATTCCTCAGTTCCCAGATTCACTGCTGTACCTGTTCCGTATGCTCCGATGAATTCGTTCGCGGACTTTGTTGTACAGCATGTCGAGTGCAACAAGGGGCGGGCGACCTAGGAACCTAGGAGAGATCGATTCGAACTAACGAGCATCCACAGCAGCAGAATACAGAGCTACAAGAAATGTTCAAAAGTTCTATCGACCAAAACCCTGAGTCTACAGTGGCAAAATGCCACCTTCATGTTCGTACTTAGACCAGGCAGCCAATATAAATTCTACATGCATGTACCTTCTACTCATGATAGAGTCGACCTCTGGCTATTTGCCACAGTTTGATTCATATTTGTATAATTTTTTCTGCACTTTGTACAACTCTCTAAAAGTATAAGGGTTTGACACATTTGGGTGGGAAGTCTCACCAGTTGCCTAAAAGTGGTGGCTAAATAGAGCTCTACTGTACACTCAAATGTTGCTCAAACATCCCAGAAACTGGCGAACACATTGTCAGGATACCAATGCATGCTACCTGTGATTATTGGATGCATAGTATATATGTGGATGATAGAAATTCATGTTGAAATACAGGTAGTGAAAAATGCCACTGTAGATTGTGCTTTTTCGTCGATAGGACTTTTGACCTTTCCCTGTAGAAGGGGCAACACATGTGCACACACGACTACGCTTGGACATTGCGTTCGAAAAATTGGGTTTTCTGTCTTACTTGAGACGCACACGAGGGGATGCCTCGCCTCGTTTCTGCCTTGGGATGATAGCCACAGCAATGCCATCGACAAGTTGCATGCATTACGTGTTTCTGTCCCGTGCAAAATGTCCTTGAACCGCGTAATGAGTGTAATGCCATGTCAGGATGCCGCAATGTCCGAAACTGTGTCAAGTCACCCGCACTGGCAGCCAACAAATACCTCTCACACTGCACAACGGTTGGCTGGCTTTCGGGAACGCAAAGACCAGCATAGCTCATCGTAGTCCGGGACGTTTACGAGAACGTGCAATCGGTTGCCTGCGCTAGCCTTTTGCTTCATGTCCGAAACGCAATCTCGGGTTTGAGTAAAGATTCATGTCGGGAGATTGGGAGATTGTTTTGCTGGACTGCTGATCCCGTCCGTGGTGTGGCTGCCCTCGATTCTGAGGGGCGCCGGTATTATCGCCCCGATCAAGTCTCCTTGCTTACTCACAACACGCGGCATCGTCACATCGTCACATTCCACCACCCGTCTCATCACATCTCATTTCGGACCTGCGGTCGAGCAAACCTTTGTCAGTGGGACCTGTGTGAGTGGGACCTTTGTGAGTGGGACCTTTGTGCGAGAGAGAGAGAGAAGAGAGGGACCCTCTTGGACCCTCTTCTTGGACCGTTTTGGACCTTTTTGGACCTGTTTGGACCTGGCACGAAGCATCTCTCCTCCCAGTGACGCTGTCCCCGGTCAAATTCGCTGTCACCAACGACGCGCCAACGGGCCGACGGGCTGCGCGGGACCTGTGCCACCGCCCGCGCCACAGCCTATCCTGACTGTGGATCTGGATCTGTGGAGTATCTCCCGGCCGTGTCGTGGCGCAGCCCCGCGCTTCTGTGGCGCAGGGGCCAGGGGAGAAGGGAAGCATGTGGCGCAGATGATGGTTTGCTGGCGGACCTGGGGGCTGCTCGTCAGTTTGCACACCCGGACACTTCTGTAAATAGCTTTTGCGAGACAAGCTTGTTCGTCGTCCGTCGTGCGTGTGACGGGCTCGATAGTTTTTATCGACTGGCAGCAGCGCGAATCTCGTGCAAGTCTCCGCGTGGCTGGGCTGTCGACGCTGCCGTGTCGTGATGTCCGTGGACTCGCACTAGTGACTTGGTGAGGTTGGCCCTGTGTGTCGCGACCTTTACAACATTTTTGGTTTTACCGTCGCCAGTTTGACCTGTGGAAGTTGACGTTTGACGACCTTGACCTTGACCTTGACCTTGCCCTTGACTTCAACTTTGACTTTGACTTTGGCTTCGGTGGATAGGGATTGGACCTGAACGGACGGTCCACGCCACAACGCCATGCGTGACGGGTGCCGGATTCCAGCGATCGTCCATGCGGGTGGTGGCCAGGCTCATACTCCGCGCTTACTCTTGTGCGGCTGTGGAGGAGGACGGAAGCGCACCATGCCTCATGCCTCATGCCTCATACGTACTGCGCCGGGATTTGACACTGTAGCGTCCGAGTCAGTTTAGGTAAACCGTACGGAACCCAATTGAACTCTACCCTCCGTCGTCAACTCTACTGCGTGCGCTGCTCATGGCCAAACACTCCGGCATGGCAACAAGGGTCCTCGGAGCTTGACCCGGTGGACGTCCGCCAACTGAGTGAGCAAGCTCAAATCCCTCGCCCGACAAGACCGTTCGCGGGGCTCGCTTGCCGTCGCGTTGCAGGTGTGTTACTCCGGCGTGCCTCGTCGCTGTCGCCAGCACTCACTGACAAGGTCACCCAAATAAATGCTCACTTCTGCATTTTTTCACCACATGGTCGCTTACGTCCAGTTATTCGATCACGTGCCTAGGCAGGCGGTGCAGCCTCTGTCCTTTGCTCGAGCAAGGTTGCTGGGCCCGTCGAGCTTGTTTCTGCTTCCATGCTTCTATTCGGACCTGCGGTGATTCCGGAAAGCCATGACCCAAAGTGAATCTGGCAGTGACCAAATATCGCTGGCGCACTGGCGCACTGGTGGAAACGGGGAGAGCCAAACCGGGCCGTTGTGCCGCGTGGTGGTGCCGTGGCTAAATAGCCCGCGGCCCGATGTGGGTGGCAACGTGCCCGCGCGTGGAGCTTGGGTGGCAAAACCCTCTGTTGGCATGTTGGTGGAGCTGGATAATTGATTCGCACGGTTAATTTGGCCAAATGTAACGCGTGGAATGCTGTGGCCTGCCTGCCATGTCGTGTCCCACCCCGCCGCAGCCAACGCCATACACGCTGGACGCCGCAGCGCGTCCACTGCGTGGCCCCTCGTGCCCCCTCGTGCCCCCTCGTGCCCCCTCGTGTCTCAATCGACTCATCCTATCATCATGTTACAATCCCACCACGCCTCCGCATTCCGCGGCCACAGCGACCATGCGTGTCCTCGCGGCGTCAGACTACCCGGCGCCCATCTTTCCTGGGTCCTGATGCAGATGAATGTTCCGAACCGCCGACGCCACGAGGTCAAGATCTCACTCGCGACGACGCGGAAAACAAGTCGGGGCGAGGCGCGAGAGATCGGAGATCGGAGATGGGAGCAGATGGCAAAGGGGGGGGGATGAGATCTTGCGGCCTTGCCGGCCAGGTCGTTACATTGGGAAGTTGCTGCATCCTCTATTACGCACGTCGTTGTCCCTTTCCCCTACCCAGCGTTCAAATGGCACTCATGAGTAACGTCACGAATCATGCCCATGCGAACGTGGTCTTCAGCCGGAAACGCACCAGCGGGCCAAGGTTTTCCCGGCCCGTCCCCTTCCCGTAGTCTCCGTGCCACTGTTTCGTGTGTCGAGGTGACATGTTTGGGTGGCAACTGCGGTGCCTCGTTACTGAACGCCATTCATGTCATTCTTCAATGTCTTGTTTACGTTCTCTTGGCTTGGCGACAATCAGACGAGTGAGCGCACGAGTACTGAGCTCTGAGCAGAGCCCCCCAGCTGCCTTGTATGTCGTGCGTCGTACCGAGGCTGCGTGTGCGCGGCTGTCCTATTTGCTCCGCTTCGCGCGGTCTCCGTGTCCGTCTTCCGGGGGGCACGCAAAGTTTAATGGCACACACGCGACCAGTTTGTGACTCATACAACCGCAAGGTTGATGTCATTCGTCGTTAATCTCTGAAAATTATGTCAAAGGGCTCGTTGTGCTTCGTCGACACTTGCGCGTCGATTTGCCACATGGCCACATACTTATTTACTGCACATAGCCGCTAGCCGCTAGCCGACCCAGAGCACACGATGACACATTTTGAGTTTGTCCTCAGTTCCAGCAAACGGGTCCCAGGTGTCGCTGGTCACTGGGCCCAGTCTAGCGCATCCTCGACCTATCGAATCGAATCAATTCCCCAACATCCACGCTTTCTGACTAGCTTACCTTGCCCTGCAGTGTACGTCGAGGCCCTGACCCACCGCCTCACAGGATCACAGGCTCGTCTCCTTCCCTGTCTTCCCGGCGATCGGGGGTGATGATGAGCACCGTAAGGAAATTTCACAGGCACATGTGGTGGACCCATGTGGCGGCAGCTGCGCAGCAATTACGTGCAAAACTGGACGATGTGGCTAGGCGTCACTGCAGTATACGAGGTCACGACCGGAAAAAGCACCCTAGACGAGAAGTATAGGTATGCGCTGAATCTGTCAGCTATGCTCCACAGCCTGTCGATGCCGTTAGTGTGCGGGCCGTTGGCTGCGAGGATGCGCAGACAGCTATGCGATACTTGTGAACACGATCCAGCTCTCACGCTCACAGGGAACAGTTGGATAGATGAACACTTACCGGCTCATGATCACGAGAGGGAGGTTCGTAAGAGCGACCTCGTAAATTGCCCCAGGCATGCCAAACGACATGGAGGGGTATTCCAACTCCGTGGTTGGTGTATCCGTCCGTTCTGCTCCTCTGCTGATCGCTGAGCAATTTCACTCCTGGTCAGCCGCCCTTGGGTCCCTCGTCCGCTTGATGTGATGCTCATGCCCCATTTCATTCCGGTTTTCCCGCAGTTCCTGCCACTGCGTTCTCGTAAACACCCCTCTTTTCTTCTTGCTCATTTCTCAATCCTCCCCTGATCTGGCCCTTCTGTCCCTATTCCTGCTTTGTGTTGTCTCCGGTCTTCCTCGTTCGCTTCTGTGTTGGCTGTTGTTCACTTTCTGCACCCCGTCGGACACCTCTTCCACCTCTTGTTTGCTCACGCTCCACATTTTCGGTCTCTCTCTGCCTCGTCAACGTCTTTCTGCTTTGCTGCACCCCCTCTCACTCACTCTCTTCAGTTCTTGGTTCTTGCCATACTCACACCCTCTACAGCCACCTCCGTGGCGCCACACCTCACCCAAACGCGATAAACACACCACACCGCTTTGACGAGATCAAACCCAAACTAAAGACGGCTCCAGACGGCTCCGCCCACCCCTTTCTGGCGGCCAGGAACGGCGGGCGGGAAAGGGGCGAAACAGGTAAACAGCAATGTAGGGCGGGGCCGCGCGTCTCGAACTTTATGTTCCCCCTCCTCCGCGGTGGGCGGTTAGTCACTCACCCTTTTGTTGTTATTTAGTGCTCTGTCGTACCGTCGTACGCCATGGGCTGTCGCTGTCGACGCTGGGATGGTGAGGGGATGGTTTAGGCCGTAGTTGCAGCCCCGGTCGTTGAAGCTACAGTGCGTGGGGACGCCGGGCCATACAGTATGTATTTGCAGTTGTGCCACTTTGCGAGCAACGAGCGCCACAGATGTGCTGCTGCGCTCGGCTCGGCTGCTGTCAGACTTTGTTTGGCGGAGCACGCCGGGAGCCCCGATCACGGAAGCTGAGCTCACGGGGGCACGTCTGTCTGCGTCAGGTGAGCAGACACCACGGCCAACATTCCTCCTTCCGCAGAGCAAGGTTGGCCCTGTTTCTCATCCCCCGCCGAGCGACCCTCCCCCAGTTCTTTCTGCTTCCGAAATGCGTAACTATACCGTAGCAGCCAGCCTCAGCAGAACCCAAAAAAGTATCAGAATCAGAAAACCGTCCAGGGTGGCACTAACGTTATCATTGCACTTGTACCGCCCTCATTTCTGGTCGTCGTCCATCGATACCCGCCGACAATCGGTCCACAGAACACTGGCGTTTTGGCCGCAGGCAACCATGATCATGATTTATTCCTGTCTTGTTGTCCAGCGAGACTCTGTCCAGCGAGACTCTGTCCAGCGAGACTCCGTCCAGCGAGGCTCCGTCGGAAGGGCCGCGAGTCTGGGTCTGGAGCGCCCTGGTGGACCAGTTTCCGCAGGGCTGCGGTTCCCCCGTTCCGCATCTCTCCCCCTCCCTCCAGGAGGCTCCCTGGGCACTACTGTTCTAGTCCATTTTTTGCGGTGTTCGCTGACGTACTTTGACCGGATGCGCCGGAAGACTAAACTCTCTCTTTAACTTTGAGGGTCGGCAGCCTGTAGAGCTGTGATGAGTGGACGCCCAGGAAAAACCAAAAGCAAGGGGCGAGGGGATTGGAAGAGCCGCATGTCGAGACTGTCAAGGTCAGTAGGTCAGAAAGGTCAGTAGATGATGTCCCTGCTCGCCGCGATTGCTATTCTGGATGATGGTGATCGCAGAACGTGGGCGAGGGGAGCCCCGAAATTACTGCCAGGTCACAATACTGTAACTAAGCACCACACCGAAATGCACCACCAACCCGCTTTGCAGGTGTGCAGAGAGCACCCCGGCGCCAGCCGACCACCAACACGTAAGCCGATGAGTTTAAGAGCCGGAACGGTTGTGGCGCCACACACTGCACGTCCATTGCCGCCGATCAAGCTCTGTCAAAACCTTACTGTAGTTTCGGGGGAGGTGGGGTGTGCGTTCGTTTCCCAGGAAATAGAGCACAGATCTAGAGAAAAAAACTGGGAACCAGGGCGTCGGACAGGTCTCCGCCACCGTGCCCTGCCACTAGTGTACCACAGATTAAAGTAATGATGTCCCGCAAATGGAGCTGAATTGTATTTTGGATGAGGGACGAAAACGCCAAATTACTGTACACCATGTTGTTACTGTCAGTGCCACACTCACCAGCTGCAATGTCTCACCATGGACGCGGCATGTCTCAAACTTTGAACCCATCCAACGACGTGGTCTGTGCAATGCACGCGCTCCGGCGGGTGTTAATTTATTAGCATGCAGTGTCCAGTCCTGTTGGACGGACACGTGTACGCAGACTCCAGACTAGCCAGACTAGCTGGACTGCGCTACGGACCCGCCGCCGGCACCACCGAGCGCACACGCGCGCTACGGCGAAACCCACTGAAACTGTGGGGGCGCTTACCTCTCCCCGTGTCTTACCTTCATTTCCATCCGACGAGCGTCGCACTCGCACTCGCTGACCTCGCTGACCTCGCTGGTTGGGCGGATTCCCAGTAATCGACCCGACCGACCCAGGAAGAATCCCGTCCAGCAGACGTCCTCATCTCGGAGCGCCCCGAAACCCAAAACACCAACATAGTTGTACAGTAGGTGGCTGCACTGCGCGAGAGACAATACAATGGATACGGCACTGGGCATACATACAGTACAGTAGAACACGGTACACTTCACGATTTCGATGAGGGTCATGCCCGGGAATACCAACGTCGTCGCAATTGTCGGGAACTCGGGAAATGAGGCGAATCAAAGAAGCGTCGTAATAACGTAGGGTAGGCCTAGCCCAGGTGGTTTCCTTGTGATAATGACAACACTGGCAACAATGACGACTCTGACAACTATGACGACAGTACAGTTTTATCATGTACAGCCGAAAAAAGGTGGACGCAACCGACGAGTGGCTCGCGTGCGTAAAGTGAAAAGGGACAAGAATAATGCAACGGAGCCACTGCACCGATGGAACTGAAGGAATGGAACGACACCGCGCAAGCATGCCAAATGCATAATAGGTACCTAGCATTTTAGCATGTGACTGGGCGAATTCCATGTGAGAAGCGAGGGGAGCCGCAGGTCTGGACCGGAGCTGCCAGAGTTACCACAACAGGTGGGTGGGCAACGACAAACGTCCTACGAGTGTGGCGAGGTACAAGGGGATGCTACATCGGGAGTGCAACTGATCATTATAGTTGCACAGATCGACAATGGGGCAAGACACAAAGTAGGGACCGTGAAAGGAGACATTCGTTCGCTTCCACATCAGCGCTGTTCGTTCCTTGTTCCTCGCAGGAACGCAGGTAACAAAGGGGCAACAGTCAGCGGACGACGCCCGCAATCACAAAATGCAGACAAAAGATGCCACAAACGGCAGCGCGTAGACAACTGGCACAAATGCAAAAAAAAAAAAGAAAAAAAGAAAAAAAGAGCCCTGAGCGATAGCCTGTAGCTTGGCAGCGATATCCCGCGGAGCAGCGCGACAGAGCCGTTGAAAGCCGACGACAGTGCCATTTCGCGTGTAAATATCGCGTCCTTTGTGACGTCTTCGTCACTATGGCACCGACGCTCTCGCCCCTAGTTCGAGACTCCAGGAACCAACCTAGGATTCAGCAGCGGTGATCACCAGGGTGGCAGTCACAATACTCGGTACCGAGCTACTGAGGTCTCGGGGTGGCTCCAAAGGACATGAAGCGCCGCCGCTTTCGTTCCCTCGTCCCCTGGTGTATTAGAAGTGGCGCAGTCCATTTCTCCGGGAGCCAACCTTGATGGGTCCCAGTTCGCATTGACGGAAAACCTGCACAATTATTATTATTGTTCTTCACGAATGGCATGTTGGCACCGCACCAGTGAACACGAGGGTTGTAACGTTGTCTTGCCAAGCGTCCTCCCCAGTCCAGTAGCGCAGGGCATCCTGAGGTATGTGACGTCGCAGCGCGCCATCCCTGTAATGGTCTTTGGAACGTCATCACGCTACTGTATAATATGTACCAAGTAAGTGTTGGTTGTGCCCCGGTCTATGTTTCGCTCTGGAACCATCCGGCCGGCGTGCGTCCTCGGGCCTAGGGAACAGTAAGGAGAAAGATCGATCCCTGTGGGCAGTGGACGGTCCCATATCTCAGGATCGGCGAGAAGTCAATGGAAGAAACCACCTCCACAAAGGTGGCGCTCTCCACATGAAAAGGGGATATCCGTAGAGGAAAGAGGAATACGTACTCTTGAGAACAATTGCGATGCCATATCGTGGAACATTGAGACATGCCAAAGTAGTCTGAGCCAACTTTGGACGCGCTAGTGGCGCCTGAACCTGTACTTGTTCTTATGGATAGAGCACTATACCGTCTGCATTCGAAGAGGGGATTGGGTAGGGCGAAGGGCTTGTACTAAATCATGGGGACCGAGTAGGGGAGTGAGACTGGTGACTTGCAGGTGTGTTCACCTTCTGAGTGCCACAACAATGCCCATAGTGTGTTCTTCTGTGTTTATCCAAGCGATAAGCAAGAGACCGAATGCCGATGGCCTCCGAGTGCGGCATCTTGGCAGCTTGGGATTGGCAGTATGACAGTTGCCAAAATCCACGTGGAAGCGCCGGACTGCTGTACTGCTGCAGCTGCGCATACCCCGCTGCCGCTGCCATTCGCTGCCAGATTGCCGGATATCGCCCCAGATGTGAGCAACTGAGCAAGACATATGACATTTCAGGTAGGACGTGTGAAAGGGTCGTGTTCAAGATACCAGGTGCCAATTGCCAAGTGGGAAATGGAGCTCGCACCTTGGGGTCCGTGTCAAGAAAGCGGAAATTCATGAACAACAAATAGTCATACATGGGCAGTGGATACAAATAGACATGGGCAGTGGTACTGGTGCCACAGACGGAGCGCCGTCGTAAAACGATGGAGCCGCCACTGGGAGAAAAAAAAAAAAGGGTCGACAACATCTACTGTCTGTTCTTCATTGTTGTCGTCGTCGAATGTCGGAGACACAGGCGACTGACAGCAACGTCTCACTGACCGAGCCCCCTGTTAAAATCCAAACTGCGGTATGCATGCAGCAATCAAGCGCCGTCCGCGGCACGGTGTGGGCAGCCGTAGCGCCAAGATTCCACATCCGGACAGAATTCACAGGTGGGCACAGGCAGTTTGTGGCTTACTCGATCTTGTTCTTACATTGTGAGGCGATGACGAGAGGGGGGACAAAGTTTCAATGAGGAATGTGCTCGTTGCCCGTGCGGCCAATAGGCCAATAACCAACTGGATAGGCATGTTGTTGTAATTTACCAGTAGCCAACAGCCAAGAGAAACAATGCCCTGGCATGGTCCCATGGATAGGGACGCATGAGCCGTGCGGCGCCACCAACCAAGTGCCTCGATTGCGTCGGTCCAGAGATTGGAGGGTTTCTGGCTGGCGCTGCTTTGATCTCGGGGCCTTGGGGATAATCAATCTAAAAATGTGAGAGGTCCGGTCCAGGAACTGGAGGATGATCCTCAACGGGGGCCGGGCGCGGGGCGCGGGGGGCGCCCTCGTTGCACTGCCCGAAAGGGAACTCAGGTATTGACCTACAGTACAGTAATTTGTCCAACCCTGCATGGGGGCGAGAGCACTCGGGAACATGGCAGACCACTCGGACTTGGCTTTTGAATGATCATGCGTGTCCACGCCAGTCTATATCCTTTTTTCTCATTCGCCATCGTTCATTCCCATTCGATTCCTGCGATCCTCCCTGTGCGCCACTGGGGACCGTGTTTCTGATCGCGGTTTCTAAACTACTTTTTTTCCCCCTTGTCCCCATTCATGCCCACAGTTTTGGTATCAGGATCAAAGTGGAGGGGAACTGTTCCAGCAGTGTCCTGAATCCACCCAAGTATTGGCACTACCCTGTCTGAAGGCTTGGAGGGTCCGCCGCCATCGGCCTCGCCTCGGGATCCCTAGTTTACCTGACGGTGATCTAATTAATGTTGGCGGCGGTCATGAGCGGCTCCAGCGACCATACTGATATACTGAATGTCTACGTCTGCGAGGGCGGCCGGCGGTAAGTATCGTACCGTATGTGCCCTAGCCCTCACTCGTCTACACTGGCACTGAGCACATTCTGGTCGTTCCTCGTTCCTCGGCAGTTTGTGGGTCTGAGTCCCGGGTATCGCCGTACAGCCCCTGCGGTGATCCCCTGCAAACTGACACCCGGACAGCTGAGCGCTCTCGGAGCTCTGGAAGAGGGGGGGGGGGGGCGCTGGTTGGCTTGCCCTGTGTCCTTGTGCCGACTCTTTTCCTGGTCCCCCGTCCCCTTCTGCGCGTGGTGCTCAGCGTACTCGGCGGCACTCCCCTCCTCCCCGAGCACCCCAGTCTTTCTTTGACGGCGGTCACCGCCCGTCGGCGCTGGCACATTGTCTTGTCCTGAGCGCACAATGCCGCATTATACCTTGCAGGCTGCGCCAGAGGAAGGAGGGGGCGTGAGCCACAAACACACTGCTACAGAGCAAGGGGGGCAACGCACGGCCCACGGCCGCGGCTAGCAAGCAGTAACCACCGCACTGTGAAGTACCAAAGCAATGGAAAGCACACCATACCAAGACGAGTCTTACTTGTCCAGATAGGGAGCTCCAAACTCACAGCCGAGCCGAGAGACGCGAGACGCGAGAATACCAGTGAATAGCAGGGTGTAAAACACGGCCTGAGCGGGAATGGCCTACGACGGCTCTGATCATGACTACTGCGCCGCGCGACCAGTGCTTCAAGGCAAGTTGCCAGGTGGCCAAGTGGCTTATGTGCCATAAAATGCATCAGCACATGAGAGGCCCGCGCCGGCCCGTCACGGTGTATGGAGTATGGAGATCCAACCGTAAGTACTGTATAATACATGCTGGCAGCCAAGCGCACAGCTTTGCAGACAGAACAGGTACGTCAGCAGGTACCAGAGTACAGGTCCATCGGCTACGGTACTTTTTCGTGGTGCTTCTGGGTACGGAGGTAACAGCGCCGAAACCTTGCTCTGCTCTCACGACAGGTAACACTATTGCATCCGTGAAAGGGCGCCGTAATGGCACGGGACCGATAAAGCCGGATTGTGCAGGTTGCGATCAACTGGAACTGAACTTTGTTTGGCAGCTCGAACCGTGAATTCCTTATTGACTTGTGGACCTGGGCTACGGTCCTGGTCTCCGTCACTCCAAGGTACTGTAAAACCTGGTTGTGAACTGAACTGCGTCAACTGAACGACCAAGACACTGAGCGAGTGACAATTTCAGTGCACCATCAAACTATCTTGCGCCGTGGGGGTGCCTCTCTGGCACGCTAATGACTGATGACTGACTGCGGTTATACATCCCAAGTGCACACATCCCGGATACCGACGATGCCACAGGGGCAGAGCAGCATGAGCGAGGAGTCCAAGGGGCCATGCAGAGAGAGTAAGTCAATGTCGCATGGTCAGAACTAAAAACAGAGCACATAGGGATAGGGGGACGGGAAGGAAACGAAAACCATCTCGCACGCAGCGCGCACGACGCAGCCATGGTGGCACATTGTGGCGTCGGGCCCACGGGGAGTGACACTCCCAGGCCCCAAATATGCATGGTTGGGCGGGCAGAGGATAAGATCGGACGCCAGCGGCCAGCGGGAGAACAGGAGCATATCGACGACGACCACAGGCTCGTCCACTTTCAAGACACTGACTGACTGCTGGTCTAGAAACCCTGATTGTCAATTTCGTGGGCCGGCAGATTTCTACGTTCTTTGGGCAACGTATAGTACAGAACGCGCAGTACGGCTTACGGTACGGTACAGTTAATAAGCATTAGCTAGCTCTGCCCGATCGACACCTTGTCGGGTACATAGGGGATAATAAACAAGGTAGAACAGGGGATAAATGGTTTATTTTCATTCTTGTTGCCGTTGAGATCTGGGGCAGTTTGTGTGGTGACCTGGTTCGGCAGCAAGGCGCACAACGATCAAAAATGAACACCTTGGCTGCTTGCTCAATTGCTCGTGTTATGCAAGCTGACTCGAGGGTAACCCTGGACAGACCGTTGTATACTATACTGTACATGCCTAACGGAACAGGCTGCACTTCATTTAGGTGCTATTGATGCGGCCAAACGGGCAAGAGGGCAAGGCACACTGAAGGCACTGGAGTAACTCACTTGATCACTGGTAAATACAATGCAAGGGTCTCGTGTGCGCGGGAACGATCATATCCCCTAGCTCCCTACCAGGCCGGCTACATACTGCAGCTGCGGGTGGAAAGTGTCCGGGATCCCCCACCAATTGTTTGCAGGATGCACTCTGCACTCTGTACCCAGAACGGTATCCCATGTCTTGGAGCCAGGAGAAGAAGGAACGTAAGCAGCCAATGGATGACAGCTCTAGGGCTGAAAGAAGGAATTATCAAGAACGGTGACTCTCGGAGCCAGAGCCAAAGTGAAGTGACACCACACATTCAAGGAGCCATTGGAGGGGGAAAATGCGTCCAATTGGGGGTAAGTACAGTACTGCAACAGGTTGACAAGCGAAAAAAGAAGGAAAAAAAAAAAAAAAAAAAGTAGGGGAAGAAAAAGCAAGAAAATAAACTCAGGAGGATGTCTTACCTCGTGCCCCTCATTACATAGCTCCGCGCCTTCCGGTCACTCTCATGAGCTGTTGACATCACACTTATCAAAGCAAAGACACATGGCCGAGCTATGCATCAGAAAATGCACCGCTTGCTCCCAGTGTTGCTGGAATTCAGGCAGCACGGAACAGGATGAATTGAATTGATGCTTCTGTTCGCAAGGCACTCCCTTCTCTGTCTCCAGATCTCTGTAGTGACGACAGTGTTACTTCAACTGTGCCGTAGGACGTGCCAGTCGGTCTGTTGTCGTGGTGTGTTGATCAAACATTCTTGGTGGTGGCTCAGAGTGCCAAGATCCCGGGACATTATGTGACAATGCGTCCCGGTAACTCACCTTGGTTAACGTTTCATTCGGAGAACTGAGAACGGAACACTCCATGGCGAGAAAAGGCAAGGACTTGCGGGAAGCCCGGAGGAAGAGATCAAGATTTAAATTATACAATTATACACTCACCGCTGCTCCGAGAGTGACCGTCGTCTCGTACGATCGTTTGCCATGCCACGGAGCAGAAGTCGTTGAGAGGCATGAGAGAGTTGCGCTCAAGTCACATGTTGAAATGACTTCGGCATGGTATGAGAAACTGTCAAACGAGAGGGGGATAAGGCCTGACATATGACCAGGCCGAATAATTATGCCCATCCTATGCCACGGATGCAGTTTGGTTCACAGCTCGACGACGACCACAGACCAAGAGACCAAAGACCAAGAGACCAAGAGTCTGGACCTGCCTGTCGGCCAACCTCCTTTGGCAACAGAACAACGCTACGCGCCCACCTGTTGGAGGCTTCCATAATATTATCACCTGTTTGGTCTAAGATGTCCCGGACAAGTGATCCGTTCTTCCTCCTTGGGACACGAAACGAGGATACCAGGAGAAACCGAAAGAGACAAACACCCGAGCAATGGAGGAGGGCCAGAGACTGACAGCTCGAGGGCGGAACGAAGGGGCAAGGCAGGGTTTGTTCTCGGCATCAACATGACCATCCAAACAGTATACGGGCAGAGGCACCACCTCTTCTACGCACACATGCGGCAGAGATCTTGAGATCTTGAGACGTGGTGGAAACAAGCTACAAGACAGGATGACCATGTGGTACACTCCCTTGCATTCACCTCCGGCCCTGCCGGGCCGAAATTGTCAAGCTCTCGGGAAGCCGGGCCAGCACCAGGAGGCAGAGTGAACCAGCACGGGTTCCAAGGAGAAAAGGGAAAACAAGATAGCAAGAGACAGCCAGAGGAAATATAGGTCCTGTGGATCTGTGGAGTCTTTGCATGCAACCGATGAGAAACAGACTGGGACCCAGTCCCCTGCCACGCCGCAGAATGTCGAGAAGCGGTGTGAGGTACTGACGGGGTGAGGCCCTACCCCGGCGACGGCTCAGGCCGCGAGGACTAACGATGAGTGCAAGGCATGGTATCTGTCGTGTTGAAATACAGGGGAGGGGGGGGGCCCGTAACTAATGCATCGGAGTTGCCAGCGATTGGACGAGAGTGTCAGTGACCGAATGCAATGACGCAGTTCTTTACGTTGCCAGCAGAAGCCACAAAAGGTACGGCCTTGGAGCTGGCAAACGTAATACTCACCAAGATTCACGAGGGAGGCAAACGAACCTGAGGCTCTATAACGAGGTCAGGACGGCATGCTTTGAGCCGAGGAAGGCCATCGGCCCTTCCACAAGGGGTGATGAGGGGTTTGCAGCTGGTGGGAGGCTCAGGACGCGGCAAAAGGCTATGAACGGCAAAACCTTTTTAGATGAGCAGCACAGTGAGAGGGAAAAGGAAGGGAAAAAAAAAAAAAAAAAACGGGTTCCTGTGACCATGCCGTTGACAGTTCCGATCACATCGAGAAACCACGTACCGGAACCAGAAAACCAAGCGAGCCTACGACTCTCTTTCTCTCTGCTCTCTCACTCTGACTCTCTGACCTCTCTGACTTTCTGGCTCTCTTCTGCCTCTTTTGCTGCAGTGCTTCTCCATCGCAGGCTTTTGCGGCTGATGCTCCCTCCCCATATGTTCATTTCCTCGAGGTTCTGCCATCATGCCTTGCATTTATTTATTTCTAACTCTAGAGCTTCCCGGCGCCAGGCTCGTTTGCCTCCTGTTCTCCTGGTACCTTAAGCGTGCACCCACACTCCATCTTTGGCTCTGTTAGCCGCCTCTGGGTTCAGGTCTCCCTCCCCCCTCCCCCTCAACCCCCTGTTCCTCGGCGCTGCGCGCGAGCGCGTGAGGCAACTTCACAAGGCTTGGATGTACCTTCTGTATGCATCCTCTCTCCTCTGGCCTCTGACCGCTCTTCTTCTCCTGTGCGCGGTCTTGTCCCCCCCCAAACAACAGCTGCAGTCCACCAGCCCGATACGCACTAGGAGATCTAATCCGGGTACCATGATCTTGTGTAAAGGAGCGATGCATATCTATCACGTCCCACTTCCCCCTCCCAAACCCTTTTTGAGGAGACTTGGTGTTCTCGAATCTCCCAACTCCCCCATCCCCTCCCCTCCAACCACCTTCCACAAGTTGGTACAAAACAGTCAACCACAAAATAACGACATCAGCGAGTCCTTACCAGCACTTCTTGCCAGTCGTTATTCTCCTCCAGCCACTACTACACTAGTGACCAACAACACATCACGATCTCGACAGCTCGGCATACTTGGTGGCAAACATTCCTTGTCCACGACATAAGCATCCCCCCACACCAGCAAGCCCACCGGGCGAGGATCACACAACAACTTCTACACATACCGCGGACGTCACCCCCGGCCCCCGCTCGACAGTGCTCCACGGGGCTCACGTCTGTCGCACACTGGCGTTGGCCTTACCTCTGGTTCAGTTGAGGTTACATTTCACTCCATTCGTTATTGACCGCAGGGACACGTCTCACACAGTGGATGGTTCCTCGTCTCTTTGAGTCCACCAACAACACCATCCAAAGCAACAGCCACTCATCCCCGTTACTCTAAGTGGGACCGGAGATTCAGAGAGGAGGCAGAAGATAAGACAACTGCAATACGCCGTCGTCAGCCGTGCCACACAAACAAGACCGAAAAAAACACCCCAGGAGATTGTCCTCTTGTGGCACCATTGTGACTTGTAAGCAACTTTTTGCAAGTTTGGCCTGGTGTCAACTTCCGAGACAAGGTCTCAGACTTTTCCTAACGAGACAGTCGATCACTCCCTCACGGGCAAAGAGCGCTGGAAAAGGGACTACAAGCGCCACCGACCCCTCTTCAACTCACCGCCTCGCCGCCTCAGCGCCTCCGAGTTCCTCACCACCACCTGCACTTCAGCCCTGCACGTTCCTGTGTTGCAGAACGACCCACTCTGCCATTCCCCGCAGGAGCCCTCACCGAGCCGGGTATCATCTCTCTCCCTTCGACCCTACTCACCCCCACTTTCGCGATCTCTCTCTCTCTCGCGCGCACGCGCGCAAACTTTGATCCAGTCTCACCCTGCCGTCCCTTGCCGCACCGACAGAAACGGTATTCAGTAACGCGCTTCCATACCCACCAGAAGCCCCTTTGGCCACCCTCAAGCTTCCTGCAGCTTCCTGACAGGTTCCAACGTTCCGACATTCGGAAGGTCATTGGCCCCATCGAACGCCTTCAGGCGCGTCCTGTCGCTTGGACCCCAACCCCGGGGACACATTGTAATACTGGGTGAGCGACATCCCTTGACGAGAGCCAGGCCGGCGACGAACTTTTAGTCCTCGATCCACTTCATTCCTCGAAAGAGTGGACGACTCCCACGCACGTCCCCATTCATCTGTCTCTCGTATTTAGCTATCCTCCCCTAACCCTCTCAGTTCTGAGACGTGGGACTAGGAAGCCCGCTACACCGCGAACGGCCAGGCAACTGCAACAACGCCTCATAGGATACGGAGCACGTACGCGCGTCTCGCCATCGTTGATCGTCAACAGGCTTTACCCTCGCCGTTGAGCAAAGCTGTGGACGATTCCTTTGTCCTGTTAAAGGGCCCGGTAATTTTGCACCTGGAAACGACAGCGGTGAATCCCAAACTGGAGTCGCTACAGACTGTCCATCGTCAACCGTCAGGTCGCTCCCACGATCGTTCTATTCTTCACCAGTCCTTTATCACACAACATCTTTCCACGCAAGCACACCCTCAACACGTCGCCCGAATGGGCACAGGAAAAAAGCCGCCACTCACCATGCCGAGCGGTTCTAGTTCTGGCGCCGGACCGAGCTCTGCGTACTCGCCCGCCGGTGTAGGCTCCGCGACGTCAGCGACAAGAACGAATCGGCCCGCGTCCGCAACCTCCACTCCCTCATCTGCGACCACCAACAAGGATTTCCCCCATCCTACCGCCGCGGGCTCATCCTCAACGAGATCTCCACCAGCGCGCAGGCGACCGTCCGAGACGATGTCTGCTGGATCAGCCCCTCAAAGTGCGGCATCTGAGGAATCGGAGGAGGCGAAACGGCGAAGACGAGAAGATTACTCTCAGTGAGTTGAGTCATCACTTAACGCAATCGACATAAGCGCTAACATATTTAGCCTGTTTCTGATTGTCTGCCAGCAACCTGAGCGTGCGCGGTTATGCTCGTACAAGGAGGAGAACGATACTGGTGCGGTTCAAATGAATCAGCTCTCTGCGCATACAGGCTGACGATCAGTTGACAGGCGTCCCGTTGATCCGCCGCCTGTTGTCGAACTGGCCTCCAAGGCTGGCACCTTTCCGTGAGTCTCAGCAATGCACACCTGTAACTGACCTCGTTTCCAGCGATCTCCTTGACTCTACACGATTCTTCATCCGTGCAACATTAGTGGCGGCTGAGCCGAGTCCACCGAACGCGCCGGATCTCGCTCCCGGAGAGAAGTACGCTGCCATCAAGACACCGACTGGCGCGGACCCCACATCGGGCGAGACCATCCAGACACCCGAACGTTTGCGACATCTTGATGGCACACCAGGTGCTCTGTGCATCTTCCCAAAGCTCAGCGTGCGACTGCCTGGTGTCTACCGTCTCAAGTTTACATTGTTTGAAACGGAACAGTAAGTTGCATCTCCATCTGGTCCTCCATTCATATGGCTGACACATTCTTTCCCCAGTGGCCTGTCAGCTATTACGCACGTCGTGTCCGCCCCGTTTGAGGTCTTCTCGCCAAAGCTCTTCAAGGGTATGCACGAGAGCACTCCTCTGACGCGCCATCTTGCCAATCAGGGACTCAAGGTGAAGCTCCGCACGGACCCCAACGGCGGCAAGGGTGCAAGTCGTCGACGGGCAAGCGTCGCTTCGTTCAACGCACCGCCAGGTCGGGCCGACCCCGAATCACCCATCGCAGGTCATCCCGGGGCCATTGCTCCGCCTTACCTTCTGAAGGCCTCAATGGCTGCTGGCCCCTCGTCGGCACCACCCTACGGGCACCCCACCCGCAGCCTCGTTTGGAATCACCACTACCACCAGCAGGGGTACATGTCCGAACGTGAACGCTCACCGGCCTCGGATGTGCCTCGCAAGCGCGCTCGCACCAGTGCTTGGCGCGACGGCAGGGATGACGGGTTGTTTGAACTAAACCACATTTCCTCAAAACTCGACTTCAGCGGTGAGTTTCGGTGGTGTGTGCTGATTGCTTTCTGTCGTGGGGACTTTTGAGACTGACTGTGCAGCCCCGTCGCCGTCGTCAGATTTGTCGGCATTCTCGCTCGGTCACTCAGGCAGGCCCACCTCTGCGCCTAGTCCTCCTGGCTTCCGTCGCACCGCTCGCGACCACGGCGCCGACGATGGGTTCCCTACGTTCCCCCTCCCCCACGCCGCATCAGCCTCCATACCCCGTCGGCATTTTTCTGACCCCCGCTCTCTTCCCCCTCAGGACCTGCCCTACTCGAGGGATCGCTCAAGGGACTACGAATATGACACGGAACCTGCGAAAGAGAGCCCCAGGACAAGTCCGAGGGACAGACATGGTATGGGGGGCCCACCCGACAGCCGACGGTTGAGTAGGGAGAGGGAGTTGGCCATGGAGCGCGATATCGCAAGGGAGAGAGCTATGCGAGAGCTTCCATGGGAGCCTCGTGATCGTCGAGGCGGACAACACCCGCATTCCATGCACGTGAGCGCCCCTGGCCCACCTCCCCTCTCGCACGCTCCCCCCCACTCGTACCCATCATCGTCGCGCTCCTACTCGCCGACTGGTCCTCATGCCCACCCTTTGCCCCCTGATCTCCGGGCTCCATCTGAACCTCCCTCCTTTGCTCTCCCACGACTGCCACCCATTGTCGCCGGTGACCCCATGGACCCACGCGCCCCTCACGGGCACAGCGGTCACCCCTACCCGCCACCGGCGCACGGACACTACCACCTTCACCATCAGCCTCCGCCTCCTGGTCATCACTCTCCCCAGACACCTCAGGACCACTTGCCATACCCGCCGCCGCCGCCCCATTCGAGGCCGCATACATCCGGCGCTGGACCGGCCACTCACGGTAGCCACCACCCGTCCCATCACTCTGGCTCCCACCCAAGTCCCCCATCGCTACTGCCACCCATCCGGGAGCGCTCACCCGCTCACGCACGCGTGCACCCTCCCTACGACAGGGAACCCCGTCGGTGAATTTCGCCGATCAGCGGCCTGGCTTACTCAAGTGCCGTGATATCCTAATACCCACTGCCACGAAGGACTGCCCCACTGGAACAACCCACACACGCTCGTCGTCGTTCCATGCTACCCACTCTCCCAATACCGCAGCTTGCGAATATCCTTGACATTACCCTCTCTATCCCCCACCTCCCACCAAAAAGTATCTTCATCTGATCACACAAGACAATTGACATCCCAATGCACGATGGATTCCCTCAGGACAATCAATCGGTGACAATCAATCGGTGTTTCCCATCGTCGAATAACCCCATTCATTTCCACCCTCATCCACATTCCCGAGCCTCATTCATGTACCACCTATACACATGCATTGTCGGTCATGAGTAACAGAATACCCAACCGAGCTGGGAGGAACCTACTCCATCGCCCCTCGGAGAGATAACTGTGTCCCTGTGATTGGGCGTGGCTTGGCTTTCACAAAATTCGCCGGTGAATGTCCTCTGGGCCGTCAAATACTTTCCATTCTCATCTTTCAGGTGTCTAAACAGCACTTGAGTGGGTTCACCGTCACATACCCCTGATCTGTCCACCCTGGTGCACCTGGCTGACCAGCTCGTTGACAAGAATTCCACAGGATCACAGGCAATTACTGTACAAGGATGAGGCGTCGCGCAGAGGAAACAAACAACAGGGCAAAACAGTACGTGGCGCAAGTGGACGGCTAACGGCAGGTTGGCGCAGTGTTTGTATGTAGTGTACCTCACACTAGGGGGGCGGGGGGGGGGGACATTGAACCGAGCAACTGTTTACAGACGAAGAGTGCGAAGGCAGCTCGCGGCGGTTGGCTGGCTGTGGACCAAATTGGCGTCGTTTTTCGTAGTGGTAGTGGTGGTGGTGGCGGCGGACTTGGATCGAATACCAGAAAAAAAAAAAAAAAAGACAACAACAGAACGCCACCAAGGCACACGGACCCGAGAAGGGGGGACGAGAGGATCAGAATCAGGACCACGACATCAGGATCAGGTCACCAGGATCAGGACATCAGGGCCCCATCCCACCAGCACGCCGCAGTCCACACAAGCGTCAGGCATTATCAGGATCAGGCAAACGTGAAAAGCCCCGGCTAAACGCGAAACCAATGACATGTAGAGTTTACAGTCGTTGGGAGGGCAAGGGTTGACGGTTGAGCCATCGGCCTCGGGCTCGACCTGTTTTGTTGCAACATGCCTCCTCCAGTTGACGTGTGGCAGGGGGGATGGATATCCTCAGGCAAGGTAGGCAGAAAATCACATCAGGGGCGGTGAGAGACACGAGAAGGGGCAAGTAAGCTGGATGCCACTACTGCCAGGGGAAAGGGACGCGGGCGACTACGGCCACTAGGCGGTACTAACAACACACATACACACGCACCGATACGAGGCGCTGGCAAGGAGAGGGAAGGGGGGGGGTCGGGCTACAAGGCACACACGCGCAGCAACTCCGAGGTTTCCTCGCGGTTCCCGGCTGCTGACCATCCCATCCCATCCCATCCCGTCCCATCGCAGCCATCCCGGCCGCTCCCTCCATCAGTCTCGGCGCCGATCGTCAGTTCCCAGTTCCCCAATTCCTAGTGGCGTCGGGGGGGTCGGGGGTCGGGAGTTTGGGGTTGGGGACGCGAGGGACAGTGGAACCGAGCGAGGATGGGCCCTGGATTCGGATGATGTGATGCTGCATTTACCACTGGTAATGGGATGGTCAACGCACGCGTAAGCGTAAACCTCGGAATGGACGTTGTCGGGGGCTGATCCCATTCTCGCGTTGGGCGCTGATCCATTCTTTGGCGTGGTCCTGGTGCCAGATCGTCAGGCTCATCTCACCCTCTCTGCACTGCCTCGTTCCATGATCCTGGACTAGTGGCAGCCACAATCTCTCCCTCACCTTCCACCTTCAGCTTATTTTTCGCACCTTTTTGACCTGTCTCAGCCGTCGGCTGCCACTGATATACCATAGCGAGAAGCGTCATAATCCGAGTAGTTGTTCACGAACTCTGAGTGGCTGTTGCAGTGGTAGTAGTGGTAGCGGGGACTCGGCACTCGTCAGCGGTCCCTGCTATTATTCGCTCACCTAGAGTAGTCGCCTGTCCGAACTACGCTCCGAGACATCCACTCTGTGCGCAGCGCCTGACGATGTGGCTTACAATGGGCAAAAACTGGACGTCAAGGTCAATGAGCAACTGCGTCCACGCCAATAGTCCGTCCGCACTGGTCCTCTCGGTCCCTGGCGAGGTTAGCGTTGGTTGCCGCAGATATTGTGTGCCAGTCAGTCCATCGGTCAGGCAGGTTATCGGCAATGACAAACAAGTGAGCCGTAGAACCGTTCAGTTGCACGTCTCTCCAACATTCCCCTTGGTTTATGCAGAAGATGATGGAAAATTATACGACCACGAATATTATCCCGTATCCCGTACCCCGGGGTATCCACTAAACACTCTAACCCCTGGCCCCCGCCGCCGAAGCCGCAAACATCTCGTCCCTCTTCTTGGTCCACACGTCGCGCGTGACGCCCATCCACCGCCCTTTGGCCTTGAGCAGGCCAAGCGGCTCGGGCTCGCGCCACCCCTTGTCCGCGTTAATGCCCACAAAGCCACATTTGGCGAATATCCGCTCGCCGCCGGGCGTGTACGGCGACGTGAGGACCACGACTTGCTGGGTAGCCGAAGCCGGGGCGAACGCCGCATCGAGCGCAGCAGCGACGAGTTCGGTGCCGATACCAAATTTCCGGAGGGGCGCGTCGACCGTCAGATGCCGGATTTCCGCGGTCGATGCCTCGCCTGTGGTCGCCTTGGTAGAACCCGAGCCTGCACCAGAAGAGGAAGTGCGCGACTTTGACTTTGACTTTGAGGTGGATGGCGAAGTGGTGAGTTCGTCAAGGTCCACCGAGCCAGGCGCCGCGACCTCCCCGTCCGACGCACCGAGCACGCTCTGGATTGGCGCTCCCGCCCGCGTAGTGTCGAGCGCGACGAATCCGCGTACTTCGCCATTATGCTCGAATACCCACGCCGACGACCCATAGTACGCAGGAAGGTCGAGCACGTCCACGGAGCCGACCACCTGCCGCATCCGCGCAAGGAACGGCCAGCGCTGGAGGTATTCGATGATCCCGAGGACGGGGAGCCCCGTGAGTGCGGGCCCGATCAGCGGCGCAGCGTACGTTACGCGGTAGTACGGCGAGGGCTTGAATCCGAGAACGTGGTTGAGCACCAGGCCCACGACCAGGATGACGGCGAGCGTGAATGGGTTCAGGAGGACTGCGAGTGTTAATGGCCGTTCGTATGGACTTTCTCGTTCTTTGCCACTGAACGATTCCGCCTCCGCAGCTGAGATCGCTCTTCTTTTCTTATACCACGTCCCAGAGCCTCATGCTGTAGGGTGTGGTGCAGACGAGCAGCGTCTGCGTACGCTGGGAGAGCAACCTCCCCTTTGCTTTCCGTCGCCAGGCTTTCTCTTTCACTCCCAATACTGATTATGGTGGTCCTTGTTCGTGATGACACAGTTCTCCAGAATGCAGAATGCAGACTCACCCTTCTTGTTCGCTCCCGCCAGTCCCTCCATGATCCCGGCACCAAGGAGCAGCTTGACGATGTGGACATCGTCAGCTGCAAGGGGGCGGACGTAGTCGCCCTTCGTGTCCGCCGCGGTCGTGGTCGTGGCCGTCGCTGTGGCCGTCCCTGTTGCTGTTGCTGTGGTCGCTGTCTTTGCGGGCATGGTGATGATCAAGCCGGACTGGAAAGTAAGTGCACAACCACCGTTTTACGGATGACAGCAAATGTCAGATAGTGACAATTAAGTATAACAACCAAAAACTTCTTCGCGACGTGTCCAAACTTTTCGAGACCTGTGATCGCAACACCGTGGCCCCCCGTGGTCGTGTGCACGTTTATTATCAGTCCAGCGTACAGCGTGATCTTTTGAAGCTGGGGGAGCACGCTGGCCTATGAGCCGTGGGTCGCGGGGTACCCAATATAGCACCCCGGATATGGCCGGCTCGACGGATATCCGGGAGTACAACCAGGTTGGCTGGACATCGCACGTGCGAAACAACCAAAAATGTTGGTGCGCTGGCTATTGCCAGAAGTACAATGGTCCACCGATGCATCCAGTGTTCTTGCATCCAGCATCAGTGGCCTTCTTGGATTGCATGTTTGTGCCAGAACAGTGTAGGTTTGTATCACGGGCCATGGACCTGGTCTGGTATGCAGGTATGCGTGGAATCATTGCATGGGGATATATACTCCTCGTCATCTACCTGCGCGTCTTTGCGTCTGTTTCCTTCATGTCGCTTCTCGCCTCTCGCAATGGTATTCGGTTGGGGCCCAATGGCCTATAGATGGGAATGGGGCTGGGGTTGGACCCAGCACGCATTTTCGGTCTCTTCTTTCGACTTTCAAGGGGCGACCTTCTCGGCGCGCCAGACTTGTTCTTGTCAGCACTTACTCAAATCTGAGCTACCTCGGCCGGAAAACTTACAAGAGGCATACATGTTGACGCGGTCGATGGCCTGGCCGTTCTCGCGGATATCGATCGGCTCGACCTTGAAGCCGGCGAGCTCAAAGCGCTGGCGGTACCACGGGTACTTTGCGGCCGAGCGCCAGACGGCGTGGCCGCCGATGCGGAGGACGCGGCGCATTTCAAGAATCTCAAAGTCGAGCTCGGAGCGGAGGTGCTCGAGCGCGGCCTCGGGCGTCGACGACGTCTCGTCCAGCGCGGTGGCGCCCGCGGGGGGCAGGGGCGTCGAGGGGGGGATGGGGTCGAACCCTGCGGGGTGTTAGTATGCCACGTGTGTTGACTTTTGCTCACAGTCCATAGAGTCCATGACGATAATCTTGGACAGGCTCTCGTTCGGGAGGCCGCGGAGCACGTTGAGGATCGTGTCCGTGTGCAGCTTGAATGCGTTGTTGGTCTTTGCGTCCTTGAGCGCCTTGAACCCCTCGGGCTTGAGGAACTCGGGGCAGCTGCTGCGCGTGTACCGGCCGTTGAGGCAGAGGAAGTAGAAGTAGTTGTCGTCCTTGAGCGTCGTGAGCGAGGGCACGGGGTCAAGCGTGGCCTTGACAAAGTCCTGCGGCGTCAATAATCCATATCCTGAGATCTGTAACTCACAGCAACAGAGCCGTCGTTGAGGAAGCAGTTCATCTGGTTGCGGGGCACGCCGAGCGCGTGCCAGTTAAAAGCCGGGTTACCGAGGAAGCCCTTGAGCATAATCTTGTTGAGGAGAACGGGACGCAGGCGCTTCTCCCAGATGCGCTCCTGCTCGGCGACCGAGGACGCGTTGCACATCTTCTTCACGTCGCCCGACACGCCGGCGAGGAAGAAGGCGACCTGCGCGAGACGCAGCGCCCAGCCAGAGTATCCGCGGAAGTAGAAGTTGCGGCTGAACTGGTCCGCGTGCGTCTTCCAGTAGGCGTACGCGTGCGCCGAGAGGAAGGGCGACATCTTGGTGGTGAGCAGGTGGTCAAAGTCCGGGTGGCAGCCCTCGCCGAAGATGCGCCAGAAGTCGGCGTACTCGAGCGTCTGGATCGCGGCAAGCTTGAGCTCGAGAATGTGGCCCTGGCACGGGTTCATGTCCACGGCGTGGATGCGCTCGCACTTGGCTGCAAGAGCGTAGTGCAGGACATTGTCGCCCGCAGACGTGATGGCGAGCACGTGGTCGTCCTTGGTAATGCCCAGGCGCTTGACGTCGACATCGGGGTCCTCCCAGGTCTGGTGTAAGTTTGCAGTGCAGTAATTCGATAGCTTACCCAGCCGTAGATGTGAGTACGGAACTCCTGGTGGATCTTCTCCTCGAGGTACGGCATGCGCCAAGCCTGTGAATCCACGTCAGCTCTCGCTCAGATGACGACCTGCGCTAGCTGCTACTCACCTTGCGGAGCTGGTAGTGGAACGGCGAGAGCGGCGCACCAGCATCCTGGAGGGTCATCTCGTACCCGTCCGCCGAGGCCTTCTCGAGCGCCGACGGACCAATAGTGAGCTCAGGAATGGAGGACATCTTGAAGTCAGGGTTCATAGAGGGCGACATGCCGAACGGCGACGTCGGGGTCATGAGACCGCCGCGGCCCTGGCCAATACGGTTGCCGGCCTCGATCTCAAACGCGCGCGACGCGGCAGTGGCGTCGCGCTGGCGCGAGCAGCCAAGGAAAATGTAGCTGTGGGCACGAGTCAGCTGGGATGCGAATGGATTCAAGCAGGTACGTACTAGGGGATCTGGACAAACCACGAGTTGAGGAAGTTGTTGCGGCCATTGTACGTCTTGATCGTGCCCATCTTGTACTCGAGGTAGTCGCGGCGGGAGCCGTGGAGGTGGACATTGTCAAACTCGAACCAGCACTCCCAGAACCACTTTGAGAACCACGACACGCGCTTCGACTGGGTGCCGATCGCCTACGTGGTTAGCAGCAGCTCTGATGCTCTGTCGTTGCTCTTACTTACCCTCTCCTTGATGCCGAGGTCGCGCGAGGTGTAAAAGTCGACGACACCAATGAGACCGCGCTGCGGGTCGAGGACCTGGTCGCAGCGGTCGAGGAGCTGGTAGAAGGGCGGGATCTGCCGGGATGTCAGAGAAGCCAGGGAAGTCCAAGGTACCCACCATCGAAAGAGAGTACGACAGGGTGATGGCAGTCAGGCTGCCGCGGGGGTCGAGCTCACCGCTCTCCCACTCGGGGAGGACAAAGCGCGAGGCATCCTGGCAGAGCACGTGGACGTTCTTCCACCCCTTGGCCGCGAAGCGCTTGCGCGCGACCTCAAGGAGGGGCTCGCACAGGTCGATGAGGTAGATCTTGTCAAAGTACGTGTGCGGGAGGTACGAGTCCATCTTTTCAATGTTCCAGCCGGTGCCGCCTCCAATGTCGACCCAGATGCGCGGCTTGCGCGCCTGGCCCGCGACGGGGGCGGGAACCGGCTGTGCCTTGAGGTGCGCAGCCAATAGCTGGAGCATCGTCTCGCGCCCCTTGAGCAGGTGTGTGCGCGTGCCGTCGTACACTTCCGCCTGGCCCGAGTAGAACGCGTCGAGGCGCGCTTTCTGGTCGTACTTGTCCTCGGACTTGAGGAAGGGCTTGATGAAGCAGTTCCACATGAAGACCATGGGCGTGCGGAACGAGGTGCTCACGCCGAGAATGACGAGAGACCACGCAAGAGCCGCAATGGACCACCCTAGAAGAGGAGGCGAGAGCTGCACGTGCGGAGCGAGGACCTTCTTGAGCGGCCTGAAGAGTTAGTCACATCGCTATGGGGGGGTAGTTGCCATTGACGAGGGGAGGGACATCACTACCAAAGGGTCGGGGAGACTCACGCAAGGCTGACGAGAAGCCCAGCGCCAGTGGTGATGAGAGCAGCTTGGGGAGCGCGAATCATGTTGAACAAGGAGCCGATGGTGTGGTAAAAGCGATGGCGGTGGTGGAGAGCGGGGAGCAGAGGTGATCAGCCAGAGGACGGTCTCACAAGTTGAGCGTGAGGCTGTTGGCAGACGCAGACCTGGCAGTCAAAGTCAAGCAGTCCAGTCAGTTGACGACCGGAGAGACTAAGAGACTAGAATGGAGAAGAAGAAAGAAGGGGGAAGAGCTGGCTAGCTGCCACCCTTCTTAACTTTCTTGCAGCCCCACCTCGTCCCCCAGAATGTCCCATCGCGGATAGGACAGTTCCATGGGTGCGTGGTGAGTTTCGCGTAGAGAGGCAGCCACGCCACGCCCAGCGTCGTGGAACCACTGATGGGCCTGATGGGGCAGCCTCTGTCCAGGCGCCGGACAAAAGAATACGATCGCGGCCGTGGGCGCGCGGTCGAGAGCTGGAGCATACCAAGCCAGAGGCCAGCGCTGTGACTTGTAGGCATGCCGCGCTAAGGAAGTGTAAGCCCAGTGCAGCGGAGTGGAGGACAGTGGAGGCAAGCACGAGTGTGATGTGCCCACACAGGCTACAGGCCACACAGCAAGGCCAAGGCTAGGAATAGGCATCAGACCCACAAGCAAAACACAGTCAGTCGTCAGCCATGCAATCGACCAACGCGACCAAGCACCTGCGTTCCAATCGGTCCTATTCCAGATTCAAAATTCCTTACTGGTTTCCAAAAGCACTCACTATAGCACTGAGCTGGGCCATGCACTAGGCACTAATGGGCCCGCGTCGCGGGTATAACCTGCGCATGCGCTGGATTCCAGGTATCGGCTTGGCTGGAGAGAATGGAACATGTAAAGAACGTGTCTACGAACGTGTTAGTGATGATGAACGTTCGTGATGTCCGGGTTGGTGGCGTTGGCTTGGTGCAAGTTCATGTGGGGTCCCGCGGGGGGTTAGTAGACTATGAGGATATTAGTCCGTCCTCCGCCTGCAAGCACCTCCAGCTATATGGTATGACTGCCGTAGGGAGCATCCGGAGTTGCATCATATCGTAGCGTAAGCGGCCGAGAAAAAGTCAGGCTTCCAATGTGAGTGGGGGATGGACACGGGCAAGAGATATATCAACATTGTCCAACAGCTCAAGCAACGAGAGTTGACTGCTGCACACTGTTGGCGATTCCTTGAGGTTCAACACGTCACACGGCACAGCGACCAAAGCGGCTCAGCTTGCCGTCGAACTTCGTCTAGCCATGTCAAGGGTTTGGTCTTCATCCATAGCTTGAAGGGTCGTCCGTAGAGGTCAGGCTTCTGACCCCAGCTTCAGGGGTGAGATCACACTATATACCATGCAACATGCCGGGCGCCACCGTAGATCACCACCTCGACCACTGTAGCTCGTGAAGCACCAATAAGAGAGACGTCCCGTGACGTCTGGAACATGCTGTGGACCGCACTGAGAGTTGAGTCGCGGCCGCGAGATGGTGAAGGGACGACAGAAGGGGCGTTGGACAGCGATCGGCCAGCTGTGTGCTTTGGAACGACTCCTCAACATGAATCACCTCCAAAAGCACATGTTACCACTTCGTAACAGCTCTCGGATGAGATGCCGCGGGGCCACAAGCAGCCCCCAATCTCAGTAGTCCAACATTGAGTTGTGCATAATTAAACAAATATGGCTATATGGTTCAGTCAAGAATGTATCTTGCGTATGGACCGGGAGGAGCACGGGATCTGCTCCCGCCGGTGAGTAGCAGGCGATGGATCTCCACTGGGAGGGAGGCACACGGTTTTCTTGGTACAATGAAAATCTCTAGCGGGGTAGGAGTCAACCCGTTCGAAGAGTGTTAAGCACCGTTGTGTGGGAAGGAAAAGAAAAGGGAGGAGGATACATGTAAGTGCCTTGCGATCGCGACACAAAATGGTCTGCTCTGTAAGCGGAGTTCACGCACTCAAGAAAGCCATTGTACTCACCAGTGTAGTCACACGGGTCAGGAAGCTTTCAGGTTAGTAAATAGTGCGCTAGAGTTGGCTTGAAGAGGAGTTTGCATGCGGACATGATTGTCCGACGCCTGTGAAGTACCAGCCCCGTTAATGTGGACGAGCCGCAGGGTGATAGCAAAAAAACGCCGGAGAGCCAAGAGGCCATCGTTCTTCGCTCTAGACCCGACACGCACACCTGGATGAGGGTGAACAGTCTGGTCCGGAGCGGAAGGCAGGAAGGGGGGATGTGTGTGGTTGGTCGTGTGAACGGTTTCCGAGTCTGTCTTGATATACTGCATTGAAATGTACATGGAAAAAACTACCGGTCTGTAATGGTCAGCATAAGCCCCTCGCGTTGTTGTCGCTGCGGTAAACTCACAGAACTCGTGCCTGTCCTCAGAACGCTTGACAGTGGACTGATGGGGAAGAAGAAAACAGTGTCAGCATTAAAGAGCTTTATACCTCTGAAATATCCTGCCAGTGCGAAATGTCAAAGAGGGGCGAGCACCACTGAATCTCGCACCACCGGCGATATCGGCGATATCCGCACGTGGCACCCTGGCACCCTGCTACTCACCTTCCAGGCCTCTTCGAAGTCGACTGGGAGAATGACATAACGGTTCTTGCGCACCGCTGCGAGTAGGTTAGGATGCCATGCATGGCGAACGCCGACTGTACTCACCCTGGAGACCAGCGGCCTGGCAAATCGATGCAATCTCCGCCGAACTGAGCTTGTCTGGCCTCGAGACGTCTGATTTGTTAGTTGCCATTCTACTCCTCGCAACTCACAATCCTCAAGGTCCACATCCGGGCCGAGGTTCATCTTCGATGTGACGGTCTGGAAGATGAGACGGCGTTCACGGCGCGAGGGGTTGGGGAACTCGATTTTACGGTCGAGACGTCCAGGACGAAGCAGAGCGGGGTCGAGGGTGTCTTGACGGTTGGTCGCCATAATGACCTTGGCTGTTAGTTACTCTGCAGTGTGCGCGCTAGGAGCGGGATACAGAATTGACTCCACTGCCACCATGCCTGCTGCACGAGACTCACCTTGACATTGGTCGTCTGGTCGAAACCGTCCATCTGGTTCAGGAGCTCGAGAAGAATGCGCTGAACCTCACGGTCCGAGCCGGTCTGCGCGTCGAAACGTTTGGTGGCAATTGCGTCGACCTCATCAATGAAGATGATACAAGGAGAGTTCTCCCGTGCCAGCCTAAACACATCGCGCACCATACGAGGACCCTGGTAGTCAGCCCACATGTCCCCCGGTTCATGGGATACACATCCGATGCTCACCTCTCCCAAGTACTTCTGAACAAACTCTGAACCGACAACACGAATGAACGACGCGGTTGTTGCATTCGCCACAGCCTTCACAAGCATCGTCTTGCCCGTACCTGTTGTCAGTTGGGTGAGCGACTCATAACTAACCTGGAGGGCCGTAGAGAAGGACACCGCGAGGAGGGTCAATACCGATCTTGCGGTAGAGGTCCATCTGAGAAACAGTCAATACATGCTTGTGGTCGCCTGCGTTTTCTAGAACGCACCTGGACAAGCGGAAGTTCAACGGCCTCGCGGATCTCCTGCTTCTGCTGGTCGAGGCCACCGACGTCAGAGTACTTGACGTCAGGGCGCTCGTCGGCACCGAGCATGGCGATGGACGAGTCGGCCTCGGGAGGCAGAATGTCAACGAGAGCGTTCGAGTGGCGGTGGAGAGCGACAGAGGAGGAGGGTTTGAGAAGCTCGCGGTCTAGCGTGGAGAGGATGCGGACGACATAGTTGGAGCCTGACATTAGATTCATTACAACAGCGCAAGTAGCTGAATCAACCCACCAGTTGTGCTTCCAACAATACCGCGGCGCTCATCCACGGCCTCGAGGAACTGCCCAATAACAAGAGGGACCGACTGGATGCGCTTGACCTCCTCCTGCGCGCGGAGCAGCTCCTGGCGCAGGTTCTTGGTCTCGTCGCGAATGTAGTCCTGGCTGTCAGCTCGGCGGATGGTACCGGGTGCCCTACCTCCTGCAGCTGAAGGAACTCGCGGTGAGCCTCGAGCTTCCTCCAAGTCGTGTAGAGCTCGTCGTCAGACGACGGGAGAGTTGAGTAGAGCGCCTGCTTCTCCGAGATCTGCGCGGCGAGGGAACGTTCCTGTTGTTGGGTCAGCATCAACATCACTGGCGAAGGACGGCACAAGGAAGGGACGGTGCGCTTTTCGACGACTATAGAATACTCACCTCGAGCTTGAGGTCGATTCCAATCTCCTCCATCGTGATAACAGGGGAGGTGGGGTGGAATGAATGAGATGCTAGAATGGAAAAGAGTACCAGGTGCAAATAGAAAGTATCAAGATGACGAACGAAGGTGGTGGTGTGTGTATGTATGTGTGCTAGGGCGCTTGGTGGCCAGTGGACAGCAGCAACGCGTAGGCTTTCAGCCACGCGACCTTTCGGACATGTATTCAATCTCCACTTTCAATGACTTGTAGGGCACAAGCTGAATTCCAGGGTGTCTTGCAGATTAATCTGACCCCGCCACCCCTCCCACCACCACCGATTGCTTAAGGCTTCACGTTTGTCTTGTTTTCGCTGGCCGACCTTCATCGCTGCCTGACTCTGTCCAGCGTTGTTCACTCTCTGTCCACTCGACATCAATCTCATCAACAATGGGAAAGCGTAAATCCGCCAAGAAGCCGCAGGTTAGGAAGGGCAACGAGCCGCTGTGTAAGTTTTGCTGCTGCTTAGGAAACTTTCTATGTGCTGACAGCGCTTAGCAACGTCGTTCAAATGTCTCTTCTGCCACCACGAGAAGGCCGTGACTGTCAAGATGTGAGCTTCGATGCTCTTTATATAAGCTGACAACCAGTGACAAGGCCACCATGTTTGGACATCTCAGCTGCAAGGTAGGCATAAATCAGTGATGGTAGCTGATGCATAAGATCTGCGGTCAAAAGTTCCAGACGCCCGTGAACAGTACGTTTTCTCCCCTGGAGTCTAACAGCCAAGGCTAACGACAGACCTCTCTGTGGCCGTGGACGTATACTGCGAGTGCGTTTTACCGCCATTTCAATGTGTGCAATGTATGCTGACTTGTTCACAGCTGGGTCGACGCCTGTGAGGAGGTGCGTGCCAAGCAGCCCGCCAAGGTCGTTAAGCCCCCTCCCCGTCGCTCGGCTTCCCCTGAGGCTCGTAAGCCTAGTAAGCGCCAAAGTGCGCGCGATGCCTACGACGACGACGATGATGACGAGGACGAGGACGACTATGATCGCCGTCGCAAGGTCTCGCGCGACTACGATGACGACGATGACTAAACAAACGTACATGTCGAGTGCCGGTGTGGACCGGCCCCTCCCACATTTGTTCATTTTGCCGTCTTGTCGCGTTCAGAGTATAGTGTGTAGGCAGCGCAAGAGCGCAGTGTATGTATGCATCCTTGAGTAGAGCCACAGCAAGCAACACATGGGCTCACAGCTGGGCTGCGTAACGAGACAGGTAAATCAACAAGACATTGAACATGTACGTAAATACATCAGGAATCGTCATCGTAGAGCGTAGATTGTTGCTAGTATGTGCTTGGTATTATCGAGTGGAAGGTATTATCGTGTCTTGAGGACCATCATTTGGATAAAGGCGGCTTGGACTCTGACGTCGACGTTGATGTGGATCCAAGGTCGAGCTTCGGTGTCTTCGCAAAAGCCGTAAACAAGTTATGCTGGGTCTGCCACGTTAGCTTGGTTGATTCTCACCTCATAGCTAACTCACAGGATCCTCAACCACAAGGTATCCCGCCTCGCTAAGCCGTTTACCCTGCCTGACGCAGTCCAGTACCCCTTTCCGTCAGCTGGTCAGAAAACCAATTATCTCAGCTTACATTCGACTTTGACGGCCTTGGTGCGCTGTGCAGCCCCTCTGCTTCCCTGCCCATTGATGTACTTCTGGGACTTGGAACCGGACAGCCGCGCGGCCACAACATGCGTGCACCGGCTGGTCTGGTGCGGGACGTATCTGCCCCCATTGGCCGTGATGAGGTTCTGAAGCTGGAGGTTGGAGACCTTGGGTCCTGTTGGGCCGTTGATCGCAATCACGCAGCCGGCTGCCGTTAGTACTCACCTCCAACATGTAATCCCACATAGCACATTGGTGATCTGCAAAATTCAGTGATGAACTGGGCTCCGGGCCTACCTTCTCCCGAGCCGCAGATTCCACATTCGCAGTCCGCACACTCCAATACGTATGTTCGGGCCCCGCGTCAGGTTTCAGCCCCATGTCCCGCGCCGTCGCCCAGAATCCCCTGTCGCCTCCCCGCTGCTGATGCCCAGTCGAGCACGAGTGTACGTGATCTGTCCGCTCGAACGCGTTCGAGTGCGTGATTGGGTTCTTGACCGACGAGAGCGAGGTTAGCTGCGATGCGTTAGGATGTCGCTTTGGGTCTTGTCGTTTACCATGCGCTCAGTTACGCGTGCACGCGACTGCGAGCTTAACACTTTTGGTCTTGTGGTTGCGGTCACAGCTTGGCGTTTGGTCGATTGAGCTTGAGACGGTGGTGCTTCCTCGTCCTCTCGGCGCCGCTTCGACGACGAAGGCTCCGCCTGCACAGGTTTCGGCTTTGAGCCCGTACATTGGATCTCGGGGCTGGAGGGCGGTGAGATGCATATAATCTCTTGAGATGAGCTGGGCGTGAGAGGAGGCATTAAGTGTTGAGTAGGTCACTAGCATATAAAGAACGAAACAACAAAACAACAACACAGCAGCAGAGACGACAGTCTGGATGCCATTTGTTGTTGTTGACGGTTGACTGGACTGCTGGTCACGTGATCACAACACATTCTCTAAGGGCTCCCAATACTGCAGCTATCCAGCGCTGTCCGTCATCAATCGGTTGGTAAGTCTTTACGCTTCATCCCAACCACTTCTCTCACCATTTTCATAAGTTATCATATCGCTCATCGTACTCGCCGACGATTGGTTGTCAAAGTAAGATTGGTGAAAGGGAGGGGATGGAAACGCTGGAGAATGATAACCACGACAGAGTCAACAAGCCCCGTAGTTACCAAGTGGGTGACGTCCGATTCACCGCCCAACAGGACGCAGTAATCACAGGAATCTAACAGAGGTCTCCCAAGACGGGCCCGGCGGACTGACACCACAATCTTCCCTGCCTTGGCGGTGTGTATGACGCTGATGGTCGTCTTTATCAGCCCCTTGTGAACGCGATATCCAAATCCGTATGGGGGTGGGTTCGGTGGAGGCCTTGTATTCATGGCACAGCACGGTAATCACAGGCTGCGCGATTTGCAAGGGAGCCAGCCGGCCAGGAGGACGACCTCCACTTTTTTTTTCTTCCGTGTCTCCGTTGATCCGTTGCCTTTCGGTAGGCACTGTCAATTCTCCACATTCTCCACTCCTGTGTTCCCTGTTCCAATTTCCATGATGATGCCAACCGCGTGCACCCAACAACCCGCGACCGCATTGGCGCCGCCTAGTCATGAACTAACCCTGTCTCACCCGCCGTTCCTGTCCACTCCACTCACCCTAGCTCCACACATCCAGCCAAAACTCGAATACTGAACTCGCCCGCAGCACCTCCACCCCCGTCGTCGGAATGACCTCCACCCCGCCACGCGGTCCGCCGCCTCCGACGATTTCCAAGACCTCTATCATGGATTCCGTGCCTCCACTTTTACGTGTTTGACACCATCTATTCGCCGAGTCAAGTAGCGTTATCGGCGGCGACCATTTGGGAACTCTTGAGCAAGCGTTTTTAAAACCTTCATAAAAGCTAACGAGCATGCTTACTGTTAAGAGATGCACCCCGTACACACTCACGCACTCACCATGCACTCACTCGACATGAGCCGAACAACATCGCCACCGACAATGACTGCCACTCCTCGTCCAGGGTCTACTCCCGACGTGAGCGACAAGACAACACCATTGCCCTCCCCTACCGCCACTGTGGGTGCTTTTGACTTGGAAAAGGGGCAAGAACCGCTCGATGTTGGGCCCCCGCCTGATGGAGGCGCCGCCGCGTGGCTCTGCGTTTTCTCAACCTTTCTCGTTCTCTTCTGTATCCACGGTGTTGGTAAGTCACTTGCCACTCTCTACATGAATCCCGATCTGACCTTGCGCAGTGACATCATTTGGGCAGCTGAAGGTATACTACCTCGAGCACCAGCTGTCAGCCTACTCTGAGTCTACTGTCTCGTGAGTTGAGAGCACTCCATACGGCTCACAACTGACAGCCAGATGGATCGGATCATGTCAGTCGACACTGACGTTCATCGGCTCAATCTTCGCTGGGCGCTGGTTTGACGCTCGTGGTCCCCGCGCTCTCGTTGTCCTGGGTACATTCTGCGTTGTTTGTGCCCTCGTGAGCATTGCGTTCTGCACGCAGTTCTACCAGTTCCTCCTCGCCCACGCACTGTATGGTCTCGCCGGCACCATCGTCTACTCGCCCGCCACAGCCATTTCCGGACACTGGTTCCTGAAGAAGCGGAGCACGGCTGTCGGTATCATTGTGTGCGGCAGCGGCCTCGGAGGCGTAGTGTACCCCATCCTCCTGAAGAACCTCTTCGACCGCATGTCGTTTCGGGACTCCATGCTCATTATCGCCGCGTTCAACTTTGCCCTCATGCTCCCCGCTTGTCTGTTTATGAAGTCGCGCCTTTCACCACGCCAGCCACCGCCCTACAGGGCACTTGCTGCGCCGTGGAAGGAGGCAGGCTACACGTTTCTCGTCACTGGATCGGGGCTGTATCTGCTCAACGTGTTTACACCCTATTTCAACGCCCCGATTCTCGCCCAGTCCAACAACGTCCCGCCCAATGTGGCAGAGTACGCCATCGCGATCCTGCAGGCCGGCAGTTTCTTTGGACGCGCAGTCGCCGGCGTCCTCGCCGACTACTTTGGCGTGTGGAACGTGTTTGGCACCATGCTCTTCGGCTCGGCCATCAGTGTCTTTGTGTTCTGGACGCCACCCGTCGGAGCCGCGCCTGCTATTGTCGGCATGGTCCTCTTCGGTATCTTCTCCGGCGGGTGGTTCACGCTCTGTGCGGCCGCCTGCGCGACCATCTCACCCGTCACCGAGATCGGCATGCGCCTCGGCATGCTCTGGACCGCGGCGGGTATCCCGATTCTTGTGGGCCCCGTCGTTTCTGGCCTCCTCGTCACGGCCGACGACAGCAAGTTTACCTATGCTGGTATATTTGGCGGAATCACCTTCCTCATCAGCAGTGTCGTTACCCTCGCGCCTCGCTTTATTCTGTTCATCAAGGCATCGCGGGGCCAGAATGGCGAGGACGCCGAGTCGGTAATGTCCACCACGACCACATCACCCCCGCCCGTGGATGGGCAAGAAAAGTAGGAACAAGGAAAACGACAGCATTTCAGGAACAGGGGACATTGCTAGACCCTACCACCTGGCGCATTCACATAATCACGGACACTCTGGGAATTCTGGTGGTTCTGTACGATTCTTTGTAGGAGATTGTAGCATTATACAACATTAGTATATAAAAGTAGAGAGATAGACCACCAAGAACGATGAATGGAATTCATGCCTTTCTGGGGTATGAATCAAGCAAGGAAATTAGAAGTTGAATGATTGTCACGGTCATGAATGTGGCTCATGCCGTCAACTCAGCTCCCCTCCTTTACCTTTCTTGTCCCATGTTCCTGAAGATTCACTTGGCGCTTGGCGCCGGTCGTTTACGCCGTTACGGCAAGAGGATCCACCACAAGGCCATAGAGCTTGTACGCCGGATCCCGCTTTATTATGATGCATGTTTCAGTGATGTCCTGGCAACAGCTAGAAGGTTGGGGTTTGCGTGAACACCTCAGGAAGGACCAACCAGCCTTTAGAAAGTGCGATCGACATAAAGTTGGGCAATCATCTCTCTCTCTCTTGTGTTTTGTTGTTTTCTTCCATTGAAACATTCCGCTGTACATTGCTGTTTTCAACACTTGCTGTACTGTAAACTTTCTCCAACTCACCACCATGCGTCTCTTTGCCCCTGCCCTCCTCCTCGCTGTTGCTCCCCGTACGTGACCATCTCCCCGCGATACCGTCTCTGACCCCCAAGTCGCGTGGGCCGCCCCCAACGTCGCCGCGGCTGTTGATAAGGCCGTCGCCCTCGTTGCGCGCCAGAACAACGCGTCGTCGTCCGACTCTGGCTCGGCGTACAACATCAGCCTGATCCCCAGCGGCTGCGACTCGTCGTGCACCATTTACAAGGAGATTTTCGGCACTTGCCCGACTGACCCATCTGCCTCTGTCTGTGCGCAGGCTTGCAACGTGAGTTTAGTTTGATCACAAAAAACATGGATGAGGATCTCGAAGCCACCGCCGGGAAAGGACACGTCCACATTCACGGTTGCGATTGCAGGTACCTTCGCCTCGTCTGGGCTCGCAATTCACCTTTGCCGGCGAATAGACAATACAAAAAGAACAGAAAACAAGCTGACCCGGACAGCAAACGTACCACAACGAGTTCAACGTCTGCATGTCGTGTGTTGTCAACACTGGCCCTGCCACTGGACTGCAGCAGCACGACATTGACATTCTCAACATTGCCCAGCAGCAGCTGGTGCAGCAGTGCATTGACATGGGCTCGCCCGCGACGTTTACCGGCACCGTCGTGCTTCCTAAGAGCGTTGCGTACCCCAGCGGCGTCGTCAATGCCACCTATGCACCTACTGGATCGTCGACTGTGAGTAGATCGTAAACGATGAACCCGTCTGGTATCCGTATGGCCCCCGCCAGGGGTCGTGAAGTTGCCCGCATACCATTTCAACGGTAGAAGCTCGCTGACATACAGTCTGCGTCGCAGGCCTCGAGCTCCGCCCCGGCCTCGTCCACCTCCGCCGCGTCGACCACTGAGTCTAGCGCCGCTGCGTCGTCGCCTACCAGCGGCGCGCAGGCCACGTTCCAGCCCGCCGCCCTCGCTGTCGTCCTCGCAGTCCTCGGTGTTGCTACCCTCTGGTAAGCAGGACGCGTATAAAGGACGGACACTGGTCGCGCCCGACGGTGTTAGATCCCGTTATGCCCTGCTGTGCACGGGTACGATGTAATGCATTATGTTTACCTCCAAGCATCCGATACCCGGGTTCTGGAGCTCTGGCTTGGCCACGAGCACTCTGGTGAGATTAGGACTACGGGACGGACGTTTCAGATGGTATCGTGACAATGCACTGCCGTGTGAAGATTCAGGAGATCTCAAGCTGTCAGGCTTGTCTAAAGTATCTGAGGCACTGTCCCGAGTTTCAACGAATGATCCTCTCTGTCACACTTTCATTCGCATGATCGTGACAGTGCCAGACACATTGTCTTGGAATCGACAACAGCACTGACTGCATAGGCTAGGAAGACTGACAAGAGCTGGTGCTTCAAGCATCGTCACTTCAAGCGAGCCGTTCACAACCAGCGGTCCACAATGGCCCACCCCATGGCCCAGCGCTACAGCGCAGGATCTCGTGGGCGCTCTGGTCACAGTCGTGCCGTGCGGGGGTCTCTTCGTCCACCTACCAGAGTCTTATCAAGCAAGAAGAGGTGACCCGGTAACGTTAGCAGCGCCGACGTGTGCCCAGTTATCGTCCTATCCATCACCATCCTGACTGCGCACCTATTATGCATCATCCCTAACCTCCCTACAACCCTATCCTATCTTATCTTCTGATCCTTTATCCTTCTTCTCTCTTTCTACTGTATGTTTCATGTTTATACAACAGCCCACAGCTTGCGCTCGATACTAAACCTACTAATCGTCACACATATCGCGCCCGTAAGGCATGCAAACCCACTAAAGAGGCCACAGTAGCGGAACCCCTCGGCGCCAGGGTACTTGTCGAGGAGGACGCCGTTGATAGGCGGGCCGGCAAGCATGAACAAACCCACGCCCGCATAGTTGAGCCCGACGCGCGCGCCAATCTCGTGCGGCTCGGAGATCTGGGAGATGCACGCGGGGACAAGCGCGACGATAATGCCCACAGCCAGGCCGTACAGTACACTAAACGCAATCAGGGACGCCACATTGTTGAGCGGGATCCACATGGCCAGGATCAGAATGCTGCCCGTGAACTGCGCGCAGGCGGACAGGTTGAAGCGCCCCACCCTGTCCCCGAGCCCCGCTGCCAGTCGCCCAACGGTCGACCCCGCGTTCAGGAACGACACGGTGTAGCTTGCCAGCGAGACGGTGGCTCCCAGGCGGCGCGCGTTGAGCGGGAGGTAGAAGAATGGCGTGAAGAGTCTGCGAATGTCAGCACCATGCCTCCCAAAGTTGTTCGTACGTACCCGAGACAGCTGATACTTCCACCAACGGCGAAGAAGGCAAATCGCCGCTCGGAGAAGGGCCCAAAGAAGTTGGTGAACGGCGCCGGCTTCTTTCGCGGCAGCCGCGTCCGAATCAGGGCGTTGCTGACGAGCAAGAGGCTGAGGGAAATGAACCCGCACACACGCAGTGTCCACTCGAACCCGATCGTTTCAATCATGCGCTGGATAGCAATGGGCCACAGCGTCCCGCCCAGTCCTGAGCCAGTCATTGCGACGGCTATCGCGAACGCGCGCCAGCGGGCAAACCAATGCGAAGGGACGGAAACGACAACGTTGAAGATTAGTGCGGAGGCAATGCCGAAGAGGATACCCTGGCAGAGAAGGAATTGGTAAAATTCCTTGCACACTGCGCCGTAAGAATGTGGACTGCGCACTGCGCTTGCACTCACACGATGTCAACATTAGACTGAGGACGAACGCCACGCTTCCTGGGATGAGCAGCGCGTGCGCGCCAACCGCGTCGAATATGCGTCCGGAAAAGACGCCCTGCATGTCAGTTGCAAACAAGAAGTTCCACTCAACGAGTACTTGATCTGTCTCCAACTCACCCCAGCGAAAAGGATACACAGCTGGATACTCCCAATCCACGCAATCACGTCCTTGCGGTACGTGCTTAGCTGGTGGGTCTCGTAGTAGCCCTGGTACACGCCAAAGGCATTACTCATGCCAAACTGGACAAACGAGGCGAGGAACGCGCCGGCAATTGTGAGCCACGCTTTCAGCCCGCCGTCGGGTGGAGGACCGAGGAACGGTGGGTCCGGTCGACGTGGGGGATCCTCATCGATATCAACGACGCCCTTTTCATTCTCGAACTCTGTATCCGGGTTACGCTGGGACGAGGCCGTGAGCTGTTCGACGTGCGTGAGGTCGACTTCCTTTGATTCAGACATGCGGTGGATGTAGTGTGAGATGTATGGGGCCCTCACTTTCAGGTGACTGCCATCAGGTTCTTAAGTTTTACATGGTCATGTCGAGCTTGAGTTTGCATTCCACATGCCGAGTGCCCGAAGCAAGACACAAGCGAGTCTGGAACCACTGGATTGCCAAGACAAAAACTCGGAAACGTCACTTCACTGCAGATGGCTTAGCAAGCCGAGTACCAAAGCACGGCATCTGTTCGGTCTCGACCGTGATTTGCGTCGGTTATCAGGTTAGCGTGCCACAAAACACTGATCTCGTGACCCAAGGATACCGAGATGCCGATGTTGATTCGGCCGTAATCTGTCGGGTCTGGCAATCTACCGCGATCTGCCGCGCTGGCCATCAACACGATTGGTATGGCTGGCCCTTGCCCAGCTGATATAGAGCACCAATAGTTTGTAATAAGGTAAGCTTACTGGTAATCTCGATCGGTTACCCTCTTGCACTTCTGACTGATACGATTGCCCCCCTGCTTTTGACATCACCGGCCGCCGGGGAAGGCACGATATCGCTAACGTCGTCTGGGGCAGCGTCGGGATCTCTTCGCGACGCTATGTAGGTATGCTACAAAGTGCGCCCGATCTCGCTTGCTCAAATAATTCGCATGGCGCTTTGCGGGCCTTTCACTGTCAGTCCGTGTTTATAGCCGTGGCTGTGGATGTGCAGGGCCCTCGATGTTCTCTCCGTTGTATCAGAATGAGTTGATTAGAGAGTAGATGTGCCTGCAGCCACATCAACAATAGACATCCGTACAAGCTATGTGAGTATACCGTACTCTGCGCAGTGAACGGGAACTCGTAGACGATCAAGAGTGATCAGTCCGCCTGCGCTGACAGAAGGCAGACAGATTCAATGGAGGCCCGTAGCTCGAATATGACATTATAGTGTCGGGTCTTGGGGACTGATATATGTAATGTATTATCTCATTATCGTCGCTGCTGCTGTTGTGGTCGTTACTGCACTGGCAGTTCACATCGTCGATTCTGATGGCGAGGTCACTTAGAGATTGTACAGATCGTAGTGAGCTAGATGGAACGGAGCGGTGTGGAGCATGTGGAGGACAGGAGCGCGTACAGGGAGGGCCGGAGAATACCACGCGAGATCCATGTGTGTATTACATAAGCAAACCTTCATTCTCTATTGTGCGAATTCCACACCACCACTATGGAACATGCTTTGGTTTGGTGCTCGCGCGCTCGCCGCCCAAAGTCATGTGGAGAATGGGCTCGGGGCGTCCATTGTAGCATCAACAACAACATCCATACCCACAACCCATTTCCAGCAATAAATTCAACATGGCCGGTCCCAAGGCCGCGCAGCGCAAGTCGCGCGGTGGAGACAAGGCAGTTGACACTGGTGCCGATCCCGACGTGGCCAAGGTCCTGTCCACGCTGTCTGTCTGGGATAACGGGGGCAACGCAGAGGCGTGAGTTTGGAGTGCTTGTGTCATTGTTTAGTCATGCCGCCAGCTGCTGACTAGTTTTCAGGACCGCGGCGATTGTCGCGCTCGCGTCTGCAGCTCTGACGGATCCGTACAAGGCTGTGGGTCTTGCGCACGCGCTGCATGCCGTGATTTGCTCAATGTCCATTGGCGCCGACGCCGTCGTGGCTGTGGTCAAGGATGTCGCTGGCGCGCTTGCCGAAAATCCAGATGGCGAGGCGGCGTTCTGTATCGCACTCTTGGACACGCTCGAGGAGATCAAAGTCGGAGAGAAGGAGGGCAAAAAGGACGACAAAGCGCCAGAGAGCGAAATGGAGACTCGTGTCTTGGACTTGATCGGCCGCCTCGTCGTGAGTTTCGGTTGTGCAAAGAGTAAGAGGGCTTGAACTTACTCTACTCGCAGTCCAGCAAAGCTATCCCGCTACGCTACATATCTCTCATCATCTCACCGGAAAACTACATCTCTACGCCTCTGTATCCCGTCTTACCGCATCAAGCAGGGCTGATCCAGCGGTCCTATGTGCAGCTCAACACGACCGCATTCTTCAGACAACGTATCAGCAATCTCCTGCGCGAGGCGTCTGAGGGATACTCGCATCTTATTGTTCTCCTCACAGGGCCCGCAGCGTTTACGGACAAGAGTGATGAGACGGACGAGGAGCGCAAGCAACGCGCACAGCACGTATGGGCCGAGATTGAGAACGCTATCGGAACATTCAACCTTGCGCCCATCCGTGTCCTGGACCTCATCATTGAGGTCGCGTCCTGCCATGTTGCCTGGCAGTGGCGCTTCTTCATCGACCTCATCAAAGCCTCGTTCTGGGGCCGCCATCGCGTCCCTACCACTGCAACTATCAACGGTGTTATCGCGGACGAGGCGGAGCACATCGCGCGCAGCATGGATGTCACGGATGCGGACGACAACACTATTGCCAAAGCTCTCGGTTTCTGGTTCAGTTTCTACCGGGTGAGTTGCTTACTTTCGATTAGGTCTAACTCTCCAGAACGCCGACAACGGGAAAACACCTACAGGACTAACCATCTTCGCGGCGCTGCTGATCAAGGAAGGATTCGTCAAGCCGGCGCTGCTGTTCCCCAACTTGAGCCCCGACGACGACGGCATGGCAGAGATCGAGTCGCGCTACAAGGCCGCGATGAGCTCGCGGTCTGGCCCCAACAATGCCCTCATGAACACTGTCCTTGTCGACGACGACGCCCCGGCAGGCACGACCGACAAGCCCGTCGAGGAAGTCGAGAAGCCGAAGAAGCAGACGGAACAGAAAATCGACCTTTTGCACGCCCTCATCTCAATTGGCGAAGTGAGCTTCGCCCTCCAGCTTCTGGCGCAGTATCCGTGGATCATTGCTGCGTACCCCGACATTGCACAGCTTGTCCTCCGCAATATCGACTACTGCATCGACCCGGTATACAGGCGTTTCACCCGCATGCCAGGATACTCGGCTGCCCCACCACGAGCATTTGAGCAGGTGGTCCCAACGCTCGCATGCCCCGTTCCCCCGTCCACGTCGACCAAGGACTACGAGTTCTTTTTCTCGTCGTGGAACGAGTGTATCGAGCAGTGGGAGACGATCGAGGATGTGTACACCAAGGGCGAGCACTGGCTGCGACTACTCTCCGGTCTTGGTGGACGCGCCTCCGGCACTATGACCAAGGTCTGCCGTATCATGAAGGTTCACTTTGACTCTCTTCGCGCGGCCAAGCTTGCATCGGTGGGTCTCGATGAAGGTAATTTGACACGGGAGCAGGCACTGTCGCTCCGTGCAACGGACGCCGAAATCGCCCCTTGGAGTGGTATTATCCGCGGCACGCTTCTACCAGCGCTGTCAATCTCCGACGACGCAACAGCTTGCTTCGACCACGAGCTTGAGCAGGTCCTCACCGAGTTCCCTTGGGAGACGCTCGCATGTCTCATCGGCGAGTGGCGAGACAACACTTGCAACAACAAGTCGCGCGGCCACTTGCCACCTGCGGCGAGTGCAACAACCAAGGCCACGCGCGAGATCAAGCAGGCGCTTTCGCGTGTCACAGCTGCCCAAAGCAACCCTGCGGCACCGACACCATCGTCCCAGGCATCTGAACGCGTACCTGCGCGCGCACTTGCAAAGCATGGCCGAGCAAATCCGGCTGCCTTGTGGACCGTGTCCAATTCACAAGTCATGGCCTACGGCTCGGTCGGCAACATTGGCGAACACATCATCGAAGTCGGACGTTACACCAACCGCCTGTCCAAGGAGGTCGCCGTGTTCACATGGGTAGACACTCTGTCGAGCTCGGCTACGAACCCGCGCGCGATCGAAAGTGGGTACAAGCGGCGAATTCTATCAAACGTTCATTTCCTAACGAATTTCTAGACCTTGCGACATTTGTCGGCCTCATCAACCGCCGTTTCGTCTTCAACCTCGAGCCGATGCTGCAGCTCATCGTGAGCGGACTGAAGAACAACAACGCGTCAACTCTCACTGTGATCGAAAAGCTCATGAGCGGCATGACGGGCGAGGACATTGTCGGCAACTTTGCAATCTCGGTTGAGCAGCTCGACGCCTACACGGCTGGCAAGGAAATGTGCCGCGAGGCATTCTACTCGACTGAGAACACAAAGTCCGAGCGGCGGCCCCGGCGCTCCCTCGAGCTGCTGCACCAGGTGAAGAAGAGTCTCCCGCGTCTCATGACTGCCCTGCGACACACGGGTCTCGCCGTCCCCATCCTCATTGGCCTCGCACGCATGGCGACCAACTCGATTCTCTTCGACATTGACATTAGCGTCAGGGAGATGGGCAGCAAGCGCGATTATGCCCACGACGTGTTCTCGCAGTACTGCGCCTTTGTGGCTGAGCACCTGCCAAAGAAGGAGCTTGTCGCCCTGGTCCCGACGTTGCGTGAACTGCAGGACGAGTGCGGCATTGAGGGACAGCTGGCCTGGACCATTCTCCGTGCCAAACTCAATGCCCAGCCTGAAACGGAGTCTATGGACATCGACGGCGATGAAAAGTGGTGGCCCGCGGGTCTCAATCAGACTATCGACGAAGTCAAGGAGGACGACGAGCTGCTCGACCGCCAAGGCAAGGCGCTCTTCGGAAGGTGGGGTAATTTTGACATTCCTAGTGCTAACAGTCTAGTGCCTTCTTCGTTCGTTTCCACAGCCTACAGGCGTCTGACATTGCGGTCTCGTCCCACATATACGACACGGCCGTGGCCAAAATCAACAAGCTGCTACGGGAACTGTCCGGTCCAGGGGTCAAGGAGGGCGCAGACATCAGAAGCGAGCGTGCACGGTTGAACGCGCGCATCCGGGTTCTCCAGGACGAGAAGAAGAAGCAGGAGGCGCACGTACAGCGTACGCGCGAGATGCTCAAAAAGGAGAGTGCACGATGGTTCAAGACGACTATGGCCGAAAAGGCGAGCGGCCCTCTCGCTGCCCACCTTCACGACAGGTGCTTCTACCCGCGTGCTATCGACTCGCCCGAGGGTGCTGTCTTCGTTGCCAAGTTTATCCGCATGGCCCACGACTTTGGCACGCCCGGTTTCTCGACGACCCTCGCGTACAACCTCTTCCTGCGCCCGACGCTCACGGACAAGGTGTTTGAGTGCTCCGAGGCCGAGGCGCGTAACCTTGGCCGCTGCTTGCTGCTCATCCTCAAGGACCTCGACGCGTGGTTCCTCTCGGAGGAGAAGTACTACCGCGAAGCGCTTGGTGGGCCCGTCCCCGCGAAGGAGGACAACAAGGCAGCTGAGCCAGCTGGCAAGCAGCCGGCCCCACCAGAGCACACGTTGACCGGCATGTACACGCGCACGTCGACATCTGCGACCGAGCACACCGTGCCCACCTGGAGTGTATTCAAGAACATTCTGGGCAAGATGCACAACAACCTGTGCGCAAGTCTCGTGGCGTGCTGGAACCCGGCGAATGCGTCCTACTCGCCCAAGAACGCCGTTGTCATTGCGCTCCAGCTCCTCCCCGTGTTCCCGCTCATGACGACGAACGCCAAGGCGATCGAGGAAGCAGTAAAGACGCTGAGGGACAAGAAGGACGGCTCCATCACGCCAGACATTGTCCCCGCTTTCAACTCGTATCTCTCTCAACTCGCCAACCGCAAAAAGGAGCGCGCATGCGTCATCCCCGGCCGTCTCTTCCCGCAGCAGGCCGCCGCGGCGCAGGCCAAGCTCCGCGCCGAGCAGGAGGCGCGCGCCAAGGCCGAGGCGGAGGCCAAGGCCAAGGAGGCCGAGGCGGAGGCAGCGGCCGAGAAGGAGAGGAAGGAAAAGGAGGACAAGGAGAAGGAGGAGAGGGAAAAGGTTGCTGTGGCAGAGGAGAAGAAGGAGGCCGCGGCCGAGACAAAGGACACAGCCACCACCCCTGCTCCCGCCCCCACCACCAACGGCCAGGCCGCCCCCGCGCAGCTGACGGACAACGCCAAGGCCCTCCGCGCCAAACTCGAGCAGGACCGCAATGCCCGCGCCGCCAACGCCACCAAGCTTCCTGTCCCGACGCACCCGCTCCCCGCGAACCCCATGACACGCGCGCAGGCACAGGCACCGGCCAACGATCGCGCCGGTATCGCCATGGGATCCCCTGGCGACCTCTCCATCGACGAGGTGCGTGCCGCCGCCCGAGCCCGCAAGTTCGGCCACATTGCGCCGCCTGCGCCTCCACCGGCTGCCAAGTCAGCGGAGCGCGAGGGATCGCGTACGCCCCTCCGCTCGCCGCCGCGTGAACCCAGGGGACACAACGACGACTCCCGCACCTCGGACCGTTCGAGGAGGGATCGCGATGCCCGCGACTCCCCTCGCGACGCTCGTGACTCGCCTCGTGACGCCAGGGACCGCGAACCGGCACGTGCGGATGCGCGAGACGCCAGGGACCAGAGGGACCAGAGGGACCAGCGCGACCAGAGGGACGCCCACGCTCGCGACGACCGAGACCGTCGTGCCGGTGGCCGCGACGAGCGGGACCGCGAACGCCGCGATGGTCGAGACGTACGGGACGGTCGTAACGGGCGCGACTGGCGCGGTGATGGACGCGACAGTGCGCGTGATACCGGACGAGACGCTCGTGATGGACGGGACGAGCGCCGCGATGGACGAGACACGCGTGATGCCCGCGATGTGCGCGACGGACGCGACTCCCGTGACGGACGCGACTCCCGTGATGGCCGCGATGGCAGGCGCGACGACCGCGACCGCGATCGCCGTCGAGACGGGCGTGATGGCCGCGATGCACACGCTCGCGACAGTCGTGGTCCGGAGACGCCACGCGACAGCCGCGATGCACGTGACGTTGGTCGCAGCGACAGCCGCAATGACGGCCGGAACGACGGTCGCAACGATGGCCGCAACGATGGCCGCAACGATGGCCGCAACGACGGTCGCAACGAAGGGCGTAACGACGGTCGCAACGACGGACGGAGCGAGCACCGCCACGATGGCCGAAGTGATGCCCGCAGTGACGGACGCAGCGAGCACGACCGCGACCGTCGACGCCGAGACCGCGATGGGCGTGACTCGCGTGATGGCCGCGGCCGCGACACTCCAGCTACGCCCGCTTCGGCACATCCAGCGGATAGACAGGACGACGCCAAGGAGCGCGAAAGGGAAAAAGAGCGCGAGCGCGAGAAGGAGAAAGAGAGGGAGAAGGAGAGGGAGAGGGAGAGGGAAAAGGAGAAGGAAAAGGAAAAGGAAAAGGAGCGCAGTGACAAGGAGCGGGAGGACCGCGAGCGCAACAAGGAACGTGAGCGCGAAAAGGAGGCACCGAGGTCCGCGACGCCGAAGCGCGACGAGACCGCGCGCAGCGAACGTGGTGACCGCGGAAGGCGCTCGGACCTTCCTCCGCCAGCGACACTGGACCGCCCACCGCACGAGGACGAGAGCCGGAAACGCGCGCGCGAGGACGACACGAAACGCGAGCGAGAGGACGACAAGCGGCGCCGTGGCGGCCGCGATTCTCGAGGCGGTACGCCTCGTGGTGGCGGCTCCAGCGGACGCGGCACCGAGACACCGCGCGCACGGTCCCCGAGGCGCGGCGAGCTGCAGATCGTGACGGACGGCCTTACTGGCACAGGCACGCCCCCGACATCGAGCGACGGCACCCGACGCACATCGCGCCGCGAGACGATTCAGCGCGAGGCGCGCGCGGCCGCATCCCCACGCGACCGCAGCAGCGGAGGCAGCGGGCACAGGGAGCTGCTCCCGAGCACGTCGACGCCGCCCGTGGGCGCCAGCTCACTGGCTGCTCGCATGGGCTTGTCGATCGCTGGCTCGGCGTCGGCATCCACGTCGGCGGACCACGACAGCCGGAAACGCGGGCACGACGAGGTCGGCTCGTCGAACAACAACGGGCGCGACGACTCGCCGAGCGTCAAGCGCCGTCGCGGCGGTGGCGGCCGCGGGCGCGAGGGCGGCGGTGGCGGGAACCGGCTGCTTGCAGGCGCGATGCGCGCTGCGACGACCGATAAGTAGATCAGATGCTTGATTTATGCTGTGATGTGATGCACCGTGTCGTTGTAGACTGTCGCCGAAAGATGGGCGCTGCTTCGCTCCGACTTGGTCACTGTGGATGCCACAGAGTGTGATGCTGGGAGGTCGTTCTCCCCTCACTCTGCTTTGCTGCTTGGCAACATTCGCCTCGTTCGTTGCATTCGTTGCTGCTACCCTCCCACGTGGACGCCACGTTTTGGTAATTTGGCGCCTGACTACAGTACTCTGGGAAGCCTGCGCACCTGCGCTGTCAACAATGGAGCTGTGGGCCCTTGGCATCTACAAGAATTCCACATCTTGTCCACTGATCCATTCACCATATCGCCCACATCCCCGTGCCCACATCCCCGTCCTTCCCACCCGGCAGAACTATTTTCGTTACGCCACTAACAGCCGCCCGCTCGCCGACCCGCGATTGCTCCTCAGCGCCATGCAGGTCGACGACGCCAACGCCACGCGAGCCACGAGCCTTCGCACGTCTTCGCCCTACGGATGGGTGATATTCATACCTGAGAATGCTTTGTTCGAGCTGGAGGAGGACGACCGGCCTCTAAGATACGCAGCGAAACAGGAGATTGCTGAGGTCCCATGGAACCACATGCTGGCCGGCGTTATGAAACCAGCGTTCCGTCGGCGTTCGAAGTACAGCAACGTCATGGAGATACGCCAGTGGGTTGGCTGTAGCCTGTGGGATGCGCGTTTGTCGCCCGATTCTGTGCCATTTCGAGATGTATCAATTCAGAGGCGTCTGGTCGACATAGTTCAACAAAGTCGCGGCGTCAAGGTAAGCCTCACAATGCTCATTGTCCCATACCTCGCTTAACGTTCACGCAGCCCGGCTCGCCGCGGAGAGGAATCGGCACTCATATCCCCGACTTCTGCATACATCTCAAAGTCGACGACTCTACCTTGCCCGCACACAAGTACCTCGTTTCCCTGGTGGGCGAACTGAAGGTAACTCAAATTGAGGAGCGTAACGGCAAGCCCGTGGTAGTCGTCGATTGGGATGCATTCCCGGAACTTCACGAGGATGAGTATTACTCGCCCCTTACGCATATCTCCTACTCCACATCCGATGGCGGCCGCAGCGTGGGTCGAGTAGTTGCACTCGACACTGGCGAGAAATGGAGAGCAGGCCTGTCCAAGGCTGCGGTATACCTGCTGTCCTCAGAGGAGTATTGCGGGTGCTACCTCGGTCATGTGATTATCGGCACGCGATTCTCTCGGCTGGTCACTCTAGACAGCACGATCATAATCGAGTGCGCGCCGACATTCTTGGACGGCCGCCAGGCCCACGGTGTAAAGCTCGTGGACTTCCTGTCCGACAACGACAACGCCACTCATCTAGCTTGGGACCTGGCGAGCCGTCGTGCGCCCGGGGTCAACGAGTTTGACTGGAATGTGCCAGCGTTTGAGAAACTGCTGGACCTGACATGTCTCGCGCACCGGGTCCTCGAGAGCCACGTGCTGCTTAATGAGCGCTCAAATCAGTCTCCTCTCCGCCGCCTGGACCCTCCCAACACGCAGACGTGTTCAACGCTCCGGGAACTTCTTGGCCTCGTCGGTGACGTCAAGGCCACGGCGACCGTTATGCCCAATAATATGGACAACATTGACGCTGCCATCCGCACGAGCCGTGTCATCCCGCCCAAGCTCCGGCCCGGACCCAAAGCTCGGAAGGGATCGGTCAGCGACGGCAGCTCCCGCAGGAACGACGGCAAGGAGGATGAGGCGGACCGCGACCCGACCAGTGGCACGGGCGGCGGCAAGGGCAAGGAGGCGGACAGGGGCGGCAGCGGCAGCGGAAACGGCAAGGGGGGGAGTCGTCGCCGGAAACGGGATTCTGATGGCGACGGCGAGGGTGGCGACGGCGAGCGTGGCGACGGAACGGCCAGCAAGGCTCCAAGGCGTGCGGCCGCGACGGGAGGGACGCAGCCCATCAAATCTGCTGCAATCGCCGAGTGGGCTGCGCGTGTCTCCGCCGACGCTCCCCCGACCGATACCGCGCTGACCGACGCCGATCCAACCAATGCCGAGTCGAACGTCCCAGGAGCCCCATCTTCATCCTCCGGCATCCACACGGCCGAATCATCGTTTGAGCTTGAGACGCCTGTCGGCAGCTCACCCGCTCGGCCAGCCGCCGCCAAGGCGTCCGCGCCGCTGCCTCTGACGGAGGCCAATCTCGATCCCGCCAAGGCGGCCAGGCGTCGCTTGCTCGAGGTTACTACGCACACCGTCTACAATATGAGCGCCGCCGATATCGAGCTTCTGGAGAGTGCAGCGACGCGTGGCGCTACGGACGAGGACAAGGGCGACGCCGACGCCGACGTCGACAAGAACGAGCAGAGGCAGGGCCGGGAAAGGGACGAGGAGGAGAAGTACGACGACGCAGGATCGCACTCCGCCCCCGAGACGCGGACAGAGGACCTGATGCAGCTCCTTGCTGAGCTCGGCGTCGCCGCTGTGCTTGTTCCGACTGGCACGTTTGATGCCGTCCTGGAGGAGATCCGAGTGGGGCTGCTCCCGCCGATACAGGATGAATGAGACGGAGACTCGGAGACAGACTAGTCACTATAATCATTGTAGCGTTAAAGGAGCGAACGCATGAGGCGTGGAGGCGCCACAAGGAGATACATGTACTTTGTGACCACATTTGTACCAAGGTGTGCTACTGTCGCAAGTGGCATTGTTGGAACCGCCACTGGCGCCACCTCATGCTCAACACATAATTCATACAAACTGGTCCCCGTCATAACATGCTCCAGTGGACAAGTCTGCCTCAAATACGCCATAGTCTGCGGCACAAGACACTCAAGCACACCACCTTTGCACAACTGCCCCGATCATCCAAGCGGTCTGTTCTGCAGAAAAACTGTCCATGATGTCAAGCTACGAGTTGTACAACACGGCCATGCCAGGCCGGAAAAGCTAAAGCTACTGCTGTTGCGAAAAGGGGCAAGGATCTGTAAAATGTCAGCGGACGCTGTACCAGCAACAAGAGCGATTTGTGTGGCACGAGTGAACGGAAAGAAAACAATAAAGGAGGAGCCCTCAGTTGGCCGTTCTTAATGTACATAGAGTCATCATTCCAGAAGGATATTTGACTTAGCATGGAAAAGTAAATCATCGCTGGGCAGTATGCGGCAAGATGCGCACAGAGTTGAACAAGTAGAAAGGTGGACAAAATGGGGAAGATGTGCACTCGGCAGAAAAACATCGCATGGAAGAAAGGTATACTCACAATACAGAATCGCCGCACGAATCTGGGTACGCACTTGGTCTACCGTGATCTGATAAAGTCAGCAACGAGCTCGACGCAAAAAACGAGTCGAGAGAGACGGAGGCTCAGTGTGCACGTTGTTTGGCTGTGTGCGGTCGGATCCTCATATACACTCGGACTGGGGCGACAAATAGATCATCACTGCCGGGCCGTCTCTCCTTTGTGTTGCTGCAATACTCACTGTGCGGCGTAGGAAAGCGTCGGGTGTCGCTGTGAATGGGGATGGGAAGAACAAAGGCAATGGCCCAACGCCATCTTTTATACGTCGCGGCTGGTGCCGAAAATGCACCCTCTTTGGTGCGAGCGACAAGCACCAGCTTTTGGGTGTTTCCAACTTTTCCATTTTTTTACTCCCGCTTTTTTCGTAATTTATCCCGTTCCGTTCGCACTCTCACTCGCACGGTGGAGGTGGAGGGCGTCCATGTCGTCAACCACCCAGGGGCCCACTGGCGCCGTCCCCAATGGCCCAACTGCGGATCGCAGTGCCGGTTTCCATTCCGTTTGGGGTATGCATGCTTGTGTCCTGAGAGCAAGCTTCGACCTCCTATGCGAGGATGCCGGGCACGCCGCCGTTGATGGTAAATCCTGGAGGAAGCGTGACATGCGTTTTGGACAAGGTGGCTTCGATTTCAATGGCCAGGTCCCACATTTGCGGGTACGCGACGGAATACTGCTTGAGACCGGCAACGCAGCCGAGAGACTCGTCCTGTCCGCGGCGGGCGAGGAACATCCCCGCGTCGTAGATGGGTCGATAGAGGATGAGGGGGTCGAGGCGGAGGAGGCCTTGCTCGGCAGCCAGAGCAGCCAGCATGGTGATGCGCATAGCCGAGTGCACTGCCTCCTGGCTCAGTCGGTCCTTCATCTGCTGCACCTCGAACGCAAACATGTGCCGTGCCGTGTCGTCCGCTTCCTGGATTCCAAAGTCGCGGACCGCGCGCTCGACGACGAGCCACATGCCGTGGAAGAGAATATCGGTCGTGGCGGCTTTCATGGTCGCCACAAAGTCCTGGTCGGGCGACGGGAACGACGCCGGCATGCCCAGCTTGCCCAGGTAGCAGTCGCGCCATGACGAGTGGTCGTGCACAAAGTCGCGTAGAACGGGGAAAGGGATGCCGGCCGCGCGTACTTTCGGTGTCCACAGCTCGGTGCAGACCCGCTTGACGATACCCGTTGCCGTACGCGCTCCAAGGAGCCAAAGCTGCGTGTCAGTTGGATCAGAGATGAGGCAACTTACGTCCTCGCTTGCGTTCAACCCCAGCGTCGCCTGGTCGACGGCGCGTTCATACGTCGCTGATATAGCACCGCCAATCTCCACGTTCCCTCCCCAGCAATCGGGCCTCAGGCGGAACAGAGCCGACTCGGATCCAGAAATAATGTAGAGCGCAAGCTGGGTGCGCGTTTTCTCGTCCTTTTCGCTCGTGATTTGAATCATTGTGGCATCGGGGAGTTGGTCGAGGTGGCGAGCTGCAGTGCCGAGGTTGTTTGCACGATAGCCTGTGGGTCAGACTGGGATATGATCACCCTCAACTCACGGTTACTCAAAACACACGACTGGCACAACAGACCCTCCAGCAGAAGCATAGTCTGGGCATTCGCGAGGTTGGACGTCCGGCAAGACTTGTTCATCTCTGTGACCTCGCGAGCGCGGACGACAAGCAGCTGGACCAGCCGACTGCGCGGCCGTCCCGCTCCATCAATGTCTCGAGCGCTGCACTCCTCACGGTCGGCGCGGAAAACGTTGTGGTCGACGAATCTCGCTCCAAAGGCGAGGACCACAGCCAGGAGAGCATGCGGGAGAGGCCCGGCAGGGTCGGTCGTTGGTGCCTGGAAGCGCGCGAGGAATTTGTGAGCGTCGAGGATAGGCACGCGGGGGTCGACAATTGTAAAATACGTGTCAATGAGCTCGATCGCGACACTCTCCAGCTCGCCCTCGGCGCCGGCCCAGAACCCGAGATGCGCCGCACTCGGCGCTTCTTCCCATACACCCCCGCCTGCCTCCTCCCAGATATCACATGCACCCGCACGCGCCTGCTCCATCCCCCACACGTCGCTGTATCGCCATTCCTGGTGGAGAACGGGGACAGGGCAGAACATGTACCGCAAGAGGTCGGCCTGGAGGGCAGCTGCGTCTCGCTTCAGTGGCATGTTCTGCGGCTGCATGAGGGCAAATACCGCCAGCGGGCTGCGTGTCAGAGCAAAAGCAAAGAGTGGTGAGGTACAATAACAGGAACAGTAACGTACTCGTCAACCGCCATCGGCACGTTTCGTGGTGCGTCGCCATTCACGCCCATGTTCACATTGACAAGGCTCGCGCTCGCACTGGAACTAGGGCCCGGGTCGCGGGATACTGGCACCGACGCGGATGCTGACGCTGCCGAAGCTGAAGCCTCAGCCGAACCAGGTCGTGATGTCCCTCCGCCGCTCCCACTCGCCGTGGGAGGTGACACGCGACCATCATCATCCGATTTGCGTGCCTCCCTGTCCTTCTCCCGCTCGCGGTCCTCGTTACTCTTGAATCGCCGCGGGCGCCGCGGCTTGTTCTGCAGCTGCTCAATGTAATTTGATGTGCACTCGAGGTCCTTGGCCGCGCATTGTCCACACTGTAGATCCTATCAGCAACGTGCCTGGCAGATTGGAAGACAGAAAAAAAGGGTAGGCAAAAAAAAAGGTCACGAAATGCCGTGGCAAGCGCAACGCTTACGCGGTGCGGAGATACAAAAGTGAGACCAGGGACTCACGCGTTGAGCTGTCGTCACTCGCTGACCGTCAGCATGCATCAAGACAAATATGCATATATATGCACAACAGAGAATGACATACCTGACACCTAATCTTCTTTGCACGACACGCATCGCATGCAACGTTCTGCTTGCGCGTCGATCCGCTGAAGAGAGACAGAGGGGGTGGAGGTTCCATTGTGTGTGGGTGGCGAAGGGGGGAGAGGTGGGTGTAATGGTTTTTTGGGCCTCAAAGTTGGTCTGCTCCTTTTTGTCTTGAACTTTCTAGTTGTGCAACGTGTAAGTGACAGATATGGAGTTGTTGTGCGCAGACCAGCACTGTCTGAAGAGTGAGGTGCAAATAATAATAATAATGGTGATGTTGAAGAGGAGAAGAACGAAAGGAGGGTCCAAATGGGTGGCGAACAACACGAGACTCGGGCAATTTAAGAGGGACAGAATGCGGGAAAGAGACGGAGAGCTGAGATAGAGGGAGAGAGGAATGTAGATGTTGAGTCAAACAAATGTGATAGAGATAGAATAGAGATACAAGCAAAGAGATGAGAGTTTAGAGCAAGTAAGAAAGGAACGGGGGGAGGGGAGGGAGACGAGAGTGAGCGAGAGTGAGCGAGAGAACGAGAGAGAGGAGCGAGAGCACCCAACAGAGGTGGAGGTATGGGTTATGGAGGGGGGTTCCAAAGTTGAATCAACTCGTACTGTATGTGGTCTTCCAAGTCCCAGCCCAGGCACGTTTTTGGTCCCCCAGCCCAGTGTAAATAATCAGTGGTAGCCTTAAGTATCTACTTTTATGTCAGTTTTCTTATTGTTATAATCTCGGATCCGAAAATTCACGTCTCGTGTGTCAAAACTCTTTGACTCCACTCCAAAACTCGGTGCGCGATCGGTGCACTGCATGTCACAACAACATGCACTGCTAAACGTGCATGACAGGGCTCTCGCGCTCTGGGCGGTAATAGCCGGCGCCGCGCGGCGCCGGCCGGATCTCCACGTGGGATGCAAGAAGGGAGGCTAGGGAGGAGCGGGAGATTGAAGAGCTGCCAGGTTTGCCAGGGATGGGCGGCATAGAGGCACTAAGGATTGCTTCGATATGGAGTCGAGGGCTGTAGGGAGGTCTAGGGACGAGGCTCTCTAGAGACCCAGCAAGGCCAAGGCTAATAACAAGGGAGGTGGAATTTGATGATATGGGGGGTCTGGGTATAGCCAGGATGCCCTTCTTCCTCCCCCCTAAGCTGAATCCTACACTACAGTGACCCTTATGGGAGGCATGGGAGGCATCGGAGGGACGATTGTTTTGGCCCGGAGATTGGTCGATCATTTACGGTGTGGCTTGATTTGTGTAGCACAAGGTGCCTCGCTGCATCTCCAATTTGGATCACAGGAACGGCCGGCTTCTAATGCCCGACTTGCTAGCAGTAGATGACTGACAATTTTGCTTTCTTGTTCTTCTGTGCATTCGTACAATCAGTAGTGCCACAGCATTGGTGGTCATCAGCTTTGGATCAATCTTCTTGAGCTCTTGAGGGGCGGCGAGATCGGTTGGTACGGGTACTGCAGTGGCTGAGCTCAGACAACTACCTGATGATCCACATGGATCTTTGGGATCTGCAGCCGGGATTTTCTGGATCTTCTGTCTTCTGGGTCCAAAAGTTAGCAAAAATCCCGTTCCTTGGCATGACAGCGATTTTTTTTTATTTAGCATTACGCAAATGAGCCCAGCCAGCATCATTTCATTACACCCTGGCCCCATCTATTCTTTAAATACTCCATTGACTTTGGCTGGTGGAAGCTTTGGGTGCCAGCCCTTGGGGCATTCGTAGTGGTGTTCGGTGTGGAGTTCGGTTAGCTGCGCTCCGTCCGTGCCTTGGACGTAAACGGGAAAAATGAGCTAGAGTTCAGAGTCCAGAGTCGAGAGCGAGACCAAGAGAGAACAAGCGAGACAAGTGGATCATCATGGAGCAGTGATCATGTGCTTGCTGCGGTTGCGCACTGTTTATACATTTTGTATAGAGTTTACTTTCAGATGTCATCGTTTGGACTTGAACCATTGCCCCCCCAGATCCCGTTGCAACCCCCCTGTGCGATCTCTCTGCCGGATCGCTTCCATCTCGCCATTGCATCCTTGCCTGTTCGTTGCTATAACTCCTCGGTCTCCACCTCTCTTTACTCTTGTTCGCTCGGTCCATTTTATATTGTTTTCTGTTTCCTCTTCGTGTCCCTTCTTTGGAATATATATCACTTGCGACGACCCGTCACTGTGATCTACTTCACATCTATCCTATCTTGCTTGCTCTCCTTGACGTCAATCTCACTTTGCTTCGCCGGGCTCTCCATGACATAGACGTCGTCGGACACTCATGGTTGGCAACAAAGGGGACGCGGACGCCGGCGCCGACTCGGCGGGGACCGGCGCAGAGTCGGCGGCTAGTGGGGGCGACAGCCGGCAGCACCTCGACTCGTCGGCGCACAAGGACAAGGACAACGACCACGATGGCGTCCACGGCTTTACGGGGAAGTGGAAGGACACGATCGAGTCGACATGGATTGCGGTTGTGCCCAACGAGTTCCAGAGTCTGACCTCGTTTGCAAAGTACATGCCGTTGATAGCGGCCATTATCGCCCCGACGTCGACGTTGTTGGATGTGCCGGCACTGTCTGTGAGTTAGAGGGTAAGAGCCTGCAGCTGATGATCGTTAGCAACCGTGGTACACGTTCAACGGGCACAGCGTCAAGGACCCCAAGGGCTGTATCGCGCTCTCGTCTATCGGACTTGCGCTCAATGTGTTTGCCAACGTTCTCCTCGTTATGCGGTTCAGCGGGACGCGGAAGGTATGGCGGAAAGGAACGAGGTGAGTCGAACTCGTGGTTGCGTGGTGGGCGGGCGGGGTAGTCACGACGACGGCCGTGAAGCAGGTCTCCACAGCAGGACGATCAAGCGCTCCAAAGCCCCCGTTCGTGTTATGAGAATGAGAGCAACAGCAACGGACACCAAACGTCTCATGTCTCAAGACGTTGGTGGTTCGTTTCAGTGTACTGACGCCGCAGTCTTTCTCTTCTCTGCTGGATCGGCAAGACAATCGTCGCAGTGTTTAACGTGTCGTTCTTTGGCGCGTCGCGAAGAAACGAGCCCGGGTATCACTACTCGGAGGGGTTCTGGTGTGCGGTTTTGTCGGTGATCATGGCGGGTATCATCTCCCTGGCTCTCCTGTTCCACTACTGCTTCGCCTTTGGCAAGCTCGACATTGACGACAGCCAAGACCTGCGACTCACTGGCCGGAAATTTATGTTTTCAGTCACGTTCTTCATGTTTCTGCTCGGCATCCAGGGGCTCGCATTCAACCGTCTTGAGGGATGGTCGTACCTGGACGCCGTGTACTTTGCGACGCAGTGCGCGCTGACGGTCGGTTACGGCGACCTCGTGGCCACCACTGCGGTTGGCAAGGTCCTGGTCTTCATCTTCTCGGTCCTTACCATCTCCCAGCTCGCGAATGAAGTGTCGATCATCATCGACTTTGTCCACAATCGCAGTGCGCAGAAACGAGATGTCTGGAGGAAAAAGTACTCGGTTGCGATGCACAAGCAGGCCATCAAGCGCAGGCCGTATGCGACGCTTATTGACGAAATGTCCCTCATCCACCAGATCAACCTCCATCAGGAGACGTGAGTAGCTAACTCCCCAAGGCCACAGGAAGCTGACATGCAGCATGGTCCAGCTGTTCGACCTGTTCTGGTCGGGGTTCTCCCTCGCGTCCTTCTGGCTCGTCGGTGCTTGCATCTTCAAGTTTGTCGAGCAGTGGGGATTCGGGTAAGCTCCCAGCCAAATCAACATGGAATGAATCAGTTCTAATGTGGCACAGAAACGCCTTGTACGCTGTCATGGTCATGTCCCTCACGATTGGATTCGGCGACTTTACGCCGCATACACCCGCCGGCCGCGTCATTTGGGTCGTGTATGCGCTCATGGCCGTGCCGATCATTACCAACTTTGCCGTCCAGACCGTCGGCGGTATCGTGGGTATCCTTTTCACACCTGCTGGCATCGACCCACTAACACCTCACCCCAGATGTACACGTGGTCCGAGCACCGGTTCACGCGCACGCGCTTTGAGATGGAGCGCGAACGCGACCCCGAGGTGTTTGCGCCGCACTCGCACTTTATTCTCCGGCACCACGAGGAATGGGACGAGGTGCGCGACAAGTTTCTCGAGACGCGCGACAAGGCGCTCGCGGAGCTCAAGACGTTTTCAAAAATCACAATGTCGTCAAGCCGGCAGTATCTCGAGGACCTGGCGCACGGCGGTGGCGGTGGCAGTGAGCAGCACGGCACATCTCCTTCGGCAAGCTCGGCAAGTAACGGTTACCATGTGGGACCTCCGAGTTCCGACACCCCATCTAGCGCGTCCCCTCAGGGACCAAAGCCGTCTGACATCTACGTTACATCCCCTACGACTGGGACGCCGACCACCAACGCGAGCGCGTCCCCGCAAGTGTTTCCTGGCGGGGGACAGTTCGTGTCGTCCCCCGTCAGCATGACCCCAACAACAACGTTCCCGCCCTTTTCGCGGCGGCAGACGTCCTTCTCGTCGGCGCTGTCCTCCCCAGCCGCGTCGACGACGCCGAGTGCAAAGGCGATGACCCTGACATCAAAAGCAGCATCGGCCCAATCGCGACCTGCCAGGCAGAGTCCCAAGGCGCGCAAGTCCCGCAGCTCGAGCAAGCTCTCGCACGCGGAGGAGAGCGTCATCGGCCAGATGCTCGACGATCCCACGTCCCACGCTGACGTCGTTGCGGCTCTGGGCGCCCCGGAGATCAACGACGTGAGCAAGGGTGGAGGCGGAGGTTCCGGAGGCTCTGCACGAGCAGACGACTCAGACGGAACGACGGAGGAAACGCCCGAGGACAGGTATGCTAAACGGCTCGTGGACAAGGCCATCAAGGCGGACGAAGAGGCGCAGGATGAGGAGAAGGAGGCGGAGGAGCAGGAGGAAGAAGCCGCGGACGAGGCGGAGCTGGATGGTGCGGAGAACACGTCGTCGTCGACACGTGTGGACGGGGACGAGCACGCGCAGACGTCCGAGGCTACCGCGAAGCGTGCCGGTGGCAAGCCGCGTGCGCGTGTGCTGCACCCCGACTCGGAGGATGAGGAAGTCAACGACGGCGATGGCGACAACGCGGGCGGCAACCGGGGCAAGCGCAGCGGAACGACCCCCAGCGGAAGATACACCAGGTCAGGTTCGAACGCGTTCCCGCACCGTACGGAGACGATCGGATCGCGCATGTCGCGAGCCAACTCGATATACGACAACACGCCCGCGATGGGCCCGCAGCTCGTCCATACCAACGAGAACGGCGAGGAGGAGGCCGACGTCGAGCTCACTGGCGACCCGCTGATTGACTCGCACCGCCTCGAACTGTACCTTATCAAAGAGCTCGTGGACCGCGTCACGCGCCTCGAGGCACAGAGCAGGCAGATGCTCATCGACACCATGGACAAGGACGTTGCGCGCACGCTGCTTCTGGCGGATCGAAACTGTAAGTAACTTCTACAGGCCTGATCACCCTAACGCTTGCAGTGCAGATCCGCGACGCGTTCCAGCTGTACGGCAACAACATCGACCTCGACAAGGTGTACAAGGAGGAGGCCGAGACGACGCGCAAGGACGCGGAGAAGATCAAGGCCGAACGGCAAGAGGAGCTGCAGCGGCAGGCCGCCGTGATTGCCGACGTGACGGGAAGCGACGAGGACATGCTCTCGCGGGTGCGGCGGTACAGGAACACATTTGCCGAGGTACTCGTGCTCTCGTCGACGCTGCTCAAGCTCGAGGGCGACGACCTGAAGCGCTTTGAGCGCTGGCACGTTGGCGACCTGCACCACATTGAGCGCGCGCACGCCGACCGGCACCCGAACCGCATCCACCGCCGCCCCATGAACCGCCGCGAGCGTGTGACCCGGCACCTGGGCCAGTTTATGGACTGGATGTCATCGCGCCCCGAGCCCGAGACGGACCCCGCGTCGACCGAGAAGGGCGCCATCGAAAAGGACAAGCAGGAGAATAAGAAGATTCGCATGCGGCTCAAGCGCGCGCTCCCGGACCGTATGTCCATTCTCGAGAACATTGGCGGCCTGCAGCGCGGCTCGTCGTCGGCGCATGACTCTTCGTCGTACTCGCGCTCCCAGAGCAGCAAGGACGATACGTCGACGCCAAAGAGCCAACGCAGGCCAAAGATGACGACTAGGACTAGCACTGGCCTTCCGCAGCGGCGCGCCACCACGGACGGCCGACCCACCGTCAGCGGCCTGCCTGGCATGTATGTGGCCGGTAACGGGAACAGCAAGCGTCCCAGGCTGCCCCGTCTCCACATCGGCGGGCACGAGCCTGAGACACCGGCTGCAACCCGCGGGGAGCTGTGCTCCATTCCAGTGAAGGACGACGCGGGGGCGGGGGCGCGCGCGTCGCTGCCGCGCACGCACTCGGTGCACACGATCCACTCTGTCTCTGCGCAGTCTGGCGCCTCTGTCGACGAATCGCCCCAATCTCCTCCTCACTCGGTGCACACGGCCCGCACGCACGCAAGCGAAGCTGAGGTTGAAGCGGAGGCAGCGCACGCGTCCCCTGCGTCGCCCTCCGCTCCGTCCGCTCCTGGCTCGCCCCAACCCCGCGGCTCCCCCCAACCTCCTCCGGACACCTCCCCCGACACACCCACCCCAGCCCACAAGCACGTGCATCTCGAGCACGACCACCACGTGCACCTCCGCGAACGCGCGTTTGAGCGACACGCCAACAAGCTGCTGGCCGACACGCACGAGGAGGCAAAGTTCCTCAGCGACAGGTTTGCCCAGTCGCTCGGGCACGTGATTGGCAAGTCGGAGACGGTGAAGCACCACGGCAAGCTGGGCGAGAGCACGGCCGACGAGATCGAGACGGCACGGCAGGAGCTCGCCGAGCTCGAGCGGCACCTGCACGAGCACGAGGAGCGGCGTGCAGAGCGCCGGCGGAGCAGCGTGGCTGCCCACGATGTCGCGGGTGCTGGTGCGCCCGAGCACCGCCGGAGCACCAGTTCCGAGCGCCGGCGCGGCAGCACAGACCGGCGGCGGAGTAGTGGCGGAGAATGGCACCTCCGCAGTCCCAGCGCAGAACGGCGTCGCAGGAGCGCGGGGGGCCAGGGTACGGGCGATGTTGGTGGTGGTACACCACGCAAGAAACGCGGCGAGCTCGACTCGTCCGACTCGGAGGAGGAACGCGCGCGCGCGCGTTTTCTGGGCGTCACGACCATGGCGGAAGCGTACGACCACACGTCCAAGTATGTCGCGCGGGAGGAGAAGCGCGCGCAGATGCGCCGCGAGCGGGAGCAGGAGGAGGAGAAGCGCGCCAAGGAGCGGCTGGACCGCTTGGTAGCGGAGCGGGAGCACAGGAAGGAGGCGGTGCGTGAGGAGGGGCGGCGGGAGGGGAGGGAGGAGGAAGGGGCGAAGATTCGGGATGCGGTGCAGAAGCGTCGTGGTGGTAGTGCTGGCGGTGGTGGTGACGAGAGCAGCGGGGTGCATGATACCCACGGAGCGCACGGTGCGCATGGGCCCACCTGTCCAGAGTCTGCGCGGTCGACGGACTCGACACACGCTCCGACGGCGTTGGAGGGCGAGAGCGAGCATGAGGCGTAAATATTTTGGTTCCTGTTGTATCGCTTAGAATGTCACCTTTGCATGCCACATGTGTTGTTTCCGTTTAGTGCAAAGCATAGTCCCACGATCCCACGAACTGCATCTGAACTACGCCACAAGTGATCCGTCTAGTACGCGTGGGCAAACATCGGCATCGGCACGAGCATGAGCATGAGCATGAGCATGAGCATGAGCATGAGCATGAGCATGAGCATGAGCATGAGCATGAGCATGAGCATGAGCATGAGCATGAGCATGAGCACGTCCATATGCACGTCTACATGCACTCTACAAAACTACCTCGCGCCAACACGCTCGCGCAGCTCGCGCGCACGGGGCAGATGCAAGCCCCGGAGGCCCGGCGCGAGGTCCTCGGCCGAGCTCATCGCCCCGCCAATCGCAAACGCCTTCGGGACGCCGTAGTCCTTGTTAAAGTCGCGGGCGGGCGGGGTAGCGTGCGCGGGCGGGTTTTGGTGGTGGCCCGCAGCGTGCGCATGAGGCTGGGGCTGGGAAAAGTCGGGCTTGTAGTCTGGCTTAAAGTCACGCTCACGTTCACGCTCACGCTCCCTCTCGCGACCAGACGACGACACAGACTGCGCGCTCTGGCTATAGTTCTGCTTGTAGTTGAAGTCGCTCGACATCGAGCCCGAACCCGAGACAGAGACAGACTTATACGGCTCGATCGCAGAGTTGAGGTTGATCGAGCTCACGCTGCCCGACGGCGGCTGCAGCGAGGACACCTGGATGAGGATGGCGCACTCGCGCGTCGCCTGCGTGAGCTGGCTCAGGGCCTGGCGCACCGGGATGGAGAACGGGTGGTGCCCGCTCAGATTCTTGACGAGCTCGAGTACCTTGACAACCTGCTTTACGAACGCGGCCGCGTTCTCGGGCAACGAGGCGTGCGCGTATGCAAAGGGGTTGGCGCGCAGGCCCATGAGGCTCTCGCGGAGCGTCATGGTCAGCTGCTCTGCGCGGGACAGGTTGGCGACAAGCTCATTGTATTGCTTGGCAGGGAGCGGCTTGCGGTCTAGGCCCGAGGTGGATGAAATGCTGTCCGACTTGCCGTGCGCGTACGAAGCGCCCCCAATGTCCTCCGATAGACGCAGCCACACGTTGAACGCGAGGTCTGTCGCCGTTTCAATCTGATCAAGTAGATCCTCGTCGAATAACGTCGCCGACGCAGGCGTCGGCGGGCGCACATCGACGGACAAGCTGCGCACACCGCCGTTCGGCGCATACAGGAAGGAGGAGCCGGTCGAGCTCATTGCCGCGTGTCTGCTGCGCGCGGGCTGCGAGAAGGACGTGACGATCGGGGGGAGGGGCTCGCGGTGGCCTGCCTGTGGTGGGGTCATGTGCGGTGGCTCAGGCTCAGCGTTGAGCGGGAATGGCGGCGGGGCGGTATCGGCCATCGCCTCGTTGTCCTCAAAAATAGTGCGCGACAGGTCGGGCCAGTTGTTGTGCGGTGTGTTGACAGGCGAACCCATGAGCATCCCGCGCTCAACGTCCTCGGTCGAAAAGGAGCCTGCGTGTCGCCGGCTCTTGCCTCGGGGGGACGAGAAGATGGGCGGCTGTCCCGCGTGCGTGAGCCCGTTACTGCCGCCGCTGTTGAGCGGGGCAAGTGGGCGCAAGTCACGTTCCGGCGAGTGCGACTCGCCGCTCTCCGGGATCGGGGAAATCGGCGTGCGGCCGCTGTTCATCGAGTTGGACTTTGACATGGGTGGAGCCAGGCTGCGCAACTCGGGATGCAGGATCGGCTTGATCTCAACCAAGAGCGGCGCCATCGTCTTCCACGACTGCGCGATCTCTGCCATGCCGCCGTAGATGCTGAGCAGAAGCTGGCGCGTGTACCGCACGTCGGCGTCCTTGAACGCTGGCGTCTGGAACCGAAGCACAGCGACAATCTTGCCGAAAACGGCAATGGTCTCCTTGGCCGAGTCGACGACACCGCGTACGGCGGCGACGGGAGGGGATGTGCGGCGGGAGGTCGAGTCGAAGCGGTCCAGCGCATTGATCAGGTTTGAGAGGTATCCACCAGCAGGCTCGAGCACACGTGCGAACACACCGGCGACACGGTCGCTGACGGCAAAGTTCACATACTGTCTCAACGCCGAATGGAGCTGGGTCAGGGCGAACAATAGGCCACGGACCGCGTCGATGAACAGTAGCATCGCGGGCGAGACCGCCTTGCTGATTGTCGAGGCCGGAAGCATGCTGACACGGCGAAAGTACGAATTGCGCGACTCGTCGAGTGACGGCGTGTCGGGATTAGACTGGCGACGGTCGAGATCCGCGACAGTCGCGCCCTCCTTTGGACGGCGGACAACCTCCATGGAAACCATCGTCTTGAGCGTGCGTACCTTGTCGGGCTGCGCAGGAGGGGACACTTTACGCGCACCGGTGGGTGCAACGTAGTTGCGGCTGTATCCCACTCCGAGGTCGATGGGGCTGCGTACGCGTGCGCTATCCGCAGCACTTCGCTCGCTCCTCCGCTCCTCGATAATCTTGGCGTGAGACTTGCGCAGGTCGGGCAATGATTTCTTGGTGGCAAGGTTGCCGCTCAGTCGATGCGGGACAGTATAGCTGCCGCCGCGGTTGTGCCCGGGAACAGGGGGGTGGGCGGGGATGGGAGGCGGGAGTCGCTGTGCGAGGCCGGCCGACGGTGGACCAGAGTGGGATGATGATGTGGAGGCTGAAATGGGTGGTGTCAACGATGAAGACGAGGAAATGGATCGATCGTGGCGTATCCCTGGGGATGGGAGCGACAAGGTAGATGTATTGACGTGGATAAGCGAGTCTTCAGATATCGTAGCGGCACGGTTCCGTTGACGAAAGGATGCTTTTGTGGGTGAGGGCAAGTTGGAAACAGATCCTTCGCCGGTGGCGCTGTTGGGCGTCGCGAGAATCCGTCTGACCGTCGGCTGTGAAGGACCAGGCGCGGCCCATCCGATATTCGTTATTGTCGGCGAAGCAGGTGGCTCTCTAATAATGGGGGTCAGAAAGGTGTGGCGCACTTTTAGCTTCTACTCACTGAGGCACGAGCTGATAGTCCTCCACAGGTTCAGCCAGCGGAGGATGCGTGATTCCATCGGTAATCTGCTCCTGTAGCCAAATCTTCATACCCTCAATCCACGGCCGCAAGTCCTCTTCTCGTCGCGTTTTATGCTCGCCATTTTCTGTCGTCGGTGCTGAACGCCTGCCAGCTGGCTCGGCATCAAGGAGGGGCCCAAGGATGTCCTGCGGTGGCCAGGTGATCGGATTGTGGTCCACCTTGAAGACTTTAAGATTGTTGAACGTGACGAGGTAGGTCGGGAGCGTGGTAAGAGCATTGTTCGAGAGGGATAACACCTTGAGCATGGCCAGGCGGCCAGGCTGATCCGGGAGCGTGGTGATCTGGTTCTTTGATAAATCGAGAATCTCGAGACCCTGCATTTCGCATAACTTTTTCGACGTCAGTAAAGTCTGTTCCCAAGAGCTTAACTCACTGCTGCAGGGATCACTGTGAGATGGTTGCCCTTGAGGTTGAGATATCGCAAGCGGTTGAGGGTGCAGAATGACCGCGGGATACAGTTGTCATGGAGCGCATTGTAGCTGAGCGCAAGACGCCAGACACCCTGGTGGTGCTTCCCCACTCTTGTGCGAAAGAACTCGACGTCGTCGTCCAAGATCCGCTCAATATGTTCGCGGCTGAGGTCGAGTGTCTCGCCGCCGTCCTTGCTGTTCTCGAGCGCCTTTTGGATAAGCCGAAGGTTCGGCGAGTCGCCGAGCGGCGAAGCGGACGGTGATCGCTGAAGGCTCGAAGGGGATCTCAAAGGCGCACGGGCGGGCCGCGGCGGTGGCGTCGAGGCAATGGCGGCCTGCATGGTTTGTTCCGCTGTGCGGGGACTGTGCGGAACGGCTGGTGGCTGTTGCTGCTGCTGTTGCTGCTGCTGCGGTTGCTGCTGTTGTTGCTGTTGCTGTTGCTGTTGCTGTTGCTGTTGCTGTTGCTGTTGCTGTTGCTGTTGCTGTTGCTGTTGCTGTTGCTGTTGCTGTTGCTGTTGCTGTTGCTGTTGCTGTTGCTGTTGCTGTTGCTGTTGCTGTTGCTGTTGCTGTTGCTGTTGCTGTTGCTGTTGCTGTTGCTGTTGCTGTTGCTGCTGCTGCGATGGCGTAGGCGTGGCGCCTCCCAGTGGGCTCGCGCTCGTCGAATCGGCGGCCCCGGCGGCCTGTGGTTGAGGGTGGTGCAACTGATGGGGGAGGGAGGGCGTCTGGATAGGTCGGACAGTGAGGGATGTAGGGTCGGGCGACATGGAGCGAGCAGCGTACGCTGAAGAATTGGCTCTTGCACGCGAGCCCGATGCCGTAGCGTCCTGGGGAGGGCCGAGGGAGTGCGTTGATGGCGGTTGCGAGAGTGATGTCGCCATGGTGGTGGCTACAGCAATGTTACGTTCTGGTCTCGTTTGTATGTGTGCGTGAGTGTGTCTGTGTGTGGCGGGGGACAAAGTGGAATTCTAGGTTCGCTTGGGATGTTGGGATGAATGCTGGTGGTGATCTAGCCTGGGTCTGGGCTGGTGCTGGTCTTGCACACGGCTAATTAATTACGCAATACGAGTGAAATAAAATGTCTTTCTGTAGCCGGTCAATGGGTCGCGGGGAACAGGAAAACAGGGACACAGGACACAGCAGTCACTCGGAGGGCGGAGGGCGAGCTGTTCCAGTGCTAGCCAGTGGTCAGTAACACAGCGGTACGACCGGCGGGGCGGGGTTCATTCAAACACGCGCCGTCGCTACCGAGACTTTGGCGTCACAGCCGTGTTCCACTGGTGTGTTACTCTGCCGGTAGTCGCGCAAGGCGGTCGCGAGGTCGCGATGGGAATCGGGCAGCGGTAACAGTGCACGGCACGAGCTGTGCTGGCAGGCAAGTGCAAAAGCAAGTGCGAGAGCTCGGGGTCGAGGTCGAGGCTGACAGTGGTGGGACCGTCGGCTGCTCAGAATGATAGAATGTCAGTAGCCGTCGGTGCGGTTGGTACTGTTCGGTCGAGTTGGGAAGACACGGGGAGGAGTGAGGACGGGTGCAATTGGAGATGTAGCTGTAGCTGTAGCTGTAGCAGAGAATGACCTCGTGATGCCCGTCAATGGGCAAGAGCCAGCATGAACATGGACAAGCTCGGCAAGATCACTCAGAGTCTGGAACCGTCAGACGTTCCCGACGTCTGTCGTGCGGACAAGAGGATAAGGCTGGAGGTCGGAGGACCGGACTCGCGCGTCGTATGCAGTCAGCAGTGGTGGAGACGAGTGTGGGAGTGTGGAAGAGCGACAGTGATAACGAGTGCAAGGATAGTGTGACAGTGTGGAGAATTGTGATCAAGACCAGCAGATCAGAAGTCGCGCGGGGTTGTGGGCTGTGGGTTGTGGGTAGAGTGTTGGGAAGTCGTCCGTGTCAGGTCAGATCTGAGATTGTTGCGATCGGAGGTAATCAGGTGTGGGTGAGAGGGAGATTGCGATGCGGGCCTGTTCTCATGCGTCAAGCACAAGTCGGGGCATAGGATGGGGATGAGGGTGCGTGGGGCGTATCTATCGTCTGTTCGTCCGTTCTGTATCGTCGGTTGTCGCTGGTCTGTTCGTCGGTCGTCGGTCGTCGTCGCCGTCAATCGCTTTTCTTGTTGCTCCGCTTTTTTTTTTTCTCTCTTTGTCGCTTCGATTGTTGTCTAGGTGTGTGTGGGCAAGAGATGAGATAATGCGAATTTTTTTTGGATGGGTTGACAAGGAACGCATTTAGTTGAAGTCATCCCCCTGCTCGTCCTCTCATGCTCTCTCATGCTCTCTCATCTGTTCTCATCTGTTCTCATCTGTTCTCATCTGTTCTCTCTTGCTCTCATCTGTTCTCTCTCATCACCAGTTCAATCAACTTGGAAGGGGCTGCCAGGTGGGCGGGGAAACGCGCCCAAAGACTCGGGGGGTCAACACTAGATACGAGATACAGTAGCTATTAAGATATTAGATATGATGCTGGTGGGGTGGTTTTCATGCCGGATGGCGTTATTGCGATTAGTAATGTGCATTAGCGGGATCAAATCCACGTGGTCTTATTACATGGAGCTCCTAATCGATCAAATGCTTGTGCTAAGAGTCTTTTTGGGGTGGGATCGAGATAGAGTCTTGTGGGATCGATATGAGCCTCCACATTCTCATGGACAAGCGATCGATGTGCCATCACGAGGTGCACCTCACTTGCCTGGCCTGCCTTTTCCCCATGACAACTCGTTTGACCTCGCCCATGTTCCGTGTTCTATCAAGTGCAGCTCGCTGGTGAAGTATGCTGGGCCCCGATCCCTCCAGCAATCACCCTTTCACGATCGCCACCACACATGCGACCATGTCTCTCAAGGATCAAGGCTCTACTACATGTGCTGCTTTCAATAGCCATCCAGGAGCCACGCCACAAACCGTGTAATGCGTACCTGAAGTTGGTGAATGTGCCAAAAATATGCATGTGCTTCCCTACGACAATGTATCCACATCTACTTCTCCCAGTATGATTAAAACGGCCCGTCACAGCCGACCACGAGCGCGCGGGAGAGGTTGCGCGCGAGCGCGAGACGCACGACCTCAAGCTTGCGCTCTGCCGCCTCGGTATCCATCGCGTCCTTTTTGGACCTGTCGCTGCTGCCGGCACTGGCATCGCCCGCGCTCGCGCCGTTGCCGTTGCCGTTGACACCGTTCAGCGTCCCGTTTGCCCGCCCATTAGCAGGAGCCTCCTTTGCCCCTTTGGACTCCTTGGCCTCCTCGTCGTGGCGCGCGAGGTAGCGCGACAGTTGTCGGAGGTACTCTGCCGGGGCGTACTTTGCGTTACTGAGCACCTCCTCGAGCACGCGCATGAGCTCGAATGTCTCGGACGAGTTGAAGTAGATATCACGGTCTGAGGGTCAGTAACGAATCCATCTTCAGATGCCTGCACTCACCCTCGAGGAGATCCACGCTCTCGGCCAGGAGGACGCCCCAGAACTCGACGGGCGTGATGCCCGACGTGAGGAGGTTGATGAGCTTCTTGGCGGCCAGGTCGCACGAGCCCTGCGTGAGATACAGGAGGTAGTCGCGGAACTCTGAGAGGAACGCGAGGCGGGACGCGAACATGACCATGGTGGTCTCTGTGAGCTCCGTGTCAAGGCCGCCGAGGTGGAGCTCGCTGAACTTTTGCGGCGCCTCGTGCAGCATGCTCTCGGGCAGCGAGTTGACCAGCCGGAGGAACTCGTCGTCGCCGGTGTCGACGAAGGCTGTGAGGATCTTCTCGGCGATGCGGGACAGCAGCAGGCCGTCCTCGCTCGCAAGACAGATGGAGGCAGCGATGCCGAGCTCGCCGCGCCGGATAAGCATCTCGGCCACGGTCTTGCTGATTGTCCGCCACTGGTCCTCGAGCTTGAACTCGGTGCACACCTCACGCAGCTCAGTGAACCGCTGCAGCTGGGAGATGGCCTCGTCGTCATCGCTGTCGTCTACCATGTACGTGTCGCCGTTCGCCTCCTTGTCCTTGCCCTTGCTGTTGCTGTGGCCCAGGAGCACGCCAACGTGCACAACGTACTCGCGCAGACGGTTGCGGCCGTCGTCGCCCGCGGCAGCGAGGTACTCGCAGATCACGCGCCACAGGTCTACTTGGCTGGGGCTCTCCTGCAGCATGTCGGCATAGTCGAGCAAGTAGTAGTCGCGGAGCGACGTGTCGAAGCGCTCCTCGTCATCCGGGATCAGGGCAAGCTTGTCAAACACATCTCCAAGGTGAGCTGCAAGCCAGCGGTCAAGGCTGTGCGAGTCCATCAAGGCCTTGATGATGTCACCCGAGCAAAGACTGGACTGGATCGAGTCCTCAAGGATGGTCGAGTCGATGGGCAGCTCGTTGAGCACACGCTCGACGACACGGGGGAGGTCATCACGCCTCAACCCCACATCGACAAGCACCCCCCACGCGCCGATAGCTTCCCGCCAATCCGAGACCTCCTGGAACAGGCGCTCCGGCTTTCCCTCCAGGAGCTCCGTGACGCTCCTAAAGTCCTCCTCCCAGGACGCCCACTCGCTGCGCCCGCTGCTGCCCTCCGTGTCAAACCAGTGGCCGCGCCCACGCCCGCCCTCAAACGTGACCAGATCAGCACGGAACTGCGCAAGCCACTGCTTGTGCGCAGAAATAAACTGGTGGTCGAGGGGGTACTCGTTGATGTTTGTCGAGCGCGGGAAGCTCGTCACGCTCTTGGCGAGGAGCTGGCCGAGTTTGGCTATTGGTGGATGCGGGTGGGTCGAAAGCGTACGCAGGAAGGATGCAGCAGCGAGAAAGAAGCCCCGCAACAGGCAGCGCACAATGAACGGGAAGAAGCTCTCCTGGTTCCACGGGTCCTTTGCTGCCATGATCTCGTTGCCCTGCGCATTGATTTGGACTGCAGTCAGAGGGGAGCATAGCTCCATTGCGATAGCTTACCAGTGTCAACAGCGTTCACCCAGTCGAGCAGCTCCTCGCCAAGCAGGCTCTCGCCGCGCCCGTCACGCGGCAAGTACAGAATCTGGGCGAGGTTGAAAATGTGAAAGACCGAGTCGTAGCGTTCCCTCTTCTCGTCCTGCTGTCAGGTGCGACACGCCAAGTGACACCTACATCAAGATCATCCGCCACACGCAGCTTTGATACTTCCTCTAGGTACATGGACACGAGGCGGTTCATGTGGACGATGGTCTCGGCGTTCGGCGGGCCGAGCAGGCCCTCCATCATGCCGCCGTTGGGCTCCCACATGTCAATGTTATCGCTGTCGGGTAACCGCATAGACGAGGCGACAATCTGCTGCAACGAGACGAACAGCGTATGCGTCTCGGCATAGAGCGTCTGTTCGGCCGGTGCAAAGTTGTTGATAGACGCAACGTACACGACGCGGTCCGCAACGGTTAGCTTGGGGTCGGCAAGAGCCGCGGGCTTGTTGGGATCGCTCGACGGCTGGCGTCAGAAAAAATCACAAACACATGGATGTTACGCACCTGCTTGGTCGACCAGCTGACGATCTCGCCGTTCACGGGGCTCGCAGCCGCGAAGAAGGCGCGTCCGCTCGCCTTCCACTTGGCCTTGTCTGCACGCGTGTACGCCGGCGGGTCGAGGTACAGCACCTCGTCGACATTGTCCTCGTCGTCGTCCTCGGCATTCGAGTCGACAGCCATGTCGTTGGTCGCCGCGACCGATGTGCCCGTTCCCGTTGCCGTGCCCGTAGTCGACGACGCGCCAAACGAGTTGAACAGCGGTGAAGACGTCTTTGGCGCCGTGCTGGCAAAGCTGAACGGCAATGCGGACGAGGATGCAGGCTGCGTCGAGGGCGCCCCGAAGGAGAATGACGACTTGCCCGGTTGACCGCCGAACATTGTTGTTGTGTGCTTTTGTTGATGCAAGGGAGGCAATGCAAGAGGTGGTCGGCGATGTTGTTGAAGTCGAGCACCACACCACACAGAACAATCAACAACAGTTCTCTGGCTTCTGGCTCAGAAATCACACACACACACAACAGACAGGGATGGCACCCACCAGCCAGCCAGGTGAAGTGTGCCACGTGACGATATCGCCGAATTTCCGAAATCACTCCAGGCTGGCGGCGCCGCCGCCACCGACTTGCACTCCATGCTCGCGATGCGCCAGGACTGACTGAATACAACAAAGAGGCTCGATAAGTGGTGACATCCCCGCCTCAGCTCTTGTTCAAACCACTCCATCTCTCTTAACAACCTTGTCCAGGCTGCGCGGAAAACGACAACCGAGATCGCGCGCGCAACGCCCACGGCGAAAATTCCCCCTTCTCCTTGAAACCCACAACCAACTTCACGAACGCCAACTTCGCCATGTCTGACCGGTCCGGCGCGTCTTCTGAAGGCGAAGGCGAGGAGATCCGCCAGTACGGCGACGAGAACCCCGAGCACGACTCTTCCGAGGAGGAGGAGGACGACGACGCCGAGGAGGCGCGCCGTATCGCCGAAGGATTCATCGTGGATGAGGACGAGGACGAGGAGGAAGAGGAGGAGGATGAGGAGGCGCGAAGGCGGCGGAGGAGGAAGGAGCGCAAGAGGAAACGACGCGAGCGTGAGCGTCAGAAGCGCGAGGAGGAGGGTCTCTCGGAGGATGACCTCGATCTCCTTAATGAGAATGCGGGGTATGGCGGCCCATCGCGCCCCCTTAAGCGGTTACGACGCCGCTCGGGATCCGACGACGAGCGCGGATCCAACCGCCTCGAGCACATGTTCGACGACGAGGACGACCGCCGCCGTGGGGATTATGACTCGGATGACCTTGATGACTTCATCGAGGACGACGACGAAGAGGATATCGCCCGCGACGAGACCGAGGAGCAGCGGAGACAACGCAAGCTCGAGGAGAAGCGCGCGCGCATTGCTCAGATGCGTCAGCGTCCCGAGGTGTCGGGTGTAGACAAGGAGTAAGAAAGCAGTGATTTATTCTACTGTGCTGACGATCAGCTCGTGGAACGACATCTTTGACGTCTTTGGTGACGGACACGACTACGACTGGGCCCTCGAGGGCGAGGAGGGCATCGAGTACGAGGAAGAGTTTGAGACAGCCCCGAAGAAGGACTACCGTCTCGAGGACGTATTCGACCCGGCTGAGATCAAGGCCCGTCGTCTCCAGGATGAGGATCGCGCGATTGCTCAGTCGGACCGCCCTGAACGGCACCAGCTCGTCAACTCGACCCTCAGCGATAACCCCGTCTTTGCCTCGGACGAGCTGTATCCCCCGCCAATGCACGCCGCCGGCTGGGCTTTCAACCGCATCTCCAAGCGCACGCAATATCTCTTCTGCGGCATGCACCCCGACGGCTCGTGGCCTGAACCCTCATATGACAACGCGGTCACCGCCCCGGCACACCGTCGCCCCGATCTTGCCGACGAGTTCGTCAAGATTGTTAGCACTGCGCTGTCGATGATGTTTGTTCAGCATCTTGAGGTCCCGCACCTGTGGCATTACAAGCGCGACGCGTTCAGCATGCTCGAGAACGCTGGCCAAAGCTTTGTCCAGTTCCTTGAGCGCGATGAGCTGTGGACCCTGTACGACCTCGGGATCCGCTTCCGCGCAATCTGGCAGCGCTGCGAGCAGGTCAAGGAGCTCTGGGCCAAAATTCAGCAGCGTCGTCCAGGCGTCGAGGACGAGTACCTCACCGGCACGCTTCTTCCCTCGGTCTGCAACCTGTCGATCGAGGCGGCTTCGGAAGGGCTCGACTGGCTGTCGTACCACTACTCAAACGACCTGCGTGCGATCAAGGAGGAGCAGGCCATCGAGGATGGCCAGAAGCGTCTTCCCGAGCGCATGTCTGCTGAGACTATGCGTACCGGTCCCATCATGAAGCTTGTGGAAGCATTCGGTATCGACATTCCCAAGGTCGCCGTCACATTCAACGACCCCAGTGGCGATCCTATCCCGCCCACCAACCCCGAGCGTATGCCCGAGGACATTGCCGCCGAGTTCTCTGGGGAAGGAACTCCGTTCCGTACCCCACAGGACGCTCTCCAGGCCGCACAGAAGATTATCGTCAACGACTTTGCCCGTGACCCAACCATCCGCCAGCAGGCGCGCGACTTTGTGGAGGCGTGCGGTGCCGTCACTGTTACCCCCACTGAACGCGGTATGGCCGTCATTGACGAGTACCACGCGTACTACACCTTCAAGTTCCTTACCGACAAGCCCATTGATGCCTTCAAGGACACACCGCAGTTCCTGCACATTCTCAAGGCGGAGGAGGAGGGTCTCATCACCATTGCTATTACGGTTAGCGATGAAGCTGTCAGCCAGTTCACCGACACCCTCACGCGCTGCTGCACGTCCAATGACTACGGGGAGGTGTCGATGGCCTGGAACGGGCTCCGTGAGGAGGCCATCAAAACGGTCGTCAGCAAGCACTACATCCCTTCAGTCACCCGCTGGCTCAAGGAGCACCTGCGCTCGCAATCGGAGGAGTTTATCGCGGAGCGCTGCCGCCTAGAGCTTGAGTTTAGGGTCAACACCCGTCCGTATGCCAGGCAGGGCATGAACAATGGCGAGACCCCGACTGTCCTGGCCATTACGAACGGCATGGGTGGTGTGCAGGACGCTGTCATGTCCGTGCTACTCGACGACGAGGGTAATGTACGCGCAACGTACAAGTTTGACAACCTTCGTGACGAGGAGTCGAGGGCCGCGTTCCTTGAGCTGGTTGAGAAGCGCCGCCCGGATGTAATTGTTATCGGTGGTCTTTCCGTCCACACGGGAAAACTCCGCGACGACGCCAGGTCGGCTCTCCGCCAGTACGCCATCCAGCAGTCTGGCATGCGCCCTCCCTCTTCGGAAAACTATGGCTCGCACGAGGAGTTTAGCGCCGCGCAGGCCGACTTTGATTCGCACCTCCAGCCCTTCATCAAGCCTCTGATCTTCGTCAACGACGCTACCGCCCGCTTGTACATGAACTCGGACGAGGCTGCCAAGGAGCACCCTGAACTTCCTGTCAACGGCCGCTTTGCACTCGGTCTCGCTCGCTATGCCCAGAACCCGCTGAACGAGTACTGCCGACTTGGCCGCCAGATTGCCGCTGTCACATACCTCGAGCACCACCAGAAGCTCGTTCCCGAAGAGCGTCTCCTTGTGCAGCTGGAACGTGGTCTTGTCAACGCCGTCTGCTTCATCGGCCTCGATGTCAACGCGTGCGTCAGCAACCCCTACTCACGCACCATGCTCCCGTACGTTGCGGGTCTTGGCCCCCGCAAGGCGGACCAGCTCCACAACGCCATCTCCAAACTTGGCGGCAAGCTCGTCAACCGTGTACAGCTCTCGGAGCTCGGCACCTTTGGCCCCACTGTCTTTGAGAACGTCGCCGGCTTCCTCATTATCAGCAGCGATGACGTCAAGGACTACATGCTTGAGACCGACAATGGACCTGACGACCCCGAGCCCCTGGACATGACACGCATCCATCCGGAGGACTACGAGTTTGCGCAGAAGATGTGTCAAGACGCTCTCGATCTCGATGCCGAGGACGTTGCGGACCAGCACAAGTCGGCTGTCGTCGTGCAGCTCATGCAGGACGAGGACCGCGCACGCAAGCTGTCCGAGCTCAACCTCGACGACTTTGCCTTTAACCTCCAGCGCCAGGGCGAAGGCAACAAGCGCCATACGCTTGGCGCCATTGTCCAGGAGCTTATTTCGTGGCACGCCGACCGTCGCCCGGCGTTCTACGTCCCCACCGACTGGGAAGTGCTCACGATGCTCACTGGTGAGACCGTCCGCACTGTCGGCCAGGGTCTTCGCGTTACTGCCACTGTACGCAAACCCCTCGCCGGTCGCGTCTTCTGCCAGCTCGAGTCTGGTCTGGAGGCTCTTCTTGAGCGCGAATACGTCTCGGACGACGACCTTGTGCGCTCGTGTGAGGACCTCTTCCACCGCGGACAGGCCATCAAGGCTGTTATTATCCAGCCTGAGCCCCAGCGCTTCCAGGTGCGCATTTCGACACGTGCGTCGGACCTCAACCAGTCGGTGCCGTTCATCCAGCCGTTCCGCGAGGACGGGTTCAACGACCTGAACCGCAAGGCCGAGGCCGAGGACGCCGCGGCTGCCAAGCGCCGCCGCAAGGCCGGATCGGTCAAGCGCGTTGTCAACCACCCCAACTGGCACGTCATGAACTCTGGACAGGCCGAGCAGTTCCTCGCCGGCATGCAGCGTGGCGACGTTGTCATTCGCCCATCGTCCAAGGGCTCGGACCACCTCGCCGTTACCTGGAAGGTCGACGAGGACGTCTACCAACACATTGACGTCACCGAGCTGGACAAGCCCAACGAGTACGCACTCGGCCGTATCCTTGTTGTTGGGAACAAGTACAAGTACTCTGACCTCGACGACCTGATCATCAACCACGTCAAGGCGATTGCGCGCAAGTTTGATGAGCTGCAGGCGCACGAAAAGTACCGTCCCGAGGCGGAGCTTGGTGAGCTGAACCGACCATTAGGTCAAGCTAACGCCTCAGAAACGTACCTCAAAAACTATGTACAGGCGCACCCCGGCCGCAGCATGTACGGCTTCAGCATCGACTCTGACCGTCCGGGCTGGATTCGCCTCTGCTTCCTGAACAAGGCGACCAAGGACGGCGGGCAGATCCAGACGTGGCCCGTGCGCGTGCTCCCGGGCGCGTACCAGCTCAACAACGCCGAGGTGCCCGGTGTCACCGAGCTCTGCAACGCGTTCAAGGCGCAGTACTCTACGCGTCTGGCCGAGCAGGGCCAAGGCGGCCGCACGCCCGGTATCCGCATGCCGTCACGCACCCCGATGCAGGGTGGGCGCACACCGGGTGGACGCACGCCGGCCATGGGTCCCCGCGGCGGCACGACGCCCATGTATGGCGCAGGCCCGAGCGGCGGGCGCACGCCGATGAACCGCGGACCGCCTCCGCCACCAGGCTACGGCGGTGGCGGGTACGGCCAGGGTGGATACGGTGGCCAGGGAGGCTACGGCCAGGGCGGCTACAACATGCCCCCGCCGCCTCCGCCCGGTGGAGGAGGGTACGGGTACGGCGGCCCGCCCCCGCCCAGCTCTGGCGGCGGCGGTGGCGCAGCGATGAACTCTGACCGCGCGGCGATGATTGCGCGCGGGAACGGCGGGTACTAGATTGATGGAGATTGATTTTTTTCGGAAGAAGTCAAGAAGCCCTGGATACCAGGTTGACGATACGGCGAGCGAGCGAGCGAGCGAGCCGGCAGAGAGTGCGGGCTCGAGTTCGGTGTACAACATCATAGTGTCTATGCATAGCATTTCTGAGCCCTGTGGTACATGGCGTGGCGGCACGACGGAAGTGGCGCAGGTGGCGAGGACTGCGCGCGTGGTGGCGTCGGCTGCCAGTCGCCTTGTGGCAGTGTGGCGCCACGCCATTCCAAAACTGCCATCCAGGTAGGTCCCCCATTAGTAATTTACATCCCGTAAAGATAGATCTGAATTACGACGCACCTCGCATCCCTCGCATCCCCGTGGCCCGCCCCAGGCCTGCATTATAACCTTTATATATCACCCTATACCTACAATCTACATTACAAAATCTCCCACCACTTTTTAGTGCGTTTACGTTCCACGCACCCCGCCACGCCGACATGCAGGCCGTCCAGCTCGCGCAGGTCCGCCGTGGCGCCAAAACATACGCGGATAACGCGCCCAATATCGTCGTACACGTCCTGCGCGCTGCGCCCGGCCCCCGCGGCCGCAATCGTGTGGATGCAGATACCGTCGCGGTGCGAGATGGGCGGCGGGAGCGCCGTGCGCGGGTGCGCCGCCGGGGCTGGCGGGGGAGGGTACGGTGTCGGCGCGGGCTTGAATGCTAAGCCTGATTTCTGGGTCGGCGTCGCGGGCGTCGCGGGCACAGCGGGGGCCGGGGCCGCTGGAGTTGAGGGGGGCGTGGCCTTTGGTGTGGGCGGGGCTTTTGCGGGGGTTGTGAATGTCGGTGTCAGGACGGTGCACCTGCCCGTCTTGCCGTTTGTGTTGGCGCCTGTGGTTGTTGTGGTTGTGTTTGGACTGGTGCTGGTGCTGGTGTTTACGCTCATGCCCGCTCTGTTCGTCGAGGGTTTAGGTTTAGGAATCGGGGACGACGCAGAACCCAGAGTGGTAGCAGGAACGCGGGACCGGCCTGCGCCGCGGGACGCACACGCTGAAACTGACGCGGATCCCTTCGGCGAGTCCGTCGGCGGGGTCACGGCGCCAGAGGACGCCACGAGCGTCGCGGACGTCGAGCTTGCTGCAGACGCGGACGAGGGTACAGAGACAGTCACAGAGGTAGACACAGAGGCTGACGTGGACATGGTTGAGGGCGGGACGGGCCGCGGCGGTGGTGTGGTGCATGGTGCCCCGAGCGAGTGGGAGCGCGGCGGTGCGGAGGGCGGTTTCCCGGAGGAGATCGGAGTGGACGTGGATGTGATTGCTGGAGAGGCTAGTGTACCAGTGGTTGCAGCTGCCGTTGTAGCCGAAGCATAAGCTGAGGGTGAGAATAATGCCGAGGCCGAGACCGGAGCTGCGACCGGAGCCGGACCCGACGCCGCACCCGAGACCGACGCGGAAAGCGACGGCGTCGGGGAATGCTGCGCCGGCGACGCCGACGCAGAATCGTACACGAGCACGGCGCGCAGGCTCGATCCCGAAGCACTGCGCGACAGACATGGGGTGGGCATGGCGCGCGGCCCGAGCGGCGGCGAGGGGGTCGGCAGTGTGCGTTGTGCTTGTGCACGCGATGCGGCCTTGGGCGTGGAGTGCGGCGATGTGGGTGCCAGTGCCAATGCTGGTGCCGGCACGTGTTGTTCTACAGTACTAGAGGTGGTGGCGGCAGCAGTAGCCGCCGCAGGACAAACGGTGGCCGGCGGAGGGGTGTACACTGGCTGCTTACTGCTCGCGACGGGCGTCATGGGGGGACACACGCTCGACGACGCCGACGACGAGCGACTCATGGCACTAAACTGCGCCGCTGGCAGCGTAGGGGGCCCCGGCAATGGCGGCAGCGGCGGCAGAGACGTCTTTTCCCTTTCCCTCGCCTCCCTCTCGCGCTCAGGGTCCCGGTTGAGCGAATACGACGACAGGGCGTAGTCGTACTCTGTCTCAGCGTACGCATTGAAGCTCGGCCCGTAGCCGTACCCGCACGAATCGCGCGGCCGGCTGAAATCAATGTATTCGTCATCGTGGATGAAGTCGGGTTGGGGCTTGGGGGCAGCGTCGTGGCGGTGGTGCCCGTGCCCGTGGGTGCCGTAGTTCCCGTGCCCGTGGTGATCCCCGTCCCGCTCATCCCGGTCATACCCGTGGTCCTCAAACTCCCACCGGTCGCCGTGCGATGACGAAACGTAGCTGCTGCTCCTGCGGCTGCTCGCCATCGACACCGAGGACCCGCTCTCTACGACGTGGCCGTACACTTTATCTACAGTGGGCCGCCCGGCGGGAGAGTTGGGAAAGGCGGATGAGAGGAGCGGCGTCGAGCGCGATACGATCCATGTGCTCGGTATGCCGAGCGACGCGAGGGACTGGTGGCTGTCGGTGTCGCAGGGGCCAGTGGCGGCGGCGTCCAGGCTAGGTGCCGCTGCCGCTGCGGCAGTCCGACCCGGAGTCTGTGTTGGGGCCGGCGTCGGCGTCGGCGTCGGCGTGTGATCACGGTCGTCTGCCTTCTCCCCCTCCCCTCCGCCGCCCTCACTCGCAATCTCCTCCACTGCGTCTTCATCATCGTAACCCCCGCCGCCGTCTTCCGCTCGTCCGTTCGTGGTGTCCCCGCCGTTGTGGCTTTCGGTGTCCTTGCGATCACCGCCCTCGTTCCCATTAACAGCTCCGTTCCCATTCGCGTTCCCATTTCCGCTTCTATTCTCCCTTGCGGCTATCCGTGCGTCCGCGGTCGTAACACTCCTCCAGGCATCATGTAGGTACGCGACGTGCACCACCCCGCTCTCCAACACCAGCCGCTTTCCCTTGTCCTTGTCTTTGTCGCTTTTGCCCTTCCCGCGCTTGCGTTCACGGTCCATGTCGGGCTCCCGGTCTCCGCTGTCGCGCGCCCATGCACCTTGCTCGCGTTCTCGTTCTCGTTCTCGTTCTCGCTCGCGCTCCCTCGCTTCCCGCGTAACCCGCTCCAACACCGCGGGGCACACCGTTCCAATCACCTTGGCGCTGTCCCGCACATGCAGAAAGAGGAGCGGTCCCCTGTGTCCCGGGCCAGCAGAGAGGAGGAGGAACGGGTGGCTCGCTGTCGTCGGCTCGTCCGTTCTGGAGTGTTAGGGCAGGCGAAGAAAAGAGGATAGAGGAAACGAAGGCTCAAAGAAGAAAACTCACAAGGGCATCTCGTTTGCGAGCCCGCGGGAAACGAGGTCGTGCCACAGATCGAGTTTTGGCGGCATGGCGATAACGATAACGGTCACGTCCTGTTTTTGCTTTGTTTTTGCTTTTCGGGTGTTTGAGTTCTGACGTCGATGTCGATGTCGATGGTGGCTAGGCCCTCGCCTGGCCCTTTCATCTATCACTTCACACGGTCCAAGTCGAACAGTCCAGGCGTGATTCGTCGCTGGCCAGGACGGTGAGTGCAGATCCCACACTCGTTCCAATCCCACTCGTTTCCAATTCCAATGCCTCAAAAGTTCACTGTTCCGTTTCGCAGTGTTGCCCGATGGAATGCAGTTGGCGCCGGTGTGAGGGTCGGTGGTCGGCGGGAAATGTCCCTGCGAGGGTGTTACGAGGGAGCGGTGGTCCGAGACGAGCCAAGTGACGAAAAGTCAAGTCGAGAGAAGAGATGGGAAGAGAAACAGAAAGTAGAATAGACGACAGACAACAAACAACAGCAAGTCAGATAGGTCGTTGGTCGCTGGCTCGCTTTTCCGCCAACAAACCGACTTATTAGTACAGTACACTTATGATGATTGCCGGAACACTCGCGGCGCTTCGTGCCTCTTTCCATTATGTACCAGGCCAAGTCAACACTGAGTGCTAAATATCTCTCGGCTTTGCCGTTACGGCCCCGGGCTGGAGCCGCAGCTGCAGCTAGTACAAGAGCACAGGAGCACAAGAGTATTATGTAGTACAAGAGCACAGCTGCGAGGCGCACTGCAAGCAGGTCGCGAGCCCACGATTCCGACCGACCCTGTTCCTGTCGTCTATTTTCTTTTTTTTCTTTTTTTTTTTCTTGTCTTTTACCGGTGTCTGTACGTGTCGCCGCTAGTATCTTGAGACAGGCAGTTACAGTTAGAGTTTGCTCCGAGACGTTACTGTTCATGCTGAAGCTCCCCCGACACAAGGCTTCCCCTACGGCATGCGTACGGCACACGCCCTCAGATCCCAGGATACAACGCATAACGCATTGCAACTCCGCCACGAATTTGCCACAATTGACGAGACTGATTCCAGCTGCACGGCCTGCCCACCAGTCTACCGCGCTGTTGCTCCTTGTCTGATCCACGCTTCGCTCGACATGTTCGTCAGTTGGAGCGCGCGGCGTCCCGGCCCGCGGCGTGTCCCTCCCCCCCCCCCCCCCACTCCGCCCCGCGGCACTAATATGTAACTAGCTATATCAATCCACCGCGTCCCGATTCCGATTCCGACTCACGACCTCCTGTATCACAAGTACCCATCAGCAGTGTGGGCTTGCCCGCAAAACTACATATGAAACCCGCACCGCAAAAACAACCATGGTTGAGCCATGGTCGATACCCTGGTCCCCGCAGGACCGGGGTAGGGCAAACTGCCTGGCAGTGCACTCCTTCCTGCAGCAGCAGACCTGTAGCGACAGCGTCTGTGAGACCGAGCATGGGAATCGAAGGAACTGGGGCAGGGGAGAGGCCCGGGCCCGCCGTCACGCTCGCCTCGCCGCAGCCCTAATCATGCCATCCCCGCCCACCGTTTTTCTTCGTTTTGCAACCTCCAATTTGAGTTACGGGGTCAGTACGTAAACCATGTGAAACCGAGTGTTGATATCCAATTTTGGGACCCGTGTTCTCTCTCTCTCTCTCTCTCTCTCTCTCTCTCTCTCTTGCTGCTTTTCCTCAGGCTGGTTTTGATGCTGGGTTTTGATTGCTTTTCTGGTGCGGAGAAAGAATGCCGTGGTGGCTGTGATAAGGCTCTCGGAGAGAATGTCTGCCCGCGTATGCGTAGCGGATCGAGCGCGCGATCGACGGGTAAGGCGGTAGTCGCGATCGCGGTCGCGGTTGCGGGTGACTAACGGTGACACAACGGCAGGATGTTGCTGCAGTCACAGTGGTGCCAGTAGGCAGTCTTCCCGATTCACTTCACATATCCACATGTCTGCAGTACCGCCGCACCACGCGCCAGGATCGCTAGGATACACCATCTCGTCATCTACATCCCCGACCCTGTCACTCATCCACCGTTCCACCCATGCGCTGCGCGGTGACGGCGGCACCCAGACCTCTGCGAAGGAGGATTAAGGTTGTACCAAGACAGGGATGCTAAGGTTCGGGAGAGGGACGCAGCGCTTCTTGTCCCTCGGCCGGTTCGCCGGTCCTGGGGGGGAGATGATTTGATGCATGGGCGTGCGTGTTCTTCGGGCGCCGTGGGTGCCATGATAGGCACGCAGCTGTAGCACGAGGGCGGATATCTCGGGTCGATCGGGTCCTAGTGACCCAGTGTCGACTCGAAGGAACGGAACATGGCAAAGGCAAATCGCGCCCAGTTCAGGAAGAGCGCGGGACTCGTGGTCCCATGTGCCGTGCCCCCGAACATGACTATATTGGGACTGCCACTTATGAATACACACAAGGCTTCTACCACTCGACCTGTGGCATCACCCTGCACAAACGCCGTGTACATGTCCTGCGAGCTCGTGCTCGCACTCAGGCGGTGCCATCAGCGACGGGAATGGGAACGCTGTAAGCTAAGTGCAGTATATAAAAGTATCACAGGACGAACGAATCCCGAAAGCTGTGCTGTCAAATCGCGATGAGCCACACGGTGTGCACCACTAGTGAACACGGCTGCATGCCGGAATGAGCGTCGGCAACACAGGCATGGAATTGTAAGGTGGAGAGGGTACAAGTGACAACATGACATGCTAAGTGTATGGGTTATGCAAGGATACCAACAACGCTACAAAACACTCTCCACTCTCGACTTTTGACTCTCGCCTCGCAAACTCTACTCGTCTTCTTTGCCCCAAAGACACCGCCACAACTGTTGCCGTCAGCTCTGCTTCTAAAAGCGGATGACTCACATCGCGACTCAACGCCTCCCCAATCTTCCTGCGTCCTTCGCCTGTCACCTGGTCTGCGAAAAAGCTTTCCGGCTTGCGGGGCCTGGAGCCGTGCGTAATTGCGCCCTGGGCGTGGCGCGCCACCATGGCCTCGTACAGCGCGCGCGGCGTGTCCCAGTGCTCAAGGAGCGCTGACACGCGTTCGGGCGACATGCCCTTGATGCACAGGAGCATGCGGCCGAGCGTCTCGCGCAGCGTGCGTGCGGCCGACTTGTCGTTGAGCGCCTGGAATGCGTCAAACGAGGTGAGGAACGCCGTGCCCGGCTGCATCTTGCGCAGCTTGGCTTGTAATGACGAGTAGGACGTTCGGGAGAGGTACTTTGATGGAATAACTTTGAGGTCGCGGTGCGACGCCGTGATGACCTCTGTCATTGTCGCGAGGAAATCAATGGTGTCGCTCAGTTTATGGGTCTCCTTCAAGAAAAAGCCGTTGATGACTTGGATTTGGGACTTGGCCGTCATGATTTGCTTGCCATTAAACTCCATGCGCTGCTGCGTCTGCCAGTCCTCCACGACATAAAAGACGTTTCCGATACCCGACTGCGTGAGGCGGAACTGGGAGTTAGATCTGGAGCGATGCAAAAGGATAACTCACACACTGGTCGTGGTACCGCCCATCACGGATACTCGAGCACAGGTCGTCGAGACGCTTGCGCTCGACAACATAGTCGAGGACGCACTCGTCCTCCTCGTCGCCGTGCCCATCTCGGCGGCGGGCGACCCAGCACATGTCGCCGAGACGCAGGGCGCGGGTCTCGACCTTGATACTCTTCGCAGCGAGGCTCTCGGCAATCTTGTCGCGGTTAGACGACCGCGACTCAATCTCGCGCGTGTCCAGGATGAGAATCACGTCGTATGAGCCGTGAGGGAATGTGATCGCGTCCGCCGGGTCAAAGTCTGGCGAGTCGCGCTCCTCGCCCAAGAGGGGAAGCTGGCTCGACAGTCGAGGGGCGCGTACACGCGAGGCTCCAGCCACTAGGCCGGGTGACGGCGTAGCCTGCACTGTCTGAGGCGACCGGGCAGGTGCTGGTTCAAGTTGAGCAGGTGGCTCGGATCTAATAGGCTGGACGGGCGGGGCGAGTTGAACGTGCTTCGCGCGCTGCGTGTGCTGCGTTGGGCGAGCAGACGCCGCCCGGACACCCCGTCCAGCGACCATCATGTCATCATCGCCATCGTCAAAACAGCTGCATCGCGGCGGCGCAGTATCTTCAACAATGTACGCGTAGACAGTGCTGGCGTTCTCCTCGAGCTGGCGTAGTTGCGACACGATAGGATGTGACTTCTGCGCCGCGCGGAACTCGATACGGCGCAGAGTCACAAACTCGTCGGGGCACAGACGCAGTTTGGCGGCAGAAAGCTCCATGACGCGGTTACCACTCGAGTCTGGATGGTCAGGAGAGACAAGACCAACTACCAACGTACCAATATACCAAAACTCAAACTTCATGCCCGCCGATCCACGGGACGACGGCACGGCGGCTGGGACGGAAGCTGGAACGGCAGCTGGAGCAGGGGCGACTGGAGCTGCGGCGGGCGGCGCGCGAGCGGGGGACACTGACGCTGATGCCGGTGCCGATGCACGCGGCGCGTCCTTGTGTAGCGGGGTGAGCTTTGGCAGGTCCGCAAAGTCGGGGTGCAGATTCCTGAGCGTGACGGCCACATCGCTGGTGTGAGCTTTGCATTACGACTAGGAAAACTCACTATCCATCCTCGGTAAGCGAGTATCGGTGCGGGCTGCCCTGCACGACGACATAGCCCTTGTTGATGAGCGTCTTCATGCCGCCCCAGGCAGTCACAAACGTGCCGCGCTCCGAGTGGTCGTAGCTCGAGTTGGAGTACGGCTGCGCGGCGCGGATGAGCTCGCCCTTGGTGAGGAAGTGCTGGATCGTCGTCGCGGGGTCCTTGACGCTAAGCAGAAGACCGATGAGGATGCCGTACGCCCCCGAGCCCTGTTGGGGAATATACGCCCGCGGCGCGGCCTTGCGCTTCTTCTTCGGTGGCGGGGCGGCATCCCCGCCGTCGCCGTCTCCGGCGTCTTTGTCTTCCTCCTCGGCACCGCTGCCTGCCTCTGTGGGCTGCCGGCTCCGCGCGCGTTCTGCCGTCAGCTAGACCTCTGAGGACCAGAATCAACAAGCTCACTGGGAGGTTCCTCGGGGTACGGCTCGCCCGTCTCCTTGCAATGCGCCCGGAGGCGCTTGTCGAGCACCGCGACCGTCTTGGGCCCGATCCCCTGCAGCTGGACGAGATCCCGCGGCCGGTCGTACGCCACGGGGCACGCCGCGAGTGAGCGACATGCCTTGTTGTAGACGTCTGCAATCTTTAAGCCCTTTGCGCGCGCTTCGTCTCGGAGTTCTGGGGCGTCAGTGTCAGCGTCAGTGTCAGTGTCAGTGTGTGAATGCAAGGAAGCTGGGCATGCAATTTGGATAAAGGAGGATCAGCTCTGCCAAACTGCACAGCGTAGCTGAAACGAAGCGCCTACTGCCCCCGGCTTTGCACTCACCCTCGAGCCACTGCAGAAAGAGCGGGTTCGCGCACTCCGGAGGCGGCCTCCGGGGTGGCATCGTGCAAGATTGGTATATGCGGTATGGATAACGAGTGCGGCGTGAGTGGGGTTTTTGAACGTTGGTTGATGGTAATGTTGTTATTGACCAGTCCAGCAATGGTTGCAATGGTTGGGACCAAACCGAAATGAAAACAAGTCGCGCTTCAGATTCTCGTCATATTTACAGTCCAGTCATCCCACCTTGCCCCTGGTCAGGCACGGCACAGAAATAAATGACGTGTAATTTCAACGCTCTTGTTTGGTTCCAATCCTTATAGCTCATAATGAGTGACTGTGATGCAGAAGACGATGACTACCAACATGCTACATGATACTTTACTTGGGACCCTATGCGCTATGCATAGCGAGCCCTCACACTTGCGGAGACACGCGCCTCCTTGGCAACGATCTCCTGGAGGTCCTTTCTCGCGGCGCGAGGAAGGGCGGAGAAGAGGGGCCGCGCCTCTGCCCGAATTGCGTCCGACGCGTCGAGCAGAGGGAGAATGAGATGCTTGGGTGGCGGAAGACCGGAAATGACGGACAGAAGCTCTGAAGTGGAAGCAAAGCTCGCCACGGGGAGGTAGAAACGGCACATGCGAGCGTCCTTCCGGACTTTTGTGGCGACGTGAATCAGCCCCACGGCGTGACCGAGTGATCGGGCATGGAGAATCGCTTCGGGTCGTCTGCTGTCCTCGTCTAGGGATTCCAAAGTGGGGACATTATTACCTCGCACGAGCTCGGCCCATGGGTAAGCGTCAACAGGCCTCGTAGGGAACGCTGGACAGCGACGCAAGACCGACCACGAAAGGTACGCGTATGCGGCGATAAACGACCCGTATACTGCAGTCGTGTAGGATTTGAGCTGCTCGCGGGTCTGAATGGGGAGGTGGGCATCGAGGTCAAAGTCGGCATTTGCGATGCGGACGGCGAGAGCGACCTTGCTCTGGGGCATAAAGGCTGCGTCAACCGCAAGCCCATCGCAGAGGTCGAGGAAGGGGTAAATGGGCACGAGGCGAGGGAGCAGGGTTGCAAAGAGGTAAAAGATCGCGTGGTCTCTTGGCGTTGCATGCGGAATTGTGCAGAGGGTGAAAACGCGCTCTAGAGCAGGCGTCTGCTCATCGTATGCTTGCACAAGGAACAACTTGATTGCAGCAAGTGTCCGTCGCCGCGTCTCGAAAACGTACGCCTCGTCGCCCTCGACCTCATGAACCAAACGAGTAACGGAGAGATACCAGCTGTTGATGACGAGGAAGGGGATTCGAAATTTGCGCGGAGAGTACAGAACCGACCTGCGAGACTCTTGACGGAGCTCCTTGTCAAGATATACGATGCTCGCGAGCATGCGCACGTCGACTTCGGGTGGGACGTGCATCATGCGAGAGTAAAGACCGTGGAGGTTCAACCCAAAGTCACAGATCGGTACGAGTGGGAGTGTTGGATCCAGGAGAAGGAGGGTACTGAGATGGTCGAGAAGGGAACGCGTGAGAAGAATGGCGTGTGACGTCAAGTAGATGAGAACGAGCTCTCTGTCCGTGTCAGAAGTCAAACTGCACGATAGACTCACTCGATGGGAACGCCCGCGACCCCAATGTGAGTTGGGTTCCGAAAGACGACGAGTCCCTTGTCAAACACAGTTCTGAAGTGAGCTTGGAAGTCATCTGTGCAACTCACTTCTGGAGGAACCACACTATGGGGACGGAGACCGGCAGGACATGCCGGCCGGGGCCCAGCTCGGCTCCGACAAAAGTGAGGTATGCGATAACAGTGGCAGGGAAGAGGCTAGCCCATGCCAGCCCAAAATAAGGAAGCTGTACAGCGCGCTGGAACACTGTCGTCGTAGGGTTTGCTGAGTCAACGGCCCCAGAGGCAAGGTACGCCCCGGCCGTAATGACAACTGTTCCCCACACAGCTGCAGCTAATGGTCGCCGGCGCAGCGTCCTCGTCCGTGCAGGAGGAAGCTTCCCCGTTGCCTGAGCATCGTGCACGATCTCCTCCCACGACTTGCAGCCTGTAACTGGGGTAAACGAAAGAATGGGGAGAGCAGTCGACAGGTTGACGAGGCGGTACAGCACCAGGTTGAGCAGGACGAGTGCGAAAGGCATCGTGAACTGGAGCAAGCTTTCGCTCATCGCATCCCGGTCCCTGTGGATAAACTGCGATCGTTAGTAAAGCAGATAGCTGTTTTTTGTTTCTTTGTGAGACTTACAAAGGCCGGCAAGCACACGATGAAGGGAAGGTCCATTATGAATGCGGCATCGAGATATCGCGAGGGAAGAAAGCGGATGACAAAGAGGAAGACAAAGCTCCATACTCCTACCCTGTACACAAAATGTTAGCCTGGTCTTCTCTTGCTTTTGCATTATCAACAAAAATAAAGGATGGAGCGACGTACAATGTTGTGAACATGTTCTTGCGATGGAATTCAACAGTGCTGTCTGTTGAAATCAGAAACAGCGTTGCTGCCAGATGGAGTTAGATGAAGGGGGATGAGAAGCTAAATGAGAAACTAGATGCGATGAATGAAGAGGAATGAGAATAAGTGCAACATTGTTTAGATGTGTAAGACAGAGAGAGAGAGAGAGAGATAGCAAAGAAGGAAGCAAGGCAAGAAGAAACAAAACAAGGTCCTTGCCTGGGTGCGAAGGGTCATGTCAGCATGCAGGACTCGATTTTTGTGTGTGTGTGTGCCTGCATCATTGTCCATTTTGCATTTGTAAATTATTGTCATGTTCCCGGGGGCGGGGTTGGCTTGTGTGTTGCGTGTGGAGGTTACTGGGCTTCTTTAGAAAAATGACGTCGTTTCCTTTCCCTGCATACAGATTACGGCCCACGGTGGGCGTCGGTGTCTTTCGACTTCAATCTCCATCTTCTGTACGCGCGCCTGTGCTTAACTCTTGGGCCAGGCACCTCTGCAGGCCGGTAATAGACACACAAACAGTTGAGACCTTATCTGATCGAACCACCATCCATCGCATGTGGGGCATTCTTCACCCTCCGGTCCAACTGAATACTGAGTCTTCTGCACGCGCCTCACTTTCTGGTACACGTTTACATAGGGTCGTACAGATGAATGCACACTACCAAAAACCACGGTTGAACACGCGTCCAGACCTACCACCACCAAGTGGCTTGATCACAATGACTCGGTCTTTAAAGAGAAGAGAGAAGGAAGACAAAAAGAAAAAATGATAATGGAACGAAATGGAAAAATGTGAATGGAGTATAATGAGTTGAAGGCGTTTTTTCGGCGCAGACCGGATCCGAGTCGATAATGTCCACCCCGCATGCGGCACGCATTGTCCAAGGCCACGGCTCTGCTCTAAGTAGTAAATGAATCTACGCTTAGTGGCGGGTCATGCTAGGCGAACGGATGAGGGTGAGGAACTCTTCGCGAGTCTTCTGCTGTGTGCGGAAGCAGCCGAGCATGGTGGACGTGACGGTGGTGGCGCCGGGCTTCTGGACACCGCGCATCGACATGCACATGTGGCTATGAGAGCGTCAGCAGGGAGCGAATAGAAGACACAGGGACCTGTGACTCACGTAGCCTCCATAACGACGGCGACACCCCGGGGCCGGATCGCCTCCATGATAGCCAGGGCGACCTGCTTGGTGAGACGCTCCTGGACCTGGAGACGGCGGGAGAAGGTCTCGGCGATACGCGCGAGCTTGGACAGACCGAGGACAAGCTTGTTGGGAATGTATCCAATGGAAATCTTGCCGGTGAACGGCACCATGTGGTGCTCGCAGAGCGAGTAGACGTCAATGTCACGGACAATGACCATCTCGTCGTGGTCCTCGGCAAACACGGCGTCGTTGATCACGTCGGCGAGTCGCTCCTCGTAGCCCTTGGTCATCCACATGAGCGCCTTGGCATACCTCTCCGGCGTGCGCTGCAGGCCCTCGCGGTCGGGGTCTTCGCCGATACACTCGAGAACGGTACGGAGCGCGCCGGCAAGCACCTCGAGGTTGGCCGCCTTCTCCTGCGGCGTAGAGTGCAGCCTGAGGTGCGTCGACTTGGCTGCACATGTCAGCAAGGGGCCCATGCGATTACGACTTGGAGCAGCATCGATAGGCTGAGAGATACTTACCAGGCCATCCGAGACCCTCAGCATCAGCGATTCCGCCCTCGGGGAGCTGGGCGTCTGCTCCAAGACCAACAGTTGCGGGCTGGGTGAGCGCGGCGCGGACCTCGTCGTTGAACTTCTTGTCCGCCTCGGCGTCCTGCTCCGTGGGCTCCGTGAGCTGCGGGGTCGACGCGCCCGACTGGGGACGGAACCCGTAGCCTTCGCGCGGGGTGCGGGGAAAGATAGCGCGCGGCGGGGCGGCGGCACTAGTAGAGCTCGAGGGGCCAGGACCAGCTGCTGCGGCGGGGGCCTGCGCCTGTACCTGCGAGACGGAGATGGCGCGCATCCTGTCTTCCAGGACCGAGGTGGAGGGTGGGCTGCGCGCGTTCAGGTTGCTAGGTCCGCGCTCCCACGCGCCGGTGGACGACTCGAGCTGCGCGAGGTTGGAGAGGTTTGGAATCGGCTGGGCCTTGGAGCCCTCGGCGGGGTGGTTGGACATTGTGTAGAACGAAGAGGAAGGAGAGAGATGCTGGCTGTTGTGGATAGGAGGGATACTGGACCGGCTTCGATACGACGCTATACGATGCGATGGGACGCACGTGTGGGCCGAGTGATTGAGAATTAAGCGGCCGAGCGGGTTGAGATCCGAGTCGCAAAGTTGGATTGAGATGAGACGAATGCGATGATGATCCTGGCTTGGCTGGTTTGTCTGACTGGTTTCTCTGATGGTCGCTGATGGAAATTCAGTCCTCCATCCACTGGAAATTAAATCACACCACAGGCTATAATTCTATAATAGCTGCATGGCTGTTTAGTTGCCGCCTTGTGCGGTATGTGCCCGAGCCTGGGCTGGCCGAGTGCACACTCTGCTGGGTCCTGGGTGAGACTTGTGTGGTGGCCCGACTTTTTTTTTTGGATCAGACTTTTTCAGACTCCACTCCGATTTCTGGAATGACGTTTCGTGCTTGCTTGCCATGCCTTGTAGGCTCAGCTCGTTTGGAAATTCCGATTGCTTGGAGCACTTTGCTGAACCACTCACATCCAGGTGCAGAGCATGCAGAGCTGGAGAGCCAGCCCTGGGATGCCTGGAAATATTCAGCAAATCGGGCTTGGCTTGGTGGTCTGCATTGGCTGGACATGTCTGCCTGGCTCGCCTGGCTGGCGTGTCTGACCTGCATGACCTGGCTGGGTGGGATGGACACTGCAACTCCGGGAGGAATTCCAGCCGTCACCTAGATGGAGGGTCAAATTAAAATTAACAAATGCACAATAATACCACGTGGACTTCCGCCACACACCTCCAAGACATAACTCCGCGGTCTCCGAATCTGGCTCCGGCTTGCCAAACTCTCAAAATCCCAAGCCTGGGATGGGCGAAACCGGCTGGCCTGGGGTGCATGTGGCTGGGAATGGGAGGGAGGTGGGTGAGGGGGGGGGTTGGGTTGCAGTATCGCTTGCAGCCTGGTCGGTCTACCGCTCGCTGCGTCTGGTCCTTCTTTCTCGCTTGGGAAGAGTCAGTTCACACTAACCCTCAACACTTCATCAAAAATGGTCGGTATCAGCGCCCCGGTAGGGTGGGGGGACCTCTTGGCGGCATCGGATACGACGGCGACAACGACGAGCACGGGATTGGACTTGGATCGACTACCCTTTCGTCGACGGTGGAGCCAAGGAACCGCGGTTGTCGAAGTTTTGCGCTCGTGCAGGATGTGGGACGGGCGGCATGGACGTGCTGAAGATGGTCGTGGAGATGGTGTTGGGACGTTGGCGAGGGGAGGGTATCGTCGTGACTGTGTTGGGTCTGCAGGACATGCTCCTTGCTCGTGCAGAATTTGACATGTCCGGCGTACCCACCTCGTGCGACACTCTGCACCTCTCATGACCGACCAAGCTGAAGTGCTGTCCTACCCCCATGGCCGAGTCGAGCGCATCGCGGCCCCGTTTTCCCTCCAACCGCCATGCTCTGAACGTTGCTCGTTATCGTCTGCTCCGAATGCTCGACCAGAACTCATCCTGCTTGGATTCCCAGAAAGCGTTTTCACTGACCCCGCAGACCAAGCGCACGAAGAAGGTCGGTGTCACCGGAAAGTACGGTACTCGTTACGGTGCCTCGCTCCGTAAGACGTGAGTTGATCAAAAGTTTTGCAGCATGGCGACAGTGTCCTGACCGTGCTTCTAGCGTCAAGAAGATGGAGATCACCCAGCACTCCCGCTACGCCTGCCCTTCGTGCGGCAAGGTAAGTGTCTTGAGACTCATCTTTCAGCGCGCAGATGACTGACTCGCTCCACAGAACGCCGTCAAGCGCACTGCCGTCGGCATCTGGAAGTGCAAGGGCTGCTCTAAGCAGTACGCCGGTGGTGCCTACACCCTCGGCACCGCCTCGGCCGCTACTGTCCGCTCCACCATCCGCCGTCTCCGTGAGGTCGTCGACGCCTAAGTACCGACTAGACGAGGACGAGCTTGTATGGATGGATGTATAGCATTTCAGAGCACTAGCATTGCGGGGCGCAGGTGTGATGTAGGGGAGAAGAGGTCCGCAAGGAGGCTGTCGGTGCGGGGTGGAGACGATTGGAGATGATTGGGATCAGGTGATGGAGGGTCGCATTACCGCAGATGATGCTAGTAGAGCTGCGTCACGTCGTGTCCGCATCTGTTTGCAGCTTACAGGCTTCTTCGTCGAGCCTTGATGCTTCCATAGTTGCAAAGTCCTTGCATATCGCATGGTCGCCTATCCCCTTGCTGTGGCAGCCCAAAAGGACAAAGTGACAGGTGGCTGTACCTGGATGGGCCATCATGTTGCTGGTTGGCACGAAAAAGTGATTGGAATAGGCCCCCTGAATGCAATCAACGCCTACTATAACAATTTTCTAACATGTTTGGATTACGTAAGCCTGATGAGACTGTTATTGTTGACATCATCCAGACTCACCTTTCAGTCAATGCCACCGAAATGGATTTCGAGACAAAGATGCAAGGTCGCTCAAAGATTCTCCCACTTACATTCACTCCCAACCCCCCTCTCTATCCTCCCCACCACAAACACCTTAACGATCACTGCGATCACTGCATTGTCGACATGCAGGCCTCGTCGGGCGGCATCGAGAGTTTCGAGCCCACCGCCTTATCCGCCTTGGTGAGTCGAGTCTGCGCCTCCCCTTTCGGTATATAAAAATTGGACGGCGCGTGGTCTCCCGCCACCGGTCAGGAACCTTCCCTTCCCTCCCTTGCGCCTTAGCTTCGTATCCAAAAGCTTTCCTTTCGGCTCGGCTGACACTGCAGACCTCGTTCCGCGGCATGGGAATGGGGACACCACGGAGCGCAGCGCATCTGCCACGCTCGCCGCGGCGGCATGGGCCGGCCTACGGGTCCAGCCAGAGCACGACCACGACGGGCGGGAGCCAGAGCCAGAGCCAGAGCCAGAGCCAAAGCCAAAGCCAGAACACGAGCAGCACAAGTAACACGAGCATTTCCTTGTCGCCAAAAGGAGGCGCGGGCGGGGGCGCGGCGCCGCGCAAACGCGTTCGGATCGACGTGAACGGCGTGCAGGCCGTGCCCGGCGCGGACTCGACGGCAACCACAGAAGCGGAGAGGGAGGGGGAAGGGGAGGCGGACGCCGAGGGCGAGGACGCCACAGAAGTAGACGAGGAAGGGCCGGACGCCGGTGCCGACGCGCCAAAGAAGAAGAAGGGGCGCGGGAAAGTGCTGTCTGATGCCGAGTTCCAGGCGCGCGTCAAGGAGCGCAACCGCCTCGCGGCCGCCAACGCGCGGCGCACGCAGCGCAATGAGCTCGCGAACGCCAAAAGCAAGGTGGCGTTGTTGGAGAAGGATGTGGATGCGCTCAAAGCCCGGCTGGGTTCGTTGCAGCGATAGTGAGTTGGCGTGTGTGTGTTACGCTGGCACTGACCCCCCTCCCCAGCGTGTATGACCTCGAGGCCGCGCTGCATGCGCACGATATCGTCCTCCCGCCTCGATCACCCAAGATGGCCGCCTCACGCTGCCTTGCGCCCACTGACAGCTTTGGCACCGACGCGACGGAAGTGACGACCAGCCGAAGCTCGCCGGAGCCCGAGCCTGCGCCTGAGCCGCGGCCACCGCCGCCGAAGGCGTCCGCGTCCGCGTCCAAGATGCCGCCAAGGAAGCGCGGCCGGCCGAGGAAGGTGCCCACGCCGCCAGAGCCTGGCGCTGGGGAGACGGACGCGGCTCCTAAATCCCATCACACTGAATCTGCTTCCGTGCCAACACCAGCCGGAGCCGAGAACGACATGCCGCCCGCTCCGTCGTCGCCGCGCGCAATTGGCAGGACGCGCAGAGTGCCGACTCCCGCTGCGTCTCTTGTACATGTCGCCCCCGCTCCCGCTCCACTGCTGCCGACGGAATCCGAGCTCTTTACTGCTACTGCTTCTGCGACCACCACCACAGCTCCAACGCGTCAGACGCCGCGCACGCCCGAACGCGTCGCTCCCGAGCGGACACTTCGTCCGTCCCCGGCTCGTGCCCCGATCTATGCCACAGCAGCATCATCACGGTATACCTCGTCGCCGAGGTATACTGGCCCCGAGCCGCCCATGTCGTACGTGCGCGATACGACGGAGGTGTATACCCCTGCCTCGATCGCGTCGCACGCGACGCACACGTCCCACACGTCCCGCGTGTCGCATGCGTCCAGCTCGGCCGTCGGTACGTTCCCCCTGCAGCCCCTCGACTCGCTCCAGTCCATCCCGCTCCAGCAGCCCGGCCTCCAGCAGCTCCCGCTGCAGTCGCTTCAGAACGAACCGCTGCCCCCGACACCTGCGACGCTCGAGGCGCTGCAGCTCCAGCTCAAGATCCAGGAGTTCCTGGCGTCGCAGGCTACGCCGTTCCTCCCGTTCAACATGGAGTCCACGCCCGCGTCGACCGAGTTCACGGGCGGCGACGACTACGACACCATGTCGCTCTCGGCGTTCTTCAACCTGGACGCGCTGGACGACGACCCGAACGACGCCAATTTTGAGCCGACGTCGCCCAAACCCGACTCGTCCGACGACGAGAGCGAGTTTGAGGAGGAGGAGGATGAGCGGCCGGCGCGGAAGCGCGCGCGCACGCAAGACCAGGATGGAGGTCGGCATGGAGATGAGGATGAGGATGAAGACGAAGACGAAGATGAGGATGAGGACGGCGACGCCGCAGTTCCGATTGATGACGAGGAGGAAGAAGACCTCTTCCTCCCCATCGAGGACGTGCCCGTGCCCCCGCCCCGCCCTTCCGTCGACGACCTGTACGCCGAGGCGATGGAGAGCCTGGGCGTCTCGAACCGCCAGGAATTCACCGCGGTCGTCACCAAGCTGTTCACGGATGCGAACGGCCGCGGAGGCGTCACGCCGCAGCAGATGGAGACGCTCAAGCGGCTCATGCGGATTATAGAGGCGGCAGGGATTGGCGGGGGGTCCGCGGCGAGTTAGATCGAGAGCGAGCAAGGGGAGTAGAGCAGCGGGTAGAGGAGCAGAGACGAGCGCGTGGCGCCGATTAGTACGACGCGACAGATACATACATAGCACAACTCAACCCGCCACCACCATTGATTCCCGTCACCGCATACCTGTCTGTACAGTACGTTACCTGCCATGCCACATGTAGTTTGTACAGTGATAACGAGGGTGGAAGCGAGCAGTAGAGCAGTTGCATGCTGGACTTTTGATTTTGAGCTCGCCTTAGCCCGGCGTGTATCAATCAGTCAGCTCATAAGAGCAAAGCGGAGAGTTAGCCCAACAACACTAATCTCAGTTCAAACGCGGCTCTTGACGAGGTCGAGTGTGGCACACCACACGTCTTGAGATTCGAGACCAAGAGACAAGCTACGCTTATTGCCTGGTATCTTGCATATTTCAGTGTTTACTAGAACATTACGCTCACTTGTGCTTCCTGGCTTGCTGAGAAACGTCCACAGGGGAGCAAGTGGATTTCCATTAGCAGAATTGTTGGGCTGTGGTAATGCTCGCGTTCATGCCATGAAGTGAGGGTGCGCGAGCACATACACAACCAGAGCGCTACAAGCCTTTTCTCAACGTCGGTCTCGTGTCGTCATTCCTCTATCCCTCATGGTTCTTACTGTAGAGTGGAGAGCGCCGGCCCGCAGGCACCAGGGGGCCACAAATCTCAATACCAAATACCACCACACGTACCAGAAACCGGAGCCAGTGCCCATCGGCACCATTCCATGCGTGTGCGTCCGCTCTGGCAATCTCGACGACCGCGGACAACCACTTCGTCAGTGTCGTGTATGTACTGTACATACACAGCATGACGGGGCGGTGATCGTGCATTTTCTACCGGCCTAGGGCCCCAAATCCCTTTACTGTCCTCCGCGTGCTCGTGTCATGAGAGTGCTGTGATCCTGTGAGCCGGCGGTGTGGCGTGCCGGGACGGCCGGGACACTGTCTTGCCACGCGGCGGATGTCATTTTGCCCGTGCTCCTTTCCTGCGGAGTACGCGCGGAGTACCTCTGTTATGGCAGTCTGAGCCTCGTTTGCGATTTCATTCTCATTCTCAGTCTCAGTCTCAGAGTCGGTTTCCAGCCATCCCCTTGCATTTCATAGTATACTCATGTAGTGCTGGCAGTACGTGTCCTGCGGATACGTTGGAGAATTAGAAAACCTTCAAATGTTGACTGGCCATCCGGGCCAGCTGTGGCGCCACGCTTGTGTCGATCGTCAAAGGCCTAGTCATGACGTCATTTACAGCGACCACCTCGTACTTGCGAGTTTCTCAGTCAACCACTGGATCTTGGTGCAATCTGCCTCCCATTGTTGTTTCCTTAGCCAGGCTCAAAGTGGTCCATGCCTCAGTCTTGGACTGCAACGAAGCCCTCTGACCGGCCACTCTCCCTCGTACAATCTCACTCCTCAAGATAGCTCTCCCAAGGCGCTCCCCCAAAACGCTCTCTTGATCTGCAATCATATCCATGGCCATGCTATCGTGTCCCGTGAACCTGCCCCGCCTCCGATCTCCATCCCCATCTCCACCTCCATCGCCATCCCCTGCCGCCTCTGAGGAGCACTACGCAGCAGCACGGGCGCGCGACAGGTCGGCGCCGAGCGCATAGCCCTGCACCTTGTCCCAGTCGATCTTCTGGCGCGTGACGGGAAGTGCGCGGCGGAGGCTGCCGTCAGCTACAGCTCACTGTGCACTGTTACTCACTTGCGGAAGGCCGTGCCGCCCATGTACTCGTACACGTCGTTCATCTCGAGCTGGTAGTTTGTCTCAATCTTGGCGATGGACGTGACGATCTGCGAGGCGACGCTCTGCCCCTTCAGCGGCTCGGTGGGGCACGGGAAGGACGCCTCGTGCGTTGTGGTCAGCTGGACCTGCATTGTTAGAGACCCATTTATTGTGTGGGTGGCTCACATTGCCCTGCTCGTAGTAGTGCACGTCGACGTTGAGCACGCCCGTGACGGTGCCCGCGGCGCGGTCGACCGTCCACCGCGTACGCCACCGTCCCGTCCTGCGGTGTCAGGTACAAGTCAGCTTGTGGAGGGGGACGCACCAAAAGTTGCTGGCCTTGTACCGGTTCCCGACGATCTCGAGCACGAACAGCGGGTTGTCGAGCTGCGCAGGCTGGGGCTCAGAAGCAGCCTCGGGAGCAGGCACGTCCTCCGGCTTCTCCTCGCCCGCCGCGACGGCCTCGAGCTCGGCGGCCCGCGCGCGCTTCGCGGCCTCCTTCTCCTCGGCGTCGGCGTCGGCGTCGCCCTCCTCCTCCTCGTCCTTGACCTCGGCCATCTCCTTGTCAAACTTTTCGATGCCCCCCGGCGCGTCCACCTCGTCGTCGGGCTTGGCGTCCGCGTTCACATTCTCCGCGGGCGTCGGCTCGGGCTCGACCATGCCGTCCGGCGACCCGACGGCGAGGGCCGCAACACCGGCGGCTGCGGCGTCCACATCCACGTCGGCCTCCTTGGTCCCAGCCTCTGCAGTCTCCTTTCCTTCGGCCTCCGCATTGTTCTCGGCCTCAGCCTCGGCCTTGCCCTCCGCCTCGACCTGCGCAATCTCCGCATCGAGCTTGTCAATGCCCCCCGGAGCATCCACCTCGTTGTCCGCCTTGGCAATCTCGCCATCTGGAACGGCGGGCGTGGACTCGCGCTCAATCGCACCGTCATGCGAGCCGACGGCCTCGTCCGCTTCCTGCGCTACCGCCTCGGCCTCGGAAGCTTCTGTCCCCGTGGGCCGCGGCGGCGCGAGCGGCACCTGGTTGGTCGACACGGACGAGCACCCCTCGGTAAAGTGGTTGCGGGCGTATGCGAGCAGCGACGCGGCGAGCTCGGACCGGAACGCCTCGTCGGCCTCGGGAAGCACGTAAGGCTCGTACGCGGACGGCACGAGGCGCACGTGGTCAAATGCGAATGAGCGCCCGGCCTCGGCGTCAATGTACCGGTCCTCAGTGCCGGGGAGCGTCGTGGCCGCGGAGAGGAGGGACTAGAGGAATGTCAGTTTGAGGCGGGGGCCCGAGTTGCGGTGTGGTGTGGTTTGGTGTGGTGGGTCAACTCACGACATGCGCGCCGACCTCGCCGTCCGCCGCGTGCTCGACCGTCGTCATCTGCGCGAGGTTGTACACTTTAAGCGCGGCCGCAACGTGCGGCGTCAGCGCGTCGTTGTCCCCGATAATCGTCGCAATGTCCTGGATGACATCGCTGCGAGTGTCAGCACGCTCAAGAGGCTGGACGTACTTGACTTCGCCCGGGGGCGACTGCGCGATGAACTGTACCGCGAGCTTGATCCTGTCTTCGATACCGAGGTCGGACATGGTGAGTGGGTAGGTGGGTGGGTGAGTGAGTGAGTGAGTGAGTGCCCAATGGTGGAATACAAGAACACAGGTTCAAGGTGTCCGCATTGGCCTCGCCTCGCGAGTGTCATTCTGTCATCCCTTTCGAGACCCTCTGCGGACGTCATCGCGTCAGGCGTCAGGCGTCAGGCGGTGTGGGTAGACCCACCAACTATGAGCCTGACAATTGTGGTAACGAGGCAAACATGTCAGGCTCATATTTTATCATTCCTCTTGGCCCCGGCCCCGTCCTTGTACCCAGCCTCGCCAGCCTGGCCAGCCTGGACACACCCAGCCTAGGTGCCTTTTTTTCGTTCGGATCGACACTTTTGCACTTTTTCTGGTGGCAACAATCCGCAAAAAACTATCCATCTCCATCTCTCACTCTTTTCTTTTCCTTTCAACCTTTTAATCCAAAACACGCAATCACAATGGGTGGCGGAAACGTGAGTACGAGCACGGCACGTATGAGACGGGGTGTAGTGTGCGGCTGGGAGATGGGTTGTCGGTTATCGGTGTCGGGGTACCCCGTCGACGGAGCCGAGCACGTTCGTCAGGCCCCCCCCCCCCCCCTGGCCTACCCCCCCAAACCCCCACGTCACCTCCCAGTTTACCTGTAGCTGCAGCTGACAACGACCAGGGAGCCAAGGCCGCGCACAAGCGTGAGATGAACGCCAAGAAGGCGTCGTCGGGACCCACTTCGCAGCTCAAGTCGAACGCCGTGAGTGCGAAACGAGGGAGAGAGAGTGAGAGAGCGCTTGAGAGGGAGAGGGGAAGAAGGGCAGGTGGTAAGGGAGTGAAGGCGCCGCAGATGCGGGGTGTTACGCGTGCACAGCAGTGCGCGGCAGTGCCCCCAGGATCTCTACACTTTACAGGCTCAGCACTAACGCGCCAGGCTGCCCAGTCGATCCAGTGCGATGTCTGCAAGTCGACCTTCCAGGGTACTTCGAAGCAGCCTCTGTGAGTCGCGCGACGTGTGGTGGTGGGTGGTCGGAATGACGAACACCACCTGTATTCCACGCGATGGCCCCAGCACTAACCCGCAGCCTCCAGCAGCACGTCGACGGCAAGCACCCCAAGAGCACCTTTGCGCAGTGCTTCCCCAAGTTTGTCACGGCCTAAGTCTGGACTTGGACCTCGACAGGTCGACGTTGCGGCTTGGGTTCTAGAGTGCTGTAGAACTGGCACGATGAGATTTTTGTTGTCTTTTTCAAAGCCCAAGGTGCTACAATCTGCACGCGGGGTTGTGATGGGGCCGGCGTCGACGTCGTGTTCTGCTAGCAAGAAGGTCAATCACTCTGAGCGGTCGTCGCGTCGCTGCTTGCGGGAATCAACGCTTTTGTCGCGGACATCTGAGGCGATCGGCTCACTCGGTTTGCGGCTGCACTGGACACACTTGATGTCCAACCGTGCCGCTGTGGGATGAAATATGGTGTGCTAAGCAGACAAGCTCGAAATGCTCTCAAGTGATGGACCGCATATCCTACACTGGCTCCAGCGACGGTCCTCCGTGATGACAGAGCATCAGGGGAAACAGCCTCGAGTAATAAGAACCTGCCAGCAGTCTCCCGTCCAGCACGCACTGGAGCACCCATTACAGAGCACGATCCTGCCGTGGTTGCCGCCGACTGTCATACTGTTCTGTCTCGGCCATGATCACGGCCAAAGGGATCCAGCTGTGTTTCCGTTCTGCATCGTCCCGTCGTGGTCTCGCGTCATATCAAATGCTATTCAGGCTGTCGTTCGGCTTCAAATGCCGGGCTCGGAGAAGACGCCCCCCACTATGGGCTCTATAACGTGCACATCCCCTGATGGACTGGTGTCCCGCCGAGCTGCCGAGCATGCCCAGACCCATATACCATGTTTATTCTCCGGGACTGCCGTGCCATTGTCAACGGACTCGGGTGTCTGTCCCGGGCTCAGGAGCAAGACGTCCAATTACCTGGACCAGGGACCAGTGTCTACATTGAAGTCTTACTCAGAGCCAAACGAGATGCCCGGGTGTCTGTTAGCACCCACGGTACTGTACGCATGCGCTCCTGTAAGCAACAATGTAGCTTTTGCGTTGCAAAGGCTGTACAGTAAACAATTAAACATGATCATGATCATGTTCCACTAGACAATGCCTGGTGTGTGTGTGGGGGGATGTACGTATTTTGAATTGGATAAAGTGTGGATGGATGGGTATTGTAGTAAATTAGATAGATCATCCAATGTACCAATGTGCGGAATCCTCTCTCTAGAAAAACGACTTCTCAATTCTGCTCTCTCTCACCCTTCTCACTGTTCTCTCTCACCCTTCTCACTGTTCTCTGACCCTTCTCACTGTTCTCTCCTGTGTTCTCACTGTGTTCTCTTGTGTTGTTCCCTTTAGTGTTATTTCAAAACCTGTAGTTGTAACTGTGTGGCGTGTATGTAAGCACACCGTAGTGTTGGACAACTAAATCAAGTTAATGAATAAATATCTAATATAATAATATATAATATCACATAATAAAGACAGTCTAATTCATTCCGTCGTTCCTTTTTCCCCCTTCCCAGCGCCAGACCTGTATTCCGTACCTTGGCCCCTACTAATTTTTGTTTGGTTCCTCTATCATCCTGTGTTTGGGTCAGGACCTGGAGGAGAGACTTTTTTTTTTATTATTATTATTATTATTTTTATTTTTTGCAAGGAATAGGTCAAGGTCACGCGCGTCGTCGCGATGTCCCCTGTCCTTCCGACCCAGGTTACCTTGTTGTTCCTCGTCTCCGCGTCGTTTTTTCCTTTTTGCTCTATGATCTCTACTGATCTCTTATCACCATGACCATAATTACTCTACGTGCAGAATGGAGAATATGCAAGTGTGCAAGCAATGACATGTTTTGTGGCCGTGGCTGTCTGAAAGTGTGGTTGGGGGGTATTTTTACGGGTGTGGTGGCAACAACTCGGGTGAGACAAAAAAAACACGATAGGGTAAAGGGTCCTGAGCCAGGAAATAAATCCTTGCATGGAATGGAAACACACACACATAGGGAGAAGAGAGAGCCAAAAGAAGTCTTGTATTTGTCCATCTGGGCCTGGGGGGGTTGGGTTTGGGCTGTGCACCACATTGCAGACTTTTGTTTGGCCTTCCCTCGTCGTCTTGTCTAGTCTTGTCTTGTCTTGTCTTGTCTCTTCACCGACTTCCTCAACCTCTCCTTTCTCCTTTGCTCCTCTCTCTCTCTCTCTCTTCTTGTCTTTTTCTCAATCTCCTCATCCTTCTTCTCATTTCTCCTTCTTACGCCTTCATTAATTTTCTTTCTTTCTTTTCTTATTCATTGCTTCGTTCCTTGTCATTTCTTCTCCCTTCGTTGTCGCCTGTGTGTTGCCACCTCTCAATCAACCCATCCAACTTGCCTCGACTCTCCTTTTTCACACACAAACTTCTTGCCGGTGTATCGACGTACGCAGTCACACTCCCATTGATATTGCCGCCCATCGTCACCTCGTGATCCCCAATCCTCCCTTCTCTCTCTCTCGCCCTTCGTTTTATTCCATTCTCTCACCACCCCGTCAATCTGCTCGAGCCCCCACGACTCCAATGCCGCCGGTCAGGGAGGACAGCGCGCCTCAGTCCCCAAGCTCAGCACCGTCGTCGCCTACCGCCTCATCTCGCCGCTCGCGATCATCATCGAGCGATACAGACGGCGAACATACAGATCATACCCAGCGATATTCTGCACCTAGAGGCCCGGGGAAACGCGTCGCAGCTGGCGGCGGCGGCAGCAGCACCAGCACCAGCACCAGCACCAGTACGAGCAGCTCAGCCATTTCTGGTCTCCCTGCCGTGTCTCCCTTCCGCCAGCGGCCAAACGGCATCATGGGGCGCACCCCAGAGTCGCCGACCGCGGTGTCGACGTACGCGTCGTTCGCGTCTCCAGGGGCCATGTCATCCGACTCGCCATCGGCGTCCGTCATGTTGCTGCGCACAAACGAGACGCTCGAAGAGCTGTCGCGCCAGCTCGGCGAGCTCGAGCAGAGCCGCGTACTTGAATCTGACCCAGATCTCTCGTCACGCTGCTGCTGTGGTGCCCTCGCCGACTGTCCCACTCTGGCTGCCCGGGACCGCGTCGACGCCAAACTCAAGATGTGTGGCGGTGAGCACGCACTGTAAGCCTGTTGTCCCTTGTCTGACACCACCAGAAATCGGGACGGCCCTCTTGCAGCGGTACGACGCCCTAGAGCAAAAGTACAACCGGGCGGAGAAGCAGGTACGTTGCCACCGCTTCTGCACGCGTGCTCACTCTCTCAGCTTGAGGCCAAGCGAAAAGCTCTATCGGATAGTCTCCGCCATGTCGCCAATCTCGAACGTGCGAACACGACCCACCTGACCAAGTACGCCGAGCAGACACGCGCGTTTGAGGCCTTGGAAAAAGTTTGTGTCTCACCTCTCATGGTCATCTATTGTGTCACCACCACACACTGACGCCACCCTTAGCGCTATACTCAGGCCCTGCATACGCAGACTCTTACCCAGCAGTCACTGGCCCACGTCCGCAGCGAGCTGTCAAAATGTCGCGCGGTTTCGACAGCCCTTGCTATCGACAAGACAATATCGCAGCGTGGTTCGCTCAATGAGGACCTCGCGACCCGTCTTGCAGATGCTGAACGACGTTTCGAGGACGCACGGACCTTATATCACGCCGAGTCAAGGAAGCTGAGGGAAGAGCTCAAGTGGCGTCGAATGGCCGAGGACCGCATCGGTAGGTGCGACTACAGGGGGCGGTAACGCTGACCCTCTAGCGGATCTCGAGGCCCAGCTCACGACGGCCGGGAGAGAAGTCGAGGACGTAAAGGCTGCCAGGGCAAAGGACGCCCAGGACCTGCTGGCGAACGCCAAGGAACGGCTCGAGTCGTTGCATGCAGAGGTGAGTTATCCGACAACATTGTGCTCGCTCTAACCCCAGCTCTCTGAGACGTTCAACGCGGCACACCCGTCCGAGACGCCAGAGTATCTTCGCACGTTGGAAGATCTGGTGGCGAGCAATGCCCTGCTCAAACACGACACGTCCGAGCTGGCCCGCACACTCTCGCACACGCTCGAGGAGAACCGCGCCCTCAAGGACGAGATTGATGAGCTGCGGCTAACGCGCGTGCGGCCTGGGTCGCGTCCCCTTTCGACTGAACTGCGTCCCCTCCTCATGCGCGGTAACAACAGCCGCGGGCACGACCGCGCCGTTTCCACCGGCTCGAACCCCATTCCCGCCGCGTCGGACGCGTCTCGCCCAATGGGTCATGCTCGTGTGGTCAGCGCAGCGCAGCCACGCACCCCTGGCTGGGGACACCGCCGTGATCCGTCAATGGCCCCGTCGTTCACTTCGACCTCTACCTCAACAGAGGTGACGTCGCCGAGCACCGGTTATGGTCTGCAGTCTTTCGGTGACAGCCCCATCAACCGGAGCCCTGATGCCGCTCCGCTCACCCGTGCTCGTTCCGCGTCTGGTGGTATCGGATACGTCCACAACGGTGTCCCCAGGAATGGATCATTTAGTGAGGGCCAGCGGTGGAAGCGTGCACGCCCCCGCTCGTCGATTGACCGACGGTCACTCACACTCCGCGCGTTTGGTGTCGGCGAGCCGATCAATGAGCCTGACGAGCAAGCCGACGCCGGTACAAGCAACGCGACGTCGGAGGAAGCGCGCTCCACCCACTCTGCGGACGACTCGTTCACGTCCGAAGGGAGCAGGAAGCGAGCTTCTGTCTTCCTCCCCGGCGTGCCCACTTCGCCGAGGCTGCAGTTTGATGTGCAGCTCAACGATCCAGCCGCCTACGACTTGCCACCGTACCAGCTGGACGGGCCCGGCACAGCTCCCCAGACCCAGGACCAGAAGCGCGCTGGACGCCGGACGCTCCTACTCCTCAGCCGATCGATGGGCGTGCAGACCGATGCGATCCCCGAGATGCGTGAGACACCGACGTCCTCGCCTCGCAAGCAGGCACCAGCACCCGAGACGCCGACACCAATGACTCCGGCTGAACCCTCTGAGACTTCGTCGTTACACGAGCGGAGGAACAGCGTCACTGGTGGTGCCCCGCCGTCCGTCGCACAGCTGGTCGAGTTCCTCACCAAGGTGCTGACGCGCCTCCGCGGCGTGGACATTTCGACGCTCAACCGCCGTCTCAAGAAGCAGAACCTTCCCAGCGACGTGGGCCACGTTTCGCGCACGACCATCAGTGCCCTTCAATCGGAGATTGCGGGCATGCGCCACCGCTTCCGAGGTCTTCTCGATAACGGCGCCGTCTCTCGGCGCGAGCTGGGTCTGCTCCTCACACTTCTCCGCGATTTGTTCACCGATCTCCTGGAGCTGCAGTCGACTGTGAACAATGTGACGATCGACCCCAAGCTTGCCAAGAAGCTGCGCCGGGAGGCGTTTGAGGACGAGAAGAAGGAAGTGACCGAGCCGCAGACGGGATTCTGGGGCATCGCTGCGCCTATCACCAACTACTTTTTGCCCACCGCGCCAAAGCCGGCTGAGAGTGCGCCGCCATCATCGCCTTCCAAGCGCGCGCGGCTCGCGCAGACCGCACGTGCGGCTCCAAAGCTGCCGGCATCAACGTCTGCATCAACAGCCAGTGTGACTGTCGAGTTTGGCGGATCAGGCGCTCGCGCTGCGCCTGCGTCGCCGAAAAAGTCTCGCCTCGGCGTCGTAGGGGGCCGGGACGTGTTTGTCGAGGAGACGATTCCAGCAGGCCAGCGATCCGTCTCGGCGCCTGTCGTCTCCGCTTCTCCCATGAACACGATCACCAACGCGCCGGGATCTCTCCGCGTCCGCTCTCGCGCGAACCGCAGCGAGTTGATGGGCATTTTTGCTGGTGCTCAGGCACCTGCCCCTCGAGTGCGCCACACCTCTTCGCAGATCTTTGCTGGGCAGACACGTGCTCCAAAGGAGCGGCTGAGCACGATTGTGGATGCCGTTCTGGACCCGACGAACGAGTCGGCCATTGAAGACGAGGACGGACCATTGCTTGAGCGCACGCTCCGGCCGCGTGGGCTCAGCGACTCGAGCATCCACTCAAACCTCCTCGTGGATCCCCACCGCGGGATCATGCGTTCTCCGTCGCCCGTCCCCATTTCCCCCGCGCCAGTGACCGCCGCACGACCCGTACCCGCACGTGCTGTCGCTGTCGTGACACAGACTGTGAATGACGGCGTGGCAAGCGGCATGCTTGGTACCCTTACCCGCAGGCTGTATGGCTTCCGTGAGGAACCAAAGGTCAAGGAGAAGGACGACGGGGCCAGCGGTACGCAGACGTGCGACTCATCGCAGCCGCATACCTCCAAATCAGCAACCCCTCTCGCGACCTCTGTCCCGACCGGCGCGTCCACTGGCACCTCGCCATCAACAGTCCGCAGCGGCGGCGGGTTCCTCACCTCGCCGCCCCTGCGCTCCCGCGAGTCTGAGCGCGCGCTCGCTGCTGCACGCAACGCCGCAATGGAGGCCGCGGAGGCGGTCAACTTTGCGCCGGGCAGCCTCACCCGCTGGCGATGAGATAGCGGACGCCTCCCTTCATGACTTGGACCACAAACACACATACTACTTTCTTCATTCGCCTTTTCGCTCGCATCACTGCACACATTTATTCATTGTCATTTCCATTCCCATGTTCCATGTTCATGACGATCAAGGTCAAGGTCACTCTCCATACGTCCCGCCTCATTACGCCACCCCCACCATACTTTCCCACCATCCGCCGGCCGGACAACATTATTTACCATTCACGCCCAATGGCCATTGCGATATACCGCGCCCATCGCATACCCGCACACTTCTATATCCATGCATCCGTAGTACTCATGCAGATTGTATTGAAAGAGGGAGAATGTGGGTGTGCGAATTGGGTTGTGGGCGGTGTGATGGCGCGTTCCGTTGATGACTGTGATGTTGTGGGGGGTATCGAGTGCTTGATATATATATGCGAGGTGTCGAAGGGCGTGCACAGTTGTAGCCACAGCGGTGTCGGCGGGGAGGGTGCAGGTTCTGGTGTCGGGGAGTCTAGGCAGCTGCACGTCTGCAGAAGGAGCGGGGCAGAGCACGAGATATTCAAGACAACGGAAACCGACATCGGGGTGGTGGCCGAACAGGCATTGACAAAGTACGAGCACGAGCACGAGCACGAGCACGAGCACGAGCACGAGCACGAGCACGAGCACGAGCACGAGCACGAGCACGAGCACGAGCACGAGCACGAGCACGAGCACGAGCACGAAACCGACACGCGTGACCGCGACGAGACGAGCGCGGCCAGTGCGAGTACTATATGGCTGGCGGCAAATGCAGGCGTTGCGCCCATCAGGTAGCGCTGACGAGCTTACGCGTACGCTTCGTAGGCAACGCTCATGCCGCGGCCTTGCGCGCCTTTGCGCGTTTCCGCTTCTCGCGCCGCGCCTGCGTCTTGCTCATGCCCGTCGTGTCCACCAGGGCGTCGTCGTCGTTGCCGTCCGCGTCCTCGTCCGCGTCGGCATCAGACTCGCGGGGCCGTTTCGTGCCGGTAGGAGCTGCGTCGGCCTTGCTGGCCGTGGCCCCCGCGTCCTCCGACTTGGCCGCCGGCTTAACCTCGACCTCGACCTCAGCCCCGGACTCGGACTCGGCCTGGGCCTCGCGTGGCGTCGCAGAGTCGGGTGCGGGGTCGTACCCCGGAATAGGGCGCATGAGGTTGAGCAGGGGATGCACGGCGTTCGGCGTCTTGCTCTTGGTCTTTGTCTTTTTGCCGCCAAAGACATCCACGGTCGACCTTTTGCGCTTGGATACCGCTACCGCGCGGGTACGCGATTCGTCCTCCTCGTCATCATCCCCATCATCCTCTCTCCCCTTCCCTCCATTCCCGCCCTTCGCCTTCGCCTTCGCCTTCGCCTTCGCCTTCACTCCAGTCTCACCCTCCCCCTCCCCCTCGCCCTCCCCCTTCCCGGCCTTGCGCTGCATCCTGCGCAACGCCTCGATCCCCGCCCGCGCCCCCGCCGCGCGCGCGCGCGCCCCCGCATCCTCGAGATCCGGGTGTCCCAGTCCCAGCCGGTCGCGCTGCGCGCCGCGCAGTGCCGCGTCCCATTCCGCCGTCTTTGCGCTCTCGCTGCGCGCGACGCCAAACGAGGGGGGCAGCCAGGCGTCAATGTCGGCGTGGAAGAGCGTCGCGCTTAGTGTTAGGGCTTCGGCGGGGGGTGGGGGCGCTGTCATTGTTGTTCCGGGGGAAGGGAGCGGAAGGGAGGGGGGGGGCTGGGGGGTTGGGGGTGTAGTGTAGTTTGGAGCTTCCTGCCAGTGTGATCTTTCTTCTGGTGGAGGGAATGAAATCATCAACATCAAAATGCATGTCAGGTCTAAAAGTGCGGGGTGGGGGGGTGCCACACCGTCGGAAATTGAAACTGAGGAGCAATCGCAAGGATATCGCGTGGAGTGCACGCCATTATCGCGTGGACAAGGCGGACAAGAACGCTTGCCTCAGCGGCGGACCCCCATCCCGAAGGAGACCGAGGGCTTTGGCGCTGCGGCTGTGTTGAGCTCTGCCCCCCCTCTACCCTCCCCTTTCCCCCCCCCCCCGGTTTTCCATTTTCAAACGGGATCAAAATGCTCCTGACTGGCTGATGGGTTTTCCATTCGGCGGCAGTCAGTTCATCTCAGAAAAGTAACAGGCAAGGCAAACGAGCCAGTCGAGTCCGGACGAGCAGCAGCAGGGAGAGTCACAGGTCGACATCACCACCACAATCACCACCACCACCCCCTTCCTACCTTCATCTCTCGAAAGGCAGAGCCCGCACACTACACCATGGCCACCCCCTACGTCGTCCCCGGCACTGCGCCCGCCGCTGCTTCTGCCCCCGCACCGGCGGAGACGCCCAAGGAGGCGTCGTCGGCGATCCTCGACACCTTTACGGCGCTCCTGCACCCCGTTGCGCAGCCCCTCGCGGCGACATTTGACAAGTTCCACAACTGGAAGGAGAACATGGGCCTCATCCAGCCCGGCACAATTGAGAACCTCACGCGCGATGTCACCCGTGAGTAGATGAAACGCAGGGCTGGGGCTGTGGATGTTGGGAGACATGGGTTTGCGATTGTCGATTGTGGATTGAAAAAGTGGAGAGGGTGTCATTCGGTCATTATTTCCCAGATCAACCGACCCATCTAGATATCTATCCACATCCAGCGCTTCCCACCCCACCCCATCTCTTCCGCCCCCTGCCCCAAGCACCACTGACGATGCAGAGACCCACATGAACAACTACTTTTTCGAGGGCGCGCGCGCCGACCTCTCCAAGGTCGTCTCCCCCATGCCCGCCTTCCAGATCACCCACTCGTTTGCCCTCGGCGCCCAAAAGTCAAACTACACCCTCGGCGCGCTGTTCGCCAACCAGAACACCTTCCTCCACGGTAACTGGGACCCGTCCACCGGCGGCGTCAACATGCGCGTCAACCAGACCTGGTCGGCGTCGGACATTACCAAGATCCAGGGCCAGGTGAGTTCAAAAAAAAAAAAACGGACGGGGGAGCGGGCAAAACAGAAGGAAAAAAAAAAAAGTTGCCAAACATAAAACGAAAACGGACAGAGGCAAAGAAGAACACGATGACTGCATGTGTTTATGGCATCGGACGTGAGCGCTGTCGATGCGACTATCGGCGCTGCTGTCCGGTGGCAGGGAAGCACAAACACAGTCCGAGGGTAGATTACCCCACGGAGGATCTGCTTTGACCCAACTGCCCGCCACTTGCCGCTGGCCGTGACTCACCTGCTCCGAGCAGGCTACTCTTTCCCCCTACAGCATACTCCGCTTGCTGCGCTCGCCGCTCCTCCCCCTACAGTATACTCCGCTCGTTGCGCTAGCCGCGCTAACACTCAGCTCTCCAGCACCCCCGGCCAGACCATGCTGCAGATTGACCACGACCACATTGGCCCCCACTACTCGCTCAACCTCAAGACGGTCAACCCCTCCCCCCTGGACTTTACCGGCATCCACTTTGTCTCGCTCCTCCACTCGTTCACCCCCCGTCTCTCGCTCGGCTTCGAGTCGATCATCCAGCGCACCTCGGCCAACGAGCCCATCATGCCCGCCACCTCGTGGCTGCTCAAGTACACGTCGCTCCCGAACGCAAAGTCGGAGCCCGTCGGCCACCCCGCCGCCCCGGCCCCCGGCGCCCCCATTGTCCCCTTCACCCCGTCGTGGACGGCCACCGCGCAGCTCCAGCCCTCGGGCAACATCCAGGCGACCTACTTCCACAAGCTGAGCGACAAGATTGACGTCGCGCTCGACCTCCAGACCATGATCCAGCCCGCGTCGTTCATGGGCCCCGCCAAGCGCGACGCGCTCGCGACCCTCGGCGCAAAGTACGAGTTCCGCATGGCGACCTTCCGCGGCCAGATCGACTCGGCCGGCAAGGTGGGCATGCTCCTCGAGCAGCGCTTCACCCCGGCCTTTGCGTTCCTTGTCGGCGGCGAGATTGACCACGCCAAGAACACGTCCCGCTTCGGCCTCGGCGTCATGATCGAGTCGTCCACCATGACCCCCGAGGAGATGCAGGCCGCCGGCATGCTTCCTCCCCAGTAAGCTGGAGTGTTAGGACATCTGGATACGGAGACGTTTTAGGTGGTGGTGGTAATACGGGCGAGGGCGAGGGCGAGGGCGACAAAAGTGGCGCGCTGTCGACACGGCAGCTCGGCGCCGACGCCCATGACTGCGATCGCGGCCGCTCATAGAGGAGAGGGACGGGGGAGAGTGTAGCAGAGGAGGAGGAGGAGGAGGTGTCGAGCCATCATCGGAGGACAGTAGGAGAGAGTGACGGCGGAGGATATAGAACTGGGACGAGGGCCGGTCGCCGCGCAATACGGGACGGGAATACTCTGTACCGGTGGCCGGTCTGTGGCGTTTTGACACGCTTGTATCAGCATCGATGCACTATTCAGCACTTGACGCCGGGGTTGTGTGCGCGGGGCGAGGCGGGGCGAAGCGAGCAGGGTGAGACTGGCAGCTACCCGGGAGGCGCAGGAGATTGGGACATGCACGTACTGATGTGTGGATCGGCAGCCAGGTATCGAGCTATGGAGGTGGAGGTGGCACGAGGTGGCACGCGGCAC